>KZ308953.1:0-118625 GCA_000376725.2 Ladona fulva
GTTATGACCTCAATTTAACTTTAAATGTCGCGAAAAACGTACAGCAATTCTCATCGCTAAAGAATACGGAATAACGTCCTTTGACTGAAACAGAAAGATATCGATTTTCTTTAGATGTCCAGCAATAGTTTGACATGAAACTGCTGGCAGAAATTCCTTTTATTTATACAATAAAAAACGAGTATTAACGTTTAATTTATGCTGCAAGCGATAAATCTACCAAATAAAATATAACTGATATGGTAAAATATGCATTATGGGCAAATAAACAAATTAAGTGCAACTTTCATATTAATTAGCTGCAGTTCTGACTTCAGGACAGGAAGAAATCAGGACGGTTTTGTTTAAAAAATTTCCTTGCCATAGAAATTTCTAATAAACAGGATAAAATGAAAAATCATCCTTTCTATATATTTCATCATGAAGTTAGAAAGGAAAATCAGAGAAATAGCAAAAGAGATTTGCTTCGCGAAAATAAACTCTCTGTTTCCATGATTTGGAAGTAAAATATGTAAACTGAGTACTCAGGAAAACTGGGTTATCACAATGAACTTTATCGAGGAACCAACAGCAAGCGGAGCCAACTCACTGGATACAGACGTGAGTTACGTATTTTAAGATGCTTATCATATGAAGGAAGGTCTACATAATTTATACGATTTAAATAACCAGACGTTATTATTCCTGAAGAACTCGATATAAAGTAAATCCCAAACTGATTTCTTTACAAAGTTCTTAAAGATGGACCCCTTCAGCGTATTTATTTTCTACGCAATATATATCTTCATAGTATTGAAAATCAATTCAATACAACTCCAGTGTAATAATGTTTCAAGAACATAATTTTTAAAGCTATGCGGCTAACAGAAGCACTACCTCCTTCGGTATAGCTGCATTCATATAGTTGAACCAACCAGATTTTGGGCTCAAAGGTTTCCGCGGCGATCTGTTGTTCTCTGCATTCTTTCGGGTTCCACCGCGATCGTACACAACAGGTAATGACGACATTTCGCCAGCGTTTCAGCTGGCTTCTTCAGGTCGAAGATGAAGAAGCCGGCTGAAACGCTGGCTTCTTCGACTCTTCTGAAACGCTGGCGAAACGTCGTCATTACCAGTTGAGTACGATCGCGGTGGAACCCGAAAGAATGCAGAGAACAACCAGATTTTCTCTGCCCTCGTCAGTACGTCACTATTCTATTTTTGTTATTTCATCTCTCTTTCATTTTATTTTTTGGGATTTTTAAATTCTGGTGGCGGGCTAAGAGGAACAGATATTTGTCTCGTATCTTCCGAAAGAAGACGTTAATTGCATATTAATTTAATCTTATTTTCTGATGGAAATGCTGTTCCTAAGGAGTTGTCTCATCGTTTCCGAAACTCAACTTCTCCTCGAAAATTGGCAAGAAAAATATTCCAATTACACTATATATGTGTCGTTTTTTACACTTTTGCAAACACATTTTTTTCATGTCAATTTTATCTTTGTCTTTTGGTTTCTTAGAATCGGGATTTATTCTTTTACTTTTGAAACAAAGATTGTGACTGTGATCTGGGTTTTATGTGCATCTTATCCCTTTTAAACTTGACATACTAGCATTGCATTGATTTTTATTCCATTGACACATCACAGGTTTACCCGTTCACATTAGCCCCACACGTGCGGTACATTTTATCTAGTTGATTTTGATTTTGTGTCTTGTCCTTGGGTTGCTTTTGGCGTTATTTGGGGTGTTTTTCCTCTTCCGACGGCATAGGTGTGTTGTTTTGAATTCTTTGGTACGGATAGATACATTTGGGAGGAGAGGGAAGAGGAGAGGGAAAAGGATGGAATTTGTTGTATGTACCACCGCCACTTACAAAAATACGGCTTAAGGAGTTTTCTTTTACACTTCATATCAGCCGTGTCTCCAACATTCATATACACTATATAATGTTATGAAATGCTTAAAATTATATAATGTTATCATTTCTAATCACAGACAATGCTATGTTGCCTTTTAGGGCTTTCCATATTAAATTCACAGCTTTCCAGGTTTTTCTATTTTTTCTTCACCTTCGAAAGCATAGTGTGGCCACTTTAGATCTTCTTATGATATAAAGGGATAATTCTGGCCATCATTTTATTTACTCAATTCATATAATAACTAATACATTTGTTCTCTCTTTTTACCAATTATTACCTGTAATACTTAAAACACCATGTTGTTGGCCTGAAATATCTGAAAGATTAAATGTACATATTTATTTAGAATGGCTTGGAGAAGATAAATACAATAGATGGCTCAATGTGATAGACAAAGACGAATTGATGAGCCTTTATTATGCAGCTACGTTTTGTGACACTGAAAGAGAGCGCGATGAGCACGATGCAGAGGACGATTTTACGGCCAAAATTGTCAATCATTGATATTAACGCCTATTTTCTTCTATGGTTATAAAGGACAGTAATGATGATGGCTATGGAGATAGTTCCTAGAATAAAAAAAAAATCTTTGGATGGAAAGAAAATCCATAAGAAAGCATTGATTACGGAGGTTCATGGTTGCTACAGCAGACTGTAAATAGGAAATCCTTTATTTTCATTGGTTAAACGCGAAATGATGTACATAATTCCTTTAGATGATCTAATTTGAGCAATATCATAAATAAGTTGTAAAAACTAGAGCTGAAGGCTTGAAATTTATCATTAAATATTCGGCACTCGAAAAATTGGGGGCCTTTGAACGAGTTTGGAACTTATGTGGGTTGCCATCTAAGTTCCCAGCTAAGATGAAAACTTGGGTACTGATGGTAAAAATGATAAAATAAAAGATAAGATTCTTGTGCTAAGGAAATAATTTATCACCCTTTGTTTTTGCTTTGGCCCATTCTAGCCCTTCATAGCCTGAATTCATATTTTCTAAACGACATCCTTTGCCATTTTGATATACTGAACGCTTAATATTCGCTCTCTTCATTTTACTGTAGTTCCATACTTATTTTTATCGAGAGCGACGAATTCTTCATAACCGAAAGAATTCCCCGAAATTCGGTCAAAAATAAACGACAGCGCTCCCGGAGAACAACCCCGATTTCAAGACGAGGATGAATGATGTTTGGGTGGGAAATTCCGAATTCCCCGAAAAAGGAAGGAACTCACCTCTCAAGGCCTTCATGTGCGCCACAGCCATCCGCAGGATCGTTAGCTTGTCGGGTTTGCGGGCGAGGGCACTGCACGTGGGCACCATGTCAGACAGCTCCGTGATGTACGCCGTCATCTTGTTTCTGCGCCTGCGCTCAATCTCGCAATGATTCTCCCTACAGTTGGGAGAAAAGAGGAGACGGGCAGGTAACTACAGGTGCTCGCGGTCCTGGAAACAGCCTCCGTTGGGAACGGAGATTGTTTCCAGGGACTGACAAATGAGTTGCAAGTGATGTTATTTAGTATGTTGTGTTGGAAGAGAGAATGTAAGCAATTCTAAACGGTGGAGCAAAATGAGAATATGCCAGTATTTCCAGGATTATACCAATTGCGACGAAATTAACAAATAATTTCAACAGGCTATACTTTCCGTTTCGTTTGGCGTTTGTCATACCTATCAAAAGCTCAAGGACAATCACCGAAAATTGCCGGTATCAATTTGGAAACACCATTTCCCAAATGGACAAGTTTATGTGACATGTGAGATTTATAGGGTGGAAAGCCCCAAGAATTTTTGCATTTGGTAACATACATAAAAACCGGTAACAGTATGTGTACCAAAGCATTTATGTATACAGCACAAGTTAAAAAGAATTAGTTAAATAAATATTGTTGACTCTGATTTTTCTACGATTATTTATTCAAATTTATTATAGAAAATGAAGAGGAGGAAGAAGAATTGAGGAATTAAAAAAATTGACTAACAAAATGTACATTTAAGCGCCCAAAACCAAAATAATACTTAAAAGTATTACTTTCTTTCCGGGTAAAGTCGGGTAGTGATAATTAGTAATGATTAACGGTTCCATGTCAACTTTCATAGTACTAAAAGAAATATGTAAACGATGCTGAAGAGGCCACTTTATGATGTATCTTCCCTACAAAACCTGGATCCCGTGTTTCTATATTTCTTGTAGTAAAGTGAAAGTTCTCGATGGAGCAGCTTAATAGATCCTTGATATGGTTTTAGAGAAATGGGATGAAATGTGGGCACTACGATAGGAAGACATTCTAAGGTTTGAGGTATCTGAGAATTATGAGCGTCGTTGAGTGGGTAAAGTTAGATGGACAGAAAAATAAGTGAGGAAGGGAAGGAGAAGAAAGTAAAATAAAGGGTTTTAACGTACAAAATAAGGCGGAGATGAGAGACAAATGCGGTTGGATGGCATAAGGACGGGTAAAATATTCGTGGGTATAAGAGGGTAGAATATTCGTGGGTAGAATATTTCTAAATGCATGCACCTGATGAGAAAGAAAATCTAACAACAGACTCAAGAATTTCATTAAAAATTAATTGCCAAAAAGCAAGCAGGAGAGAAGTTTAAAAATATCACCGTATAAGGGGGAATTCGTTTCCAAAGACTTTAACACGCGGATACGCTTTTCATTCGATTTTTTAAGCAAATACGGGAATAGACAGATGGTGGAAAGAAACGAAGGACAGCGCAAGTAAAATGCAGAGAAGAATAAAATTCGCTTTTCATATATTATTCATTTCGGTTACAATTGGAAATTGTTCATTTCGTCGCAATTGAAAATAATCTTCCAATCTCCGAAAGATAATCATGATATTAGCTTTAGTTTAGCTTCCTGATCATTGTCATTTCAACTTCCCAAAAGAGATATTCCCAATAATAATTGTGCATTTCCTTGCATTCTTTCGTGCATGATGAATTCCGCTTAAGTTCTCACAAATGCGTGAGTGAGAGGATAGGTAAACACACTAATCATACATTTCCTGACTCCGGCAGACATCAAGATATCAAATAAGCTATGAGAGAGACATTTATTTGCCTCTGAAAACCGTTCTATGGCTCCTTTCCCGTTTATTAATTCTCTTCCCGAATAGTACATGTTAATGAAGCTAATATTCTATGAATAACAACTAAATAACAATCGAGGGCTTCAACTACTTAATGCCAACAACAAAACTCCTGATGATTACGGTGTTGAATAACATATTGATATAATTCCCAAGGAGAGCAGGGCATGAAAAAAGTCTGATAAGATAGGGACTCGAACCCGAATCACCCAATTACCGGTTGACTACGCTATTCATTGAGCTATCTGTCTGAAAGGTAAATTTCCGAACGGCAGGTCTAAATGTTCTGGCTGGATATCTTAATAGATAGAGGAGCCGACGGGGAAATCAATTGATAGATCCGGGTTCAATTCCCAGCCATACCAGGCATTTTTAATTTCTGTTTCTCCATGGAGGAGATACTCCGAAATCAAGAGACGAGCTTTGGGAAGATTGATTTTGAATGCCCACCAACCTTAGGGTTGAGGAGAGGAAGAAGAAGTTTCTCCATTGCAATTTTACCTGGGTGAACGTCTAAGGCCAAGTGACCTTAACCCTTTTCCTTAAATCTACATAACATATGCCCCAACTTCAACATAATATTTCAGATATAAATCCTTCGTAAAAAACAAAGAGGAAATTAATTTCCATTACGCAGTAAGTTTTTTCTTTTAAAATTATCCTCCAAGTACGATTTATAAAATTTCTCTTCGAATTCACAGCTTTAGAATCCAGTTGTCGCGATTCCAAGAAAAGTTTCTTCGATCTCATTGAGCGGAAAATGGTTTTATCCTCAAACAATTCAATTACTCGGTACTCATCAGTTATTCTTAACGCCCTGACAATCTCATGGCGTTTATTTCATGGTTGTTTTGTTCAATCCCCTTTCACTACACAATCACTTTCCATCCATATATTCATGATCCGGTCTACCATGGCTCTTCCACAGGATTTACGCATTTTAAACCAAAAGAGGTACTTCCACTGAATAATATTAAGCCAGAAAGAAGAAAATATAAAAAAAGAGTAAAATAGTAGCATTATTATGGGAGGAAAAGATAAACAGGACAAGAAGCCCTACTCTTCAGGAGTGACTCATTATTTAAAATAACGTGATTTGATACATAGAAAATAATTTAGAAACATCATCCATTTGCTTTGGTGTAAAAGCTTTGAAACCATTAAAAGTGCTAGTACTTTCTGCAATTTGTGCATATTTTGATTGAGAAAATTGCTTGACCAATAGAACAGTGCTTCCCAACCACTGTGCCGCGACTAAGCTCTTGGTATGCCGCTTAATATTAATATAGAAGGATTTCCAATTCCGCATCAAATACGGGTTGTATTTTACGACACCCTTTTTCGTGTGATAGGGAATCGTTATGATTATGTTAAATATTTTACTTCGTTGTCGGTGTTTTCTTCTTTTTCAATTTGAATTTGTAATGGAACTTGCAAACGTTTGGTTTAGCGTCTCACGAAATTTAAGTTATTAGATAAGTGTCCCATAAAGGACAAAAAGGTTGGGAAGAACAGCATAAGAAAATAATTTAGTTGATAGAAGGGTGCACGAAAGCTCACTCCGATAATTTTGGAAGCCTTAACTGCATAAGCATTAAGCTATATTATTTAAACCTGTGCCCCAGGTAAGTTCGCTACGGGAACTTCAATGTTAGGTAACCAATGGCGATATCGAACATTAGAAGATGGCTTTACCAAAGCACACTGCAGTAGTAAGGCTGCATATTTTCCACCAAACACCGAGGATACTTTCTTCGAAGAAATAAAGGGGAACTAGCTTACATTCCGTTCTTTTCTTTGGACCACCAAGGAAGACAGAGGGGGATTTACGAGGGGTCACAAAGACACAGCTTCGAGAACAAGAGTCTTACGGAGGCAATGGAGGTGAAAGTGCAGAGGGGCAAGACAAGTGACGATGTAAAGATGATAGAGAGAGGAGAATGGAGGCGGAGAGAAGCACATTGCGTAGGCAAGAGTGATCGCCAAGGCGCGGAATCAAACAAACAGCGGCGTAAACAAGTTACTGATCCATCTTAATGGAGACATCTACGGCTGCCGTGCCCTTCAATTATGTAGAAAGGTGCGACAGTTATGTGCAATCAATGCGAGACTCCGATCACATAAAGTCACGGCAATATCGCTCCAATTCAACTCACTAAGGTAGTTTTAGTTGCATAAAAAATTACACACTACCGAGAAGGTGTAAGGTAAAATTATTATAAGGTGTTCGGAGAAAAACATTGCATCAACGGTAGATTATAGTTAAGAAATGAATGTTTGTGAGAAAGCTAATGGTCTGAGCGGCCGTCTGATATTTTTAATCAAAATCCATTTTAAATCTTTAACGAAAGTTTTAAATCCATTGCTTAGGGGAAATTTCAAAGGGTGTTTTAAATATATAGGTACATTTCACTTACACACGTACATTTCCCTTTTAGAATAACCACGATTTTTGCCTCATTCATTCGCAACCCTTTACTAATCTGGCATGCGTGTTTCTCTTAGAACATATTCATATACTTTTTCGTACATACGTATTACGTACATTCTCTCACAATCATATAGCTACGTTCATCTCTTATACATAATTCAACCAGGCTCTTCTCGGTCTTCCTTTCCAAATTTGGACCATCCACATTTATAATAACATAACATAACGAATAACAACAAAATTTCCATGCATTAGCTCAGAATTTTAATTTTCCACGACTTAGGTCAAAGTCCAGTGTTAACGTGTAAAAGTTGCGTTGTTATTCCTCGCTCATTACACCAGAGGTAATTGGAGAAGAGTTCGGAGGAGTTATAATAGGAGGAGAACAGATGTTAAAAGAGAGAGGGCGATTAAAAGAAGGGGACGAAAAAGGAAAAAGTACAATAAAACCGTAGAATCACATCGATAAGCGATAACTGGCAATTACCGTAACGGCTGTACGTGAGGGAATTATGAAACTTTCTGAGGAAGTCAAGAAGTAAGAAATGGCATCGCAGAAATTAGCGTTAAAATTTCTATCGGTATCCGATGCAGAAATGAATGGGCATTTCCTTTCACGACGAACGATAAATCGGACAGATTAGCGTGTTCATTTGCTACTGCATGACCGCAGCGATACATACAAATACAAAGAATAAATAATAATTAAAATACGTTATTACTGTTTTTCGAATAAAATGCGTCCCACTAAGTATTTCAGGTTCATTATGATGCTCGGTTGGTGGTTGTATTACCATTCCAACTATGCTACATAATGCATACTCGTATAGTCATTAAGGAAACCCTAAATGATCGGGATATACTTTCCTAAGACTTCCAAACTTCGCAATTCAGATGGAAACAAACTTTGAATATAGAGGGAGAATTTTCGAGGATAACTTTGTGGATCGCACTGTAAATTTCATCAGCAAACGAACGCCCCTTGAATTAGGCAACCCTTCCTTCGTGCAAGTATTTCACATTTTCGGACAACTATTTTTGGAATTTATAAACCAAATACCATTTTGAAAACTTGAAAAATATCAAACCCAACATCTCTACCCAGTAAAAGCATAAAAAACTAGCAGTAAAATTCGAAATGAGAACAGCAACCCTCCAAAATCTGCTTTTACTTGATTCACAAATCCCCTCGGGAAATATAGAGAAAGTCAAACTACTTAATACACATCCGGGACAGAATGGAAAAGGATTTTCCTTCATCTTAAAATGCGATGGAGATACACATTGGTTATCTAACGAGAGTGTAATAGGAGTGGGGCTGTAGGTGAATTACTCAGCGAAACTGAAGAAATCCCCAAGGACGATCTTCTCTACGAGATTATATCACGTATACTAAATCACAAGAGTAAGGGGAGATCCGCGCAATATGACTGAAAGTTATTTATTGTAGCTTAAGAGAATCAGATCAGATGAAAAAATGGACATCCCATAGATACTCGGATATCTCTTATAAAGGAGATAGAGATTCACTTGATTTAGACAATATAAACTTATGAGAATGACAGGATTAGAAAAAGGAAAGTGATTTAATGAGATTAATAAAGAGGAGAACACAATAAAAGTGTTGGTTTTAAGTTTTCAGGACTTTCATGAAAATAAGAGCAACTTGGCACGAAGTCCAATTAACCAGACAATAATAGCTGGTAGAACATTCCTAATATTGGCAAAGATTAGAAAAGGGATGATCTAAGCATCGTTCTCAAAAACAGAGAAGTGAATGGAACTAATTACGAAATGTCTCAGTCATTTTTGTACATCTAAATCTTTGTAAAGGTGGAATCGAGATCCTTCCACGGGCTATATCCTCATTCCAACAAGTTCCAATATAAAATAATAAATTAATGATGTTCACACGAATAAAAAAATAACTCATTTCTTTGGCTAAACTATTTCTATTCGACAAATTTTGGAGCATATCAGAAGGTGATGAACTGAATGTCAGAGCCTTGGTTGATTATTTCCAAAATAGTAAGAGATTAATACAAGAGAAAACTTGCAGCACGAAAATATTTCTCAGTATTTGCGCGGGTCCAGCGATTGCAAAGCTTTTATACTCATAACTCAACACCAACCACATCTTATAAGAACGTAAACGGCCCTCATCACCAAACTTACATATATTTTAGTTTTACATCTTTCGATGAAAAGAATAACGGAAATTATACGAACCGAACCTGTGCTTCTAAAAGTAAAATTTCGCTGATGACGCCAAATTTGAAATAAAGAGGAATTCCTAACACCGATTTTTTTACATCGATATAATTTTAGAGGAAGTTTTTAAAGCACTAGACTAGAAAGAGAAAGGTTCGCGGATAAGATTTAAGCCTTCGGGAACTAAAAGCAGAATGAGAAAAAATACGAATTAGTGCAAACTAAACCAAGACAAAGATAATGTATGATCCCTTTGCTGTAAAAGTACCCTAGCAACTACATTACATCACTCTAAATATCTGCTCTGAATACCCATACTTAAAACAACTGGTAATCATAGAAGAGAACAATAGGATTTAATTAGTTAACGGAAGGGTTAAATATAATCTATCATAGTAGTAGTATCTTGGTGATACGACATTATAACGGAGAGAAAAATAAAACTTTGCTGCTTATACAGATCGCAGGAAGGGAGGTTAAGCGCTACATTAAATCAGCGACAAGCGAAGTCTCCAAACAAGACAAAAAGTATGAAACGCTATATTCTCAGGATAACTCATGGATGATGACAGGATTTACAAACGTAATAGATAATACTTAAGAACTTATGTTAGAAAGAAGGTTACCGACAAATATTGGCTAGTTCAACTTTTAAAAAATGCAACACTTTAAAACGAAAAACCTCTAAGCATCCCAAAAAGATCCCTCATCCTACCACAAACTTCATCCGCGTACCATAGCTAACGACTGGATAACTTTTGGAGTTGGTGCGTCAACATACATACCAAAGAAGTACAATCAGCAGCAGTTCTTCCTTCAAAGACCATAATCAAAATTCATTAGAAATACCCCATTCGATAGTACAAGAAGCAGTGCGAATTTCTAGGAGTACGGTTAGTCTCCGACTTAGAGATGGTCCAAGATGGAGTTAGCTCAGTTTGTTAGCAGATATTTCTGGTTCAACAACAGTGTTTCGACAACGATTAAATCCTACTGGGGATTTCGCTCCAGGTTAGGAGATAATATACACAAACTTTTCCAAAAATTCATCAGTCCAGAACTAGTGGACCTAGTAGATGACTTTGTGATACTAGTTAGGAACGATGGCGGTTTCTGTGAAAAATCAACAATGCGATTCAAAGAGCAATCGATAGGACTTCGTTAATTTTAAGCATTAGATTAGCCACAGACTTAAAAGCTAGACAGGGAGGTAGCTGTTGATACAACCCCTACCACACACCGCTGGTGGGTTGCAGGGTAGATAAATATAAAGAGGGTATATAATGTTAGGGTGCAAACGCGTTCACGAATCGAATCTTCCGAGAATAAAAAATAATTCATCCACGCATCCAGAAGAATTCGAAATACCATAGTGACCGAAATAAACGCAGCTTTTTCAACACGAAAGCGAAAAAAAACTGATCCAAATAACCCCAGCCAACCCCACGAGAGTTATAGTTGGGATGGAAGAACCGAAGCGACGCCGTGTTCCACCACTCTCGCTATCTCAATTGAAAGCAAAAGCGGAGCAGCACAAAAAAAGCATTTCTCCACAAACAGTACTTTTCAGTCAATCTTCCCGCGGGGAAAAGGGACGTGATTACAGGGCAAGAGGAGCGACGGGGGCGGAGAAGCGGCGGCGAATAGGGGGTGGCAGACGGTGGAGGAGGGAGCAGAGCGCTACAGACAACAGGTATAACCCGTTCCTCGGTGGCAGCGCGGGGACCGCCCCCGCACCCGAGACAGATGGCCGCACCACCGCTCCCGCACCCGCCGCTCCGAAATAGAAGGAAAAAGTCGGATTGGTCGTCGGAAGGTTATTCTCTGCCACTCCCTCCGGTCTTCATTAGCCTCCCTATCCTCACGACTTCTCTCTCACACACACACGCACGCATACACACACACGAATGCCTGGCCGAGCAGCAACAGCGTGGGAACACGCAACTCCGCGGTCTCCACTGGGGAAAGCTAGTCACGAAGGAGACTCCCCTTCCCTTGACCTCCGCCTTTTCCACTCCACAACGCGGATCGGAAGGAAACAACGACGAAACGGACTCCGAATTATGAGAGGAAGAAGTCCGAGTGATCCACGGTAATAAACAACGGAAAAACAGCATACCATATTCAGAGCGTTGGATATACCGCTGGTATACATTAAGCTCATATAAACCCTATTTAACAAACTGTTCGTTGAATCTAACTATTAAATTAAGCCGTATATACCTAATTATTAGCCAATAACGTTGCGATTGAGACAATTTAAATATAGAGCACCGAACGAATACCAAAACAATTACAGAGAGCAAAAATGCAGAGTCGACGTAACAATTCGTAGACGAGATTGTTGAATTTCAAGTCGAAAAAGAAACAGCTGAGTTAGTATTTCGAACACTTTCTTCATCCCATCAATTCAACAAGGATAAAGGAAAGTTAAAGAGTGAAAATTTTACACCTTGAAGTTCGACCCGCGGGCCATACCCAGACCCTGTATTGTTTTTGAGTATAATGTCAAGGTGGGTTCAACCCGATAGAAGGGATCCATTTAAGGATCTTTAATGCCACTTGCTCCACTACACCTCTTTAATACCTTCGCCGACAAATTATGCATCTGCGTATTTCATCATCCTTATGATTTAAGACTTTGTTACTTATTTCTAATGATGCAGAATAGGATTTTAGCAAATGACACATATGCTCTTTTTTCCTTCTAATCCCTGGTCTACACCTTCTTTGCCCATGACAAGGCTCAGCGATAATACACTCAAATGCTACATAATATTAAATAAGGTTTTAAAATTAAAAAAAAACTACCTAATTCAAAATGTACACTGACGACCGAATTCTCACTCACATCTTCGATTCTTTCCCTGCTATTAATAATAATCTTCTTCCGAAACAACAAAACAACACTTTTAACCAAAAACACCCTCCTATAGAATCACTATCACAAATCATATCGACTCATAAAAAGTTCGAACTGATCAGTAATTACGCAGAGAAAGTAGAAAATAATCGTTGAAAATCTACAGAATGGACGCACGGTTATTTGATGTAAGGGAAAGCGCAAAGAGACTAAGTCGGAGACGAGGTTTCTTCGTAAACAACGAAGCACGTCGCCAAACTATTACATTTCCGTTTAGCCGTCTAGCTTCGCCGCCGCGTCCCCGAAGCTCTTTAGGTATTCCATCCCTCACTGCAGCATGCACTCTCCGTGAGGGAATCCTCACAGACAGGGCTTGACTTCAGGGCGCTCGCATCAACGGGGCGTCATTGCTTGAACATCGAAGGGAGTTGTGGACGCCTTCGACAGTAAACAGCGAGAATGGAAATAGATAAAGATTATTACCTTTTCGAACTACTTTATTACGACGAAAGTACGTTACATGGCCATCTTTAGGTCACGCGGAAGGATATGTAACTTACAAAGGCTACGAATGCCGAAGCCGGTAGTCCTGCTTCGATAAATCACTGCGGAAAAGTATCCATCTTGGGTCTTTCTCTCAGAATGGACCTCCACAACATGACGGCCGTATCCGCTGATTTTATTGAAAACGTAAAACAATTCGTTGTACTTCACAATCATGAAATGCTATTTTAAACTGTATTAACTGATATATTCGATGCTTATTAGTAATATCGCGAATGAAACAGATAAAATATGGAGCACTAAATGAACACTATAAAAGATGAAATGGGCAACAATGCATAGCGCCAACGTCACTATACGATATTGTTGAAATTTAAGCCGAAATAGAAAAAGCAGCAATTGAGCTAGAAGATAACGCCTCAGAAGCTGGAACTGATTACAGAGGCTCCTCCGGCAAAACTTTGCAGTTGGATACGCCCAGTTTAAGAGGCGGCTAGTCGCTAACCACAGCTAAGAGCGCAAGGGATACAGTTAAACATGGCAAGCTATTTTCCGCTAATTTACATAACTACTTCTAACGCCCGAGCGGAAAATACATCTCCTGTGACCAAATCTTACTCCGTCCGTATTCACGGTTCCTAGGTTGTGTCGTGGGTTTCAAAGGAATTAGACTCAGACAGTGATAGGTGGAGAGAGATTGCAGCAAGTGTCTTCCGTTAAACACCATGGAAGTCTAGCTAAATACAATACAAGTTACAAGAGCTAAGAATCAGAATTGCCAAGGGTAACTTATATTAGACGACACGATTTACACAACGAACCCTTAAAGATTTGCAACTTTTCTACGTCGAGTGTGGCACCGCATGGAGCAAAAACATGGACGGAATACTGACGATTAATTGGGAATTAATTGATTTTAAAATGTAGAGGCGAAAACTACGGCAGAGCGCAAAGAGAGTACGAAGAATGAAAGACCACCAGGGAAAGTTATGGAACTAAAAATAAAGCCATAAGAAAGGTTTAAGTGAACTGGGTGAGACACATTATAACGCAAGACTGTTTTCTAAAATATATCAAGAGGAAGAATAGGCGAATGAGGTGAAAAAAGGCATATCGACGAGAAGGGCATGCATGTGCACTTGCATGAACATGGGCACCACATAGAAAGTAGTTCCAGGGTCGGCCCGACTGACTGGCGAACCAAGCATCGCCTAGGGCGGCAAAATCTCAGCCGGGGGAGGAAACATTGATTCGCAAAAATACATCCTTATTCTATTGCAATTGCTGGAAACGTAAATAGGGATGATATTAGATTAAGCAGGTAACGGGCACAAGAATTTCGCCAACACACCTTTCAAATATAGCGGCCAAGAAAATAAATCTAAAATAAATATTGCGAAAACTTATCTATTACACCAGGTTTGAAATTCCATTGCTGTGAGATTTCTGCGAATGGTTTTAAGACGGTGAGTTTAACAATTGAAGCAGAGCGAGCCTGCAATTTTCCATTTCTTGAATACCGCATATTTTAATAATAAATCATACATAAATATATTGCACTAGAGAAATTTAGAGCAGTTCTTTTCAAACAATATTGCTATATCACAGTTTGGATGGTAGCGGTCTAAAAAAATACCAGCCAAAAAGACACATTTAAGGCGCCAAAACGCATTCCGTCGACCCTGAGATTCTAGTTCAAACAAAACGTGTTCCAAGATAGATTAACTGTTGAAGATCTTAGTTATAAACCACGATGTAATCGATTCTAAAAACTATGGCGACAGGGTTCTCACAAGATATAATCCAGTCTTCACTTCATTTTCGACCCATTTTTCCCTTTATCTCCAAAACCGTTCTTCAGGATGCACTTCGAGGAAAGGCAATACTCTCACGTTGCTACGAATGCAAACAAGATCAAGGTTAAGAAGCTTCGCTTGTGAAATGCACGTCATAAAGACAAATATTTAGGCCGCGAACTACTCATCAGAACTTGAAAAATTACAAATGAGCAGTTAAGTCAATCAATAATAAATGATGGAAAATCCTTTCTTTCATTTATCATAAAATGTACAAATATTTATTTAGAAATGTTAATAATTTTATCAGCATAAAAAGATACACCGCGGGCTCCACATAGCGCCAAAAATTCAAAACTTTGAAATTTTGTGAAAAAATTTATTTATTCGAATTTACCCACCTAGGATTATATAGAATAGGTGAAGTATAGATTGCATAGATATAGAATAGGTGAAGCATGAATGGATATTTATGGAATGGAAATTTCTTTATAGGTAAAAAGAGAATAATATAAATAATTTTAATAAGATAATATAAGAATACTATAAATAATATTTAATACAGCGAAGACTTCCTACATTTCAGACAATATATATTCGGAAAGAGAACCGTAATATCCACTGTATTACAGATGGATGTTTGAGGCAGCATTACAAGAGAGGTAACCGCCTCAACATGTGTCCGTAAATTATGAAACAATCAAATATGGAACGTCTCAAAATAGAAAAATGAAAAACACAAAAATGTTTATTGCTCAAAACAATGCCATGGCGTTGAACTAAATAAACTGGTGAAGCATCTAAATCATCCATCATTTTCGTTAAACGTTTCGAATGAAATAACAGATAACTTATGACTTTTGCGATTAATGTAATGTTACAAAGAAATTCTCAACATCGAAATAGATTATGTATACTCGTACATATGAAGGTAATGAGTTAAGAATAAGGAAAATGTTTTTCCTATATAAAATGTCAAGATGTGCACCTGGATGTTACGAGGACAAATGGAACTAGGATTGGAAACCAAATCTTCCACTTTAGATTCTCTAACCGAGACTCAAAGAGAGAAGAGCACCTGCCCTGATAATGGAACATTTGGGTTCGATTCCCAATCACGTCGATTATTTCACTTCTGTTTATCCCCAAGAAGGAAATTAAGTTAAGACTGAGAGTTTGAAAACATAAAGTGACACACAAATGTGAGCGATGAAGAAAAATACTGATATCTTTAGTATTGGCTTATGATATGTTAGACCAAATTAACTTGGTGTTATTGCTGACTTATGTTACTTAAATGTCCACTATTTCAGCATAGCCTGTTTTTCGCGTAACGCAAACTTTTTGAGCACATTACTGTTTCATTATTACGTTAATAATAGGATATGCTGTAGCATCTCATCATTTTTGTACGAATACCTTGAACAGCTCCACAGTTCTATACTTTTACATTGAAGCATTAAAAGTTATTCCATTTAAACATCGATGGCTGCATCCTGTGGTGGTTGCCGCACCTGCTTGAAGCCTGAATGCGGCTCTGAATAGGCATTTGGAAAAAGTGAAGAATTAATATACGGCTGTCTTTCCTCCGAGGTTCATTTAAAGCTTGCACTGGTGTTAGAGGTCTTAGGTCTAATATAGAAGCATCCAAAAGTTTTTCAACCTCCACACAGGACACACGTATTTAGACATACAGGAAGAACCACTGCAGTATTTTAGCACGAATTAGAAAGAACATATCAGATAACTGACGAAGAGTAAAGATACTTATCGGCCGGGTATCGACTGGAGCGCCCCTCCGAATTCTCTTCCGATTGTGAACCTCAGCAATGATTAGAGCCGTGGACGACTTTTTCTCGGGTTGAAAATTAAGGGGAGAACGTTTTACGGCGGAATGCTAAGTGGAGCGAAGAATGTCGCGTGATGGAAAGAGAAGAACGAGAGGTATCGTTTGGAAGGACTCCCACGATCCACATTTCCTTTTGCTTCTCAAACCGATAATCAGCCGAAGTAAGGTTAACAAGTAAAGCAAACTCAGTAAAAAAAGAGAACTGTTCCTTGAGTCTCATTGCGGAGGATCATATCTCGGCTGTTGTTTAAGCGTCTTTATATACAAGATTCATAATTAAAAATCATCCTATTGGGAGATGATTTTAAGGTGTGAAATGAAACTATCCGGAATATGAGTAATCTAGGAAAAGGATTCTTTTAAGCCAGCGTTCAAAATGTATGGCGAACAAAGTTTTACAAACATCTACTCGTATAAAATTATGTGATAAATGAAAGCCCACGGCCGTACTGAGGAATTCTGTCGCCCTAAGTGTGGAACCCTGACGAAAGAAGCTTCCGAGGCCCCAAAATAATTTAATGTGGCATCAGCTCGCAATTTAAACAGCGTAATTAAAAAAGTAAGAGAATTAATTTTTCAGAATTATTTTGGAATACATCCAACTGCTCCTGTTTTCGCACTTTCAATCTTCCAAGACCGAAGACTGGTACACCAATAACAAAGTTTTAACTACTACAGCAGTGTTTCAAACAGCGAAATTCTTCGTTTAACTCAAGTTTGCTCTTATTATTCTAACACAAGGGAACTTTTGCAGCAATGCTAGCATTAAATATGCAACAAACTATAAATTTAAAACTGACATTTGAAATTTGCGAGGAACCCCGAAACGAAATTTTTCGAGCGTTCCGCCCTTGATAAATAAATACACCTACGCCCCTGGGTACTACCCCTTTTGTTTCTCCCTCACAAGTTCTCTGAGTGGCAATCTAGATCATTGCGAGATACTTCGTACAGATTATTCCAAGAAAACAAAGAAAAGATAGAATACAATACCCCAAAAAACGTTCAAATTATTTAAAATTTTTCGCGCCTGCTAAAGGTAAAAAAAACGAGGAAAAAGTCAGCACATAAACAATGAAGTCTTCACAAGAAATCTGTAAAAATGTCGTATATAAACGCTATTATTTAACTAAGAACTTTTTGATGATATAAATATATACGCATAGGATAATTATACATTAATATTGAAATGCAAAGATTTAAACTGAGATTTAAAAATTATCTCTATGGCTTTCAATAACAATGTCTTTTGAACAAAATCTAAATACCCATTTCCACGTATTGGTACTAATTTTTTACTTTAAATTTTAATCCCACAGCTACATGGTGGGATTAAATCGAGAAAAAGGCGAAAAATAATGGAAATCTTTCATCATTCCAGACTCTGAAACTTAGCCGGTACACTCTTAAATAAATTCTGCGTATGGCCATACATGCCATCTGATTGTGCGTAGATTATTGCGCAACAGATTATTACGGGTGACCAATAAAGACAACAATTTATGAAAAAGAGCAGTATTCAATTTCCTGCAAAGTTTATCAGCTTCAAGCAGATGCTGAACCCACGAAAAGAAATTTATCGGGTCAAATAAGACCCAGTCTTACATAATAATCAATTATAATGACGATAAAAAAAGTTAAAAAATTATCATACTTCATGGAAAATGGCTCACATTTGTTTCAGCGCAATCTATTTACCCAAAGCGATGGAAATGCAGTAAAGGATATGACACAACACAGGATAACTTGCACCACGGACTTCTTTGAAGCCTACAACAGAATGTGAAACAATTTTTTGTGACAACCAGCTATACCAAGGAAGAAGAACCGACGGACCCAAACATAGAATTTGACAGGCTAAACCTCTCTGGTGACGATTGCAAACAATGAGTACATATTTCCAAACTACCAGATATATTAGGAAAACAATAGAATAAATACGTCCGAATGGAAGGGAAATGCAAGAAAGAGTTTGCAACCCTCTTTTCGCGGGAGCTTCACAACGATCATCTCTTACTTCCTTATAGATTTTTAGGGACAATAGGAAAAGATGGTGAAATAAGGTAAGCACTGAATAATAACTGCAACCACATCTCGATTAGTAAAATATCTTTCATTGAGTTTTCAGCACATAATAGAGGAAAATGTATCTTTCACTCATTTTTGTGACTGCCTTGTTCATGGCCGTGTTACATAATATTAAAGTTACTGAGGTCTGAGTGATCCAAAATTATGCCATTGATTTTGGACAACCTTTATCGTATGCGATGAAAAGTGTAGCTCTTACAACCATTGTAGGAATTTAGGTGATTTTTTTTCACTTGAAACAGAAAAATGATAAAACTACCTCATACAGCCTAGTGAGCCTCATTCCCTCATCGAAAGTCTCTGTGGTTAACGGTGAAGAGAATGGGGATTCAAATAGCCTTCGATCTGCGAACTCTACTTATGGTCATAATACGGGACGTGCCCAAGAAATTACGATCACATTAACCTGCATCGAACTAATAACATCTCCTTCAAAAACGATCCACGTGACTCGGTACCCTCCGCTGATTCCTTTAGCGTAACGCATTCACTAAATCATAGCCCCCCTCGTTAGGAAAGCGGGGCGAATGCAGTTGTAGATTTATCGTGGTCCCGCAGCGGCATTCCGAGGAGGTGGAGTGGCGATGGGAGGGAGAGATAAGAAAGGGAAATAGAGGTGGTTCCCACGGGAAAGGCGGATGCTGCGAGTCCAGACCGCCCCCTCACACGCGGGGAAAGTTCGCCGAGGAGAGGAAGGATTGCGGACGGACGATTTAATGCGGAGGATTTCGGAGATGAGCGTATTTGGGGCTGCAGAATCAATGGGGAGGCCGTGGGTGAATATCGCGCAGATATGCATGTAGCTTCGATTTGACATTCGAGGAATGGAGACCGTAAGTTACATCAGAAATCTTTGTTAGCACTTTGCAGCGTTTTTCACGCTAGATTCAGCGGTCTTTAGATTGATACTTGTAGCGCCTTCTTATTCTGAAAGAACAGCGATTTTAAAGTGATTTATATTGTAAAAATCAATTTTAAGAATGTCCCGAAACATGCTGGGTTAATTTCACCAGAACGATGTCATCACTATAATCTCAGCAATGATATTTGATATTAATAACTTCACAATTTTTCAAAAATCCAACCTTCGTGTTTTAAAGGAATACTTGAACCACTAGTGTAAGCGAAAGAAACCAACCAAGGGAGAATTTACCTAAAGAGGTTCAAATACAAGAAGAACGTATGAGCGCTCCAATAAATACCGCTGATAATCCGGCAAGTGTAATAGCATTTCATATTATAGTTCAGCTAAATAACATTTTTCGTTTGAAATGCCTATAAATGTTACTTCTTGAAGATGACTCCGGAGACGAGTCAAAACGACGACTTTAATCGAAGAAGGGTTCGGTTGGAAACCCGAAAAGCCTTCATCCGTGAAATTTACTGAGAGAGTAGGTGATCAGTTGTAACCGTTAAATATATCCTTTTAGTTAAGAGTTATCCAGGCTACGATAACTGAAATACATGTTGAAACGAGCATTCAAATTGAGTCTATAAACTTCTTAGCCGAGCATTGAGCCTGGGGCAGAAATAGATAAGCCATTTTGAGAGACCTGTGATGGAATTCTATCAAAATGATTAACAGCGGAAACGACCTCAACGACGAAAATCATACAGAGATTGGCATGACCATCTCATTAGCCTATAATTTCAAAAATAAGCAAAATATTGCGTAAGAAACAAATAAAGGCTCACGTATGTTAGAGTTAATAAAAACTAATAAGTAGGAAATCCGAAGAAGAAATCAATGACATCAAAACAGAGAAAAGAGAAACACGAAGAGGAAAAAAAGAGATAAAACAGATCTCGCAGATAAAAATCACGAAAATTATTGCCATCCTACAATAATCATTATTGTAAATACAAATATGGACACACTAATCCTCCAATGCACGAGAAAAAGTCTAACGATGTGAAAATTCCGTGACACGGTTTTAGATACCGCGTGTTTTTTCAAAACTAAAAACCGCAAGACTTTCAATCTTTGCAAGTTATTTAATCACCACGCCGTAGAGAATAAAACAGTTTTCGCACATATAAAAGTCCTTAGTTACACAATAGATAATGATTTCCTAAATGAAAGCAAACTCAGGTTATACACTAAAGGGAAGCGAAATCAATTAAGTACGTTATTCTCATAATCGACACCAATTTCCGCTTCGACATCGACAGAACTGAGATAAATACTCAAAATTTTAAATAAATCGGCGCCATTCGTATTTTCTTTCTCACGAAAACCAGTGTTACTGTTTTTCTGTGAAATCTGTTACTGTGAAATACTTGCAGAAGATGAAACCCATGAAAGATCGTCAATTATTATTTATTTTCATATGTTACGAACTTTTTTTTGAAGAGTTGATTTCGATATAAATGGTCCGACGAACACCGAAAGTCTCAAAGAATACTACGAAAAAGAAAACACAAGTTCGGTGGATTAGTCCGCCCTAATTGGCCGGATGGAAACCATGATATAAATAAAACGTAATAATCCTAAAAGAAGGTTTATACAATAAGAAAACGTACCGCGTGCAGAGAATAAATTGATATTACCTGGAAAATTAATAAAGTATCACACTTTACCTATTCTTTTGAAGCAATATCTACGAATAAAGGTAAGAGTATTCAACTTTTGATGACGATGATACTCAGGATAATTTTCACAATTTGATTGACTCTAGAATGACAACTTTCTTTCGCGGGAAACCGTAAAATTTCGAGCAAATGTTTCGTGACGCTGCTCTACGAGCAAAGTTATTCGTTTTACATCTCAAGCGCTGTTCTCGAGTTTTATGTTACCGGTTTCCAGACGCCAAATCTTCATTTCCCTATAGCGAATTCTTCTCAGAAAAACTTTCTCTCAAACGCCTTTAAAATAAATACACATTTCTATGGCAACTTCGCTACTCGCATTTCACTCAAAGTTGACTCCTCCTACAACCCACAACTTTGTATGACGTCGCTCTTAATTTATAATGAGAAAATTACAAGAGATCTGGCAAAGATGTCTTTATCGGAAACAATCTTGAACAAATCTCACAGGCAAAATTTATGCTTCCGTATGAAGTTAAAGCTTAATAAAAATGTACAGTCCGAAGAGTGAAAATCACAAAGGTATCTGCGAAGAATTTAAAGCGCGAATGGCGATAAGAAACTGCATAATGCAGAATCGTGAAACTCCTTTTCTCGCAAACTAACAGCCTTTAATGGAGAAGCGAATGATGAAAATGCGGAACTTCTTTAAAAATCGTGAGATTTCCGCTTTCTCCGTTCCAAGATTTCCACGCTAACGCAGCTAGCAGAGAGCCAGATATTATGAATACATATATCATTACTGAAGTAGTTGCCCTTGCCGTAAAAAAATGAGGTGATTAGAGGTGGTTTATACTGTTCAGAATTTCCTTGCTCTCATTCGTACCTTAACTAGTGTAATTAAATAATCTATCAAAACCTTGAAAATTTTATGAAAACATATTCTTACTCGCAAAAATTAAAAAATAACCCAACAAAAAAAGACTAAATACAAATAAAACTGCATAAATAATCGCCGACGCGCACATAAATTCATCTACTTCATTTTGTTCACTTTTAATTTATTTTTATCTATTATAGCTATTTATTGATTCCTAATTTCGAATTAACGAAAGATACTGACGTATATGGATAGTAATTGAATAACGCAGAACCAAGCGAATAAATACATTAACTCAGTGTAAATATTTATTTACTTTTTAATTATTGGTTTACAATTACTTTGATTGATTTTAATAAACGATTTATCCCGTATTTTTTACTGACAACGAGATTCACGCAGTACAAGGACATATGAGGCAACATGCGTTGGTGGTTCTGTTGACGATTTTAAAATTTTACAACATCGATAAATTTTATCAAAGTTTCCGCGATTCATACATTCCGAAATCAAACACATATTATAAAAATACGAATCTGTATCATTTTCTCTTTCTTATGGTACTTCATCCGATTTCGGATGACTATTATTTCTAATTAATTTACAAAGAAAAGATCAACTCAAGAAAGGAAAAATAAATATTGACACTTTTCTTATCGAAGATACCGACATCGAATTTTTAAATACATAAATGTATGTGATGGTGATTGTTTTCCAAGTTTGACGCTACAGTCAATTCCGCTTATTCGGGACACATTGGGACTAGGACGTTTTGGCCCAATTAAGCGGCTGCCCCAATAAAACGGTGGCCCAATTAAGCGGAATTGACTGTATATCAATAGCAGTAATTGGATAGAAAATGTCATGAAAATGAGATGCAATGCTTACTGAGCCACCTTTGTGATTCTGACACACGGAGGGCCACCTAATGGGCAGCGAATGATTTATTGGTGTGATGATGGTAAAGAGAGACGGCGATGAAGAGGTGAGGGTGGTAGAGGCATGGGTTAGGACGGCTTCGGTACTCACCTGGCAAACCGCTCCTTATCCTGTATGCTGTCATCCTCCAAGCGAGGGTACTTGCTGCCACTGGCGTCCTCATCATCGGATCTGCAGAAAGAGAGGAGATTTAGTCTTCCGTTCCAAGAGAGCAAGATACAATAATCAATAATTATCATTGGTTTATACGTCAGACTTAAGGACAAAAACTCAAAATCAATTTCAAAATAAGTAACTAGGTAGGAGACCTCAACGCCGGATGAGGGATTATATGAAATTTCGTAGTAGGTAGTATTGTTAAAAGTGCTTCGACAGCTGAGGTAATTTCCCACGTAGGCTCCCACCGGGATTCGAACCCGGGACCGCTTTCATTGAAGTCGAAAGCGTTGCCCACTTGGCTATTCGAGAGCCCTATGAAATTTCGTTATGAGCTGTGAAACATAAAATAAAATGGTTTAAAAATCAGACAATACTCTCACTAGAATGTAAGTTACGCAGCGATGATTAAAAATTTTCATAATTGACGGTCAACGAAAATATTAATACGACTGAGAGTCGCTTCATGAAAGGGAGTCAACAAATGTTGAAATAAAACATCGTAACTTCCACAAAATATACATAATTAATGTTACAAACACTAGGGAGCACTTTGCTTTATAATCGCGTCGATCGAGTAGTAAAGGAATAAGGAGAAATGATGAAAAAGAAGCGACCGTTTTGAAAATTCGATAACATCAGACGAAGAATTCCGTGAAAACTTTTTCAATGGAGCTTTCACTTAAAAAAACTCCTATGAGTTTTTGGCTAATAATATTCTTATCAGATTATAAGCATACAGCTAACGCAGTCGGAGTTTCAAATCACTAACAGAGTCGTTGGAAATTAAATAATTACGTGCAAGACGTTCAAGAAATTCCCAGAACACACTTGCAGTTCACAAGCTACTTATAAATCTCATAGCAGCACGCATGAGCTAGAGAATAGTATTCATTATTAAACTCAAAAATTCATCACAACAATACTGCTCGCTGTTATTAAAGCTTGAAATTATCCCAGATGCGCAAAGCTTTATTCCAGGAACGTTATGAATGCCTTTCGAAATGTAAGCTTAAAAATGGCACAAATTTATTATTCAAATAAAATAAGGAGATTTACGACATGAGGCCTTGAATTAGCTCCTAATTTGTATATAATGCCTCATGTAAATAAACTCAGTTGACAACATCTGAGACATTGTATAGGAAACATTCGCACAAAGCTCTTTATGCGAGACAATTGAAAGCCACGTGAGGAATAAACATCGATTGTCCGCGTATGAATCACATGCCTCGTCCACGTGGTATCTAGTTAAAGAAGTAATTTTCTCGACAATAGTGAGAGGATTAAACGCAGCAGTTGAGGGAAGGCTCATTCTTTCAACTAAGAAACGAAGGGAAAACGAATGTCGTACATAAAAATGTCGAGCATAGAGAGAGAGAGAGAGAGAAATTGATGGAAATTCTTCTAAAATGGACGCTAGCGCCTTGTGCAATTACACTGAAAATAACAGTAAAGACAAAATCTAACGAAAACCGGGGGAAAAATCTCTCTTCCTTTCATACAAATCACTCGAAGCCATTGAAATGCGAGAGTGAAACATGGGATAAGACAGCGTTTGGCCGGTTAGCGAACTACTACGGGCTGCAGAAACAAGAGCAACGTCCCAACGTACTGTATAAGAAAATATCTGACTATGAAGATTCATAGAATAATAGAATGCTCATCTTTAATTCTGCAGAAGAAGCGATGGACCTGATGATTGATTGAATAAGCTTCTCGTTGTCAGAGAACGGCCGACTGTTTAATGAAAGAGCTACGGTCTTTGCGTTTCGTTAGTTTATTGCACAGTAACATGGAAGTATTGATAATGTTCGATTCTCCTTTTCGTTGATTTGTTCCTTCTGTCCAATGTCAAGGTAGTCAAATGCGTTTGGGGAGGGGTCTTACATTTACAGGACACGTGGAGTTTATTTTACGATTTAATTTCACATTTCCCCATCACATAACACAAAAAGACAAATTCCAAATTTCACATAGTTCGTGCTCACAACCCAAATCAAAAGAGCATTTTATATGATTAATAGCTCGATAGCGGGGAAATGGATTATTGCTACTATTTAATGGAGAATTGAAAATGCCAGTGAAATGGTTTATTAATGTATTTCATTAGACGGGTGACGGAAGGTTCTTCTTAGTACAAAATTAAGCTGAGAATATTAGAGTCTCTTCTATTTCAAAGAGACAATTGTATACATCTTACATCTCTTTGGGAATCAACGGGCCATTTTTAGTGCTCAATACTCCAAGTTAGGGGCGAAGAACCTACTTTTTGCACATCATTCGGCCGCATATGAAACCAATAGGAAACGTTAAAATTACATATCGCATAAATTCAAGATTTAAGCATCAAAATTTAACGTGGCAATGCGATTTTAATCGCTAATCAAGCTTCAATGAAATATTTTCCGTTTAATCTTTTTTCGACACAATAAGCGAACCTGGCAACCAAAATTATTAAAAATCGTGAATTTATTTCAGGGAGAGAACGGAATGCCACATTGAACGCTCAGAAGGCCGCAGTTTCCTCAGCTCCAGATTTCTATCGATGGCCCTCCACATAGTTTTGCCTGACCATATCGGCTACAATACTGATGTAGCTGCTAGGCGCAGTGTAAATCTGAACTGGTGCATTCTTTCCCTGACAACGAAGCGGGCGCGTGGCAAGGGTGGAAGGTGTGAAGGCGTAGTGGAAGCAAAATATGAAGGGAAGAGCGACCCCTCGTCAACAAACGCCAAAGCACTCCGCGTGCGGCGAGTCAGCGATCCTCCACACACTCTGCCGGTGCTCGACGCCTCACAATCCGCTGATTCTGCATCCTTTGGGGGAGTGCAGGTGCGATCGAGGCAACAGGTTCGGACACAAATATCTCGCGAGTGAATCTGCCGCGCCACGTTAATTAGCACACGAGTCGCGTCTGACCAATGGATTGCCTCGGATAAGAGAGGGATAAGAGAGCCTCTATCGGGAGACTGCGAAAGAACCTCGGGACAATGCGAGTTAATTGCCACGGCGTGTTTATAGAGGCTGGAGAAAGGGCCCACTCGATACATTGGAGGGGTCTGGCGTTGGAGAGAGACGAAATTCTATTGGAGCAGCAGAGGGGGAATTAACTCCAAAGCATCAGCGAGACGTGGAATCAAAAGATGAACCAAATGACCCCATACATCAGTGTCCAAAGGGCTCGTTTCATCAGGGATTTTAAAAGGGTCCGCTGATCGCTACGTCATTTCCTTTCTCCCCGCCTTCGGAATATGGCTTGCAATTAACAGCAATTATCTGTAGCCCAGTCTATGGTTAATTTAGCTTTAATTACAAGACTACAGAGAAATAACAGAATTTGAAGAGAGTCCAATTTGAAGAGGAAGCCGATTCATAGTTTCTGATGTATGCAAATATTTCAGAGATCTTCAAGGCCACACTGTTCTGATACGCAAAATTTTACTTCGGAGAAGATATATCTATTTGGATGTTTGACAGAGGTAAGAGTAAGCCCTAGGGCCCCGGAACTGTTGATTTGAACACGCGACTACAACATATATTCACTGAAGTAATAAACGCACACGCACATTAAGTTAGGGAAAACAAATTTTATTATAACCTTCATTTTACCTTGATTGGAAAATTCTTAACCTTTTCACATTACTAAAACGGCGATTAATTCATCATTAATCTATAAAGCCAAACGGTTTTAATTCCAATTTACAAAAAAAGCTAAACTACAATCTGAATCGATACAGAGGTAGCCAGTAAGTTTATTAACGACGCAAGTGGCTCATAATGAAGATGTAGCGCAGCTTCTGAAAAATCTCTCGTGATATCTTTCGGCTCAGATACAAACACCTCCACCTGCCGCACCCAAAGTAAACAAAGATTTTTTCGAAATATGACCTCACTAGGTACACATTTTGCGTTCATAGAATCAACTCCTGTGAGAAAGCGCTTTTCGAACGCGATCATCGTCCGAGAAGTTAAAGATGCGGGCAGAATGGAAGGTCTTAGCAAAACTTCTCTTTAAACCCCATCAATTTTCGTTTCAAACATAAGCTATAGAATAACTAAATAGCAGAAGACATAATAAGTTTATGTAGAAGGTATTTCTTTTTCAAAACCACGTGACGCTCCGCTTTCAAACTTTGCACGTTACTAGGTCTCTTTTAAGGAGACATTCATCAAAATTAAAAAGTCTTCGTTCCAGATCATTTACATTAATTCATATAATTACTGCGGATAGAGGTAATTTCAATCTTTATTTCAAAATTTATTACTTTGTCAAAATGTTACCCTTTCCATGATACATGTGATTCTGAAAAAATTAAACTCTATCCCGTGTTTATTCACATAACTCCTCCAACATTTTCTATCTATAGTACATTACATCTTTCAATTTAGACATATCTCTTCCCTACACCATCTCATTCATCATATTCAACCAGCTTTTTTTCAGCCTTCCTCTTTCTTTAGCACCATTTACATTATCGTTTGTATCACTTAAGCTACTCATAGCAGACAGAAAAAATTATGATTACTTTTCTTCTTCTTGGAGAAATCAATCCTTGATTGGATTGTCTACAATGTAGACCTCCATACATCTCTTTCCCCAGCCTCCCTTTATTTACATTTCTTCATAGTTGCTCCCGCACCCTTCCTCACTTATGCCAGATGTCGTTCCCTTGGACTCCCTCTGTATCGTAGCCCCTCCATCATTCCCTCTAATATATTTTTTACTAAGCTTTCGTCTCTCAATATATTCCCCACCAGTTCTGCTCCTCTTTTCACAATACTCTCCCATAGTGCAGTCCCCTTCTCTCTCACTCTCTTAAACCCTTAATTACTTTTATGATCGTGATATTTTAATTTTCCTGCCATAGGACTTTCTCCATGAAATCGCAGTTGAAACTAGAATCCGAATATCGAAGACAGCATTCCTAAATGACTAACATGTCACGAAACAAATACAGTGATACCTTGGCTAACGAAGATAATTCGTTCCGGAATCGAATTCGTTAGCCGAATTATTACGTATCAGTCGTCTCCGTTTTTGCTGTCTTTAACATGAACAACCAATTTGGGTAGGTGGGTGTCCCCTATGTGAAGTGGTCAGCTAATCTCTTTGCCACACATACAGACCGAAAAGATAAGATGCTGATGGCCCGACTGTTAATTTCTGCTGCTTTCTATTAGCGCGCGCATGCACTAAATCATTCGTTAACAGAGCCCGAAAAAAGCGAAAAAAATCTTCGTTAGACGAAAAATTCGTTAGCAGGGCCACTCGTCAGCCAAGGTAACACTGTAAAAATCAGCAACGAGGGTGAGAGCGAATCTAGCGAAACAAATAACCGTCGTCGAATCACCGAATGTTTCAAACAAACCTACATAAAAGTACGGTGGATAGAATTTTCATCAAACTATAACTAAGAATCATCAACTTGGACTCAAATATGAAGCCATAAAAATCATTTCCGCGATATGCCAGCTCATTAATAAATTTCGGCGTGACAGCTTCGGTTGATGACAGAATGTAATCTTACGAATGAAACTCTCAATTATATAGATACCGCATTCTGTCGCAGGAGAGATCTCTCCAGGTAATATCTGCCATGACGAGAAAAGGTGTAAATCACGACGTAGTTGCCGAAAATCCACGGCATTAGAGCCTTTGAATATGGATCTCACAACCACTCTATCCATCACCACAGCTCTGATCCCTCAAGATGAGACCATATATCTCGCCTAAATTGCGACACAAATCCTTTCCGATTCTTTCGATCTCTGCTTTGATCTCGGCACAGGGGAGTGAAAGGAGAGACTCGAAGGTGTCCACAAACTCTCCTCGGACGCTGCCTCCACCCACGCCGCCAACTCTCTTCCCCGTATTGCGTATACCCCGCCAACTCCTCTCATTCCACGCCTTATTGTCATTCGCAGCGTCTTTTTCCCTTCGGCTAACTTCGCTGTCAGCTGCCGCACCCTCTCTCCCCTAAGACTACGCGTGAAGTGCTAAAACTGACGACAGCAATTCCACTTCCGCGACGTACCGCGACTCTGATCTCAAATCAAAAAAGGAAAAGGTGACAAAGAAAAAGTTATCTTGACGGTTTTTAGTAAACCAATTCAGTATAACCAACGACGAGAAAATATAAAAACAAAAAATCGGAAACAGCACTTGATAATTCAGTCCAGAAGGTAAGTTTTCCAAAGAAGGTGATAAAGTTTAACGAGATCAAAACGAAGAGGATTTCGGGCGGATGGTCCATCTATAGCAATAAAACCATCAAGTAGAGGAGACTCATCTTATCTGTAGAGATACTATGCATGCAATATGACAGGCATGGACTTGGCGGCACCTAACATCGCCACTGTCCTCATAGGTACATCCAGCCAACAAGGGATGGATTTAATTCTCTTCATGGTTCAGAAAGGAAGGGAAGAAAAGGTAATTGAACTTTTCACTAAAGGCTGTGCTGTTTGGAATAACCCCAAAGAATAAAGGGAGGTGAAAAGTTTGAGAAGACCGGGATTCTAGCTTGAATCTCTCACTTTCAGAGAGCTGCTGAAAACAATACCTCACAGTATGGTCTCACTCAGTTTTTCGGTGTCCTTAGTTGGCCGGGCGTTAACTTACCTATCACCACAAACATAACGAAAACGCTATTTCGTTTATGGTATACTGGAACATATAAGAATTACTAAGCGATTATAATTCAAATTAAAATTACTGAGCAAATATACTACATAAAGCTATTCACGACTACACTATTTTTCAAAATTTTCACTACACAAACTGACAATGAGTATTTTGCCATACCACGGGATAAACTTTTGCATCCATGTGGTACAGAAACCAGTTTATGATAGTCGTCTGCACCAAGAATAACTACCACATTGCTGAGAGAACACCTGAATGGTCTTTCAAAAATTCTGCAGTTTCACTGCAGGCTCAGCGTTCACTGTCCCCCCTTGGGCAGGGACTCAATGAGCACAACCCGTCCTTATCTGTGATACACTTGCCACATCACTTTCGTAACTGACACAACATTTGGATTTTTGTCTGGCACAGCTATCCTACTGTGACGCCGGTGCAGGTTTGGCCTGCTGGTTTCTGGTATAGTATCAAACCCCATTTTAATCGACAACCCGCCATGTATGACATAAGTCTCGATTGGTGGGGTGAATATGATGAAAAATAGCCCACATCTTCTCCAACAATTCTTTCCATGAAATTTCTTTAAATCGGGGGTTTCTTGCTGTCATTTATTAAGTAATTCCGTGAAGCTCAGTGCATTGTTCTTTCATCGTACGATTTTCTGTGATAGCTCTTGATGCTAATTAGGGTGGAAAAGAAAACAATGAATGGAATCTAGAGTAAAAAGTGAGCAACTATGATTCTTTTATTTATGACAATAGAGTTAAAACAAAAACAAAGATTCTCCATGAATAATTATTAATTTCAAACTACAACAAGCTACTACAGTACAGCGTCCAGCGAAGTCTTTAAAGGAACTAATACGACGTTCCAAAGGTTAAAAAGTGGGCACCCTGCTCTATATAATACGCAAATCGAGTACAAAAGGGAGAGAGGGAGACTAGCTATTTTAGACTACCAAACTTTCATAATTTTATACTCATTTTTTGGATTAGAAATTCACACTTAAAATATGGCGATATTTTTCCAGCAGAGATAAAAATTACTTGAAGAGAAGGTCAAAAAAGAATAATCATGTACTCCTTGAAGGTTTTGACTCATTTTCCTTTCGACATAGATAGACCCGCCCCGGTAATAAAAGTACCTCGCTGGCAATAAAGGCTGGGCAGTCTTGATCTAGGCGGTAAAATATCTTCAGAAGGTTTTGAAGTCTAAATAAAATCCATCGACAGCCCTCGGTATCGTTGCCACGGAGGTTCGTGCGTCTTGGTAAGTTTCAAAAGAGCTATTAGCCAATAAATTCGTGAGCAGAAAAAAGCATTTCAATCGCCAAGAGAGAAAGAAGTGAGGCGTGGGAGGAGAGAGGGTGCTGGTGTTCGCCCAATGGCCCTCGTCCACGCAACACAACCCGCCAATGGAATCGCTACGATCCGATGCATCGCACAACTTGAAAGTGAAACTGACGCGATCGCGATTTTCAGCCTACTTTTGCACCCACCAAACAACACTCTTTCGCAGCATTATAGCGTTCGTATAAATGACAAAATTATTAAGAGGAATAAGAAACCCTTTTCCGCAATTTATAAACCCATTTAATAGCTTTTTGTTTAAAATTACATAATATTAAAAAATTGTACCAACAATTTCGAAATTTTCCGAAAATTATTAAGAGCATCAGATCTCTCAAAACATAGAGGATATCGAAAACTAGAAACTCAGCGACGATGATTAGCAAATCAAAAGTTACATAACACAAGACAAGTATATTTTCAGTACCCTTTTTCATTTTCCTATTCTGTGATGTCGCTCCCATAATGAAAATATATTGTAGGTAAACATTACACCTTGAATGTAAAACATCCTTTCAATATTATCAAATCACAGAAAATCTGTTTCCGCCAAACAGAACTGTGACGACGCTTAAGAAAACGTTTCACGTTTTTATAAGGGAAGATGATAAATTGGTATTATTCGGGAAAGTGCATCGTGAAGGAATTTAAGGAGACACTTCGGAAGAACACGTGGCTAGACAGAAATCCCTAATAGGAGTTCTCAATTTTTGACACACGATCTCTCAGGAATTGAAATATTGATCGTTTATTTCCTCATATCTCTATTATTAGCGAAATAACTTTTACCATAATTGATTTGTGCTTATATCACATTTCAGAGACAATTTCAGAGCAAACTATATTTTCCATGAGTTTTAGGATAGATGGCGTCATGCAGCTAAATTTCTAACGTAAATGGAAAAACATTTCAGAAAACGGCAACTGGGACACGTTCACTTGGTTTTTCGGATTCTCCGAATCTGCGTGACGGCGACGAATAATATTTGGGAAGGAAACGCGACATGAAATCAACGCACTTTCCAGAACTTGAATACCACGTTTTCCTCTTTCATCCCTCTTTTCTGCTGCCATTTTCTGTAGTTAATGTAAGTGAAGTAGAAATGTGATGGTACAACTACTACTACTTAGGAAGCCCTTAACGGCTTCCTTTGCTAATTTATACATTTATATCCATACTACGATATATTCCTCCAAATTGATTAGAAAATAGCTTCCGGCTTGTGTATAATTTTTAGTTATCTTAATGGAGTGACAATTCATTCGAATTCAAAAGACATGAATTCTAGACAAAATTCTAGAGAACGTTTTTAACTCTGAAACAACGCATTCTCGAAAAAAAAAATGCCTCAAGTTTTACATCATAACTACGTAACTATTAACCAACAGAAGCTGAGAAATATTGATCAACATCGCTCCGAATCTCAAGCATGAGGTAACATCCAAAAAATAAGGAGATAAACACTTCCTTGAATATAAATCAATCAATTAGATGACACAATCTCGAATCTCCAATTTCGTGTAAATCTCCATTATTTTAAAAGGCACTCGCTAAATACAAAAACTAGTAACGTCATGTAGATGAAATTTGTAAGCAATCCTCAACGAGCCAACAATTCGTAATGTGTTAGGCATGGCTATCATACAATATCGCGTGGATGCGAAAATAATATTCAACTCTAATTCCATTAACTCTAACAAAACGTCTCACTTAGTATACAACAAGTGTTGAGAAGTTTGGAACATGACAAGTTTTCTGAAACTTTATAGGCGAATGATGAGATTGACATTTATAATTAGGTGATAAAAATTCTATCAGCCTCCATTTGATTTTATTTCCTTTTATATGACAATGGTTGAACATACTTATCCAGGGACTTGTCTTACGTAGTAGAGGATTAAGTGCATTTCTTACTCGCAGCGCCTTTTTGATGGAATATTATTTTTGTGAACATATCTGAAATATGTAACTGCTGCAAATGACCCTAGCTGTCGATGCACCAATAAAAAGCAATTCTACTTCACTTGGTCAATGCATATTCTTAATTAATACATGCAGCGAATTTTCTTTTGGTATGAAGTTGGCTGCGTTAACTATAGCGTTAATGATAAGGGATGTGAAACATCAGGAAGTAAGATAAAGGCAACGATCAGCACAGCTTCAGACCAACATTCTGATTGCATCATCGACGATCAAGACATATAATCGCACTAAGAGCAATTTAGCGATAATGTTACATCACACTTGCAATTAACCAGGTTTTAGCAAGCAATTCAATTATATAAAGTTTCTAACAGCGCAGTTTATCATTGGCCGATTTAACATTTTCCGTTCGGCCACTATACTGTGGGTGTAAATAAGAATGTTTTGATTCTCTGTGTATTTAGGCACACTGTCAACAGCGCCGACCTTCTCTACGCTATTTCCTATTTCATCATTAACTTAATCGCTATCTATGGAACGTTATCAACAACCAGACTTGGTGCTGTGTTTCGCAAGATGCACGAGCAGCTTCTTCAAACAGCCGTCGAGAGAATGTTAAAATGACAGAACTCTCCCTTCGGAAATTCCGTACAACATATCCCTGTTGTAGGCCAATGTGTGAGGCCAGCTGAGTCGTCGAAAGAACGACAGAAAGGGACGATAAAAAAGTCTAATCGCTAAGACAAATACAAGAAGCAGACTTGACGAAAGTAACGACACGTTAGGCCACAGAAGTTGGTGACAGACGAGACAGGAGAGCCAGTTGAACAAACCCACCAAAAGAGAACTCGTGAAGCATTAAACTTCTAGACGGAATAAATAAGATTTCATCAACGAGACTAACAAAGAGAGGACGTTATGTAACCGAATGTGAGAAGCGCGAAGTATCTTCTACGCAGGTGCAAAAAGATGATACTTCTGATGGTGTAGTCGATTGGAGCGCATTTGCGGTTTTCTTTGGCTCAAAAGAGAGATTAAAATGATTCTCTCGGCAAAATTTCATAGATCTAGAAAATATAAAATCTAAATTATACATATAATCCAAAACTAACGTTAGAACGCAGTTCAAATTCACCTAATCTTAACATAAACATTAAAATAAGCTTAGCTTACTTTCAAGGAAAGCCACTTCCATATCACTAACTGTACATTACATTTTATACAACTAATTAATAGCATTTAATTTGATGTAGCCATGAAGGTAACGTACAACTAGATACAATAAACTATTTGTTATATAAAACCATACTACTGGCAAATATTAATTTCAACGCTGAAGTTTTCCACAGAAGAAACTAATATATTACAAAAACTTAAATGAATGCCTTATCACAAACGATCAAACTGAAGCTAATTCACCCTAAATTTTCACCTGGACAAATTCAATTAGCTATAATTAACGGTTTAAACACGCCGGATTTCTTAACATGTCAGTCAATATTTGTTACGTCATACTATAATTCGTTAAGGGCTTTCCGATAAAATGAATAATTTAATTTGCACCTCCGTGGCATTGAAATTACAGCCAGAGACACATAGCGACGATTCTCCAGACGAAAATAACGATTTCAAAACATTCGCTCAAAAATGTACAAATAAGCAATTTCGTGATACTTCAAAGTGACCTCTTATAATAGAAAAAGTAATGAAATTTAAGGTGTACAACGAAATTTTTCATTAACTCCACATATAATTCTGTTACAGTCAGTTATGGAAAGGAAAATAACAAACATCATGAAACATGGTCAGTTGTTTACACGTTGGCACGACCTACAGAAGTTTACGCAGACCTTCCGGTGAATAGGAGAACTGCGAGTCTCTAAATCGTGAGCGGGCGGTTCATAAAGTAGGTGCCGCAACGACTTGGCGTGCACCACGAACTTATCCGGCAGTTTCGGTCATAAACGCCAGCGAAACGAAAAAGTAAATTAATCTAATGAAAATTAAGCATCTCTGGCAACATTAATTACCTCCAGTGTTCAACACGATGTACGACACAAAAACGTGAAGCATTCTTTCACGATTCAAATCCTGGGAATGAATAACGTAGCGGGAGACTGGCCTTTCTGGTGGTCCGACAGATTTACGAGTACATAGCCCGACACAATCCTAAGAAAATATTTCACGAATTGTCTGTCTATTAGCAAAGTTAGTACTGCCCATTCACCTTTTATACCAAAGAGAATCTATCTTACATTTTCTCGAACCCGTCTATTCAGAGAAAGGTGCGAAAAATCTAAGAAAAAATTTGACAATTTTCTTCTTGGGTCTTTATTCGAATGATGAAGAATTTATCCCAGCTTGACGTTGATTGCGGTGGATTCAAAATCCCATTCTGTATAACTAGAGATATTTTAAATAGCTACGGCGCGTTTCGCTAATCGATTACAAAGAAATTTCAAATTTAAAAAAGAAATCAATGCAGCAGACACGTCTTACAACGGTTACATACTCGAATTAATAAAGCAAGAATTTTAATTTATACTAAACTAATAGAATATCTTTATCTCACCATGTCGAGCAAGCATAACGTGTATGGGTGGATCTACGAGTTCAAAAGCCTACCCGTACGAGAATAGTCAAGGAAAGGGTTAAACCTTATTATTCTCTACCTCAATACCTTAGCGGACTCGAACGAGGCAAACCTTGTGCACCTTAGAGAACGGATCATCTTCGTTGGCTGAAATTTAAGTCATAATAACACACACTATTAGTATGTAGGAATCCTTAAGTTCTTCGGTCATGTTTTATTTTTTTGAGGGTAGAAATACATGCGCGCGCATCCACCGAAACTTTGGTTACACATAAACAGGGAAATTTCTGATTGAACGGATAAATTCGTATGCAGGATTACACGAGGTATCACCGTATACATTCGTAATATGCTCCAGCGAAGATACAAAAACCGAGAATCTTCTGTTGACGCGCACAAAAAACAGAGAGAACGAGATCATGAAAATAACACACGATAAACCTACCATTCGTCCGAGCACAAGGAAATTAAGTGAGGGAAACATGGAAAGGAGATGGAGGAATTTTGTTGGACGCAGAGATGTGGGAAAGGGAAGCGAACAACAGGTAGAGGTCAGAGGCCCCTTCAGATCGGTGCCCCCAACGACGGCGGGGGAGGAGTGGTGCTCACAAAAACCCATCGGCGGCGTGGAAATTGGTTCCGTGGCTGTAATGAAGGATGATGAGAAGAGAGAGAGCTTTTGCTGGAATAGAAAGAGGTAATAAAGGAGGAGGAAAAAGAGCGAGAGAAAGGTCCGCGTTGCCAGCCGCTCGGTTTCCATCCGAACCGACCTGAAATCTCGAAATCTACCCGCGGACCAAAAACTATGAAACGATTGATTTCGTCCGGAGGCAAAAAGCACAACCTTAGCTGCAGTTGTTGGTGAACAATTGTATCCCATGATAGCTAACTCACTCAGCATTCTGATAATTTCCTGCAATTACTTAGAATCCAAGGAATCCAATGTGAATTACTACTTACAACTCATCGACATAAGGAATTATCCTTCCACTCCTGTGCTATTACGACAAAATGTATGGGAGAGTCAGAAAATTTCAATGTACAATCTAATGCTATAAAATCATAGCGAATTTATCGGCACGCATAAAAATAGGAGCAAAATTGAAACTTGGCACATCGATCACAGCACATTGCTTTAAATAATCACGTAATTTCAGATGTCCACTCTTCTCGTTTTAAGAAGAAATTGATTATTCGGAGAAATTAACGGATGGGCACATTCTGCTCGTGAATTACTTTTCTGAAAGTGACAGCTCTTCATACGCTAAATTCTGACTGAAATTCCTTTCGTTACCATCTTAAATATAGACTACATTCTCTGAATACATTAAATATATATAACGGCCAACTTTTAGAACCCCTAATATTAATTTAGAAGATACGACACTATAATGATTCTTCACCTGCTAGTAGGATTCTGATTATTCAGTTCCTAACTTTTATAACTCTATTTAAGATACGAATAACTTATATTGCTGATCCTTTCGATGAAAGACTGAAGGAAAGTAGAATTCGGTGATCGGATCATCTGAACTGCAGCTATTTAGCAAATCCAAGTTTCGGAGGACGCTTAAGGACAACACTCCATATACAAAGTCCGAGGAGATATTTTCCAGCACTTAAGAGATTGATCAGATCCCCGTTTCGTCGGAAAATTGAACAGAGTGATAACTGTGGAAAAAGTGGAAGAAGAAGGAAGGAAGGAAAGAAGAGGGCTCGGCGAAAGGGAGGGCGATGGACGTGAGAGAGGGCGGCTTATTCGTGAGTGGATATGAATCCGGGGCTGTGCGTTGGGGTGGGAAGAGGAGGAAGTCGTGACTTGGCTGACTCGCCACTTCGTGACGCGAACCAGATCGAAGCGAAAGAGGTTCCATCGCTCTTTCGCATCCTTTTCGGCCGTCCAAACGGTATCGTAAGGAAAGAGTTCACTCCCAAATACTATCCTCAGCCGTGGAATTCGACCACGACCAAAGTTAAACGCTTCGCTTACTAATCCGCCATACTTGGAATTTACCATCACTATACAACAGTACTATATATCACTAAATAGCTTTGCCGCATCTACAGCGTCTCCATACTATTGGATTGTAGTTTTTGGTAGAAGATAAAACCAGAGGGTGATACAATGCAATCGGAGGTAAAAAAGACTTGGACCTAAAAAAGGAAACAATAAAAAAGCAGACCAAAACGAATACCTCAAAGTCATAATAACCGAAGATGAGAAAGATAGCAAGATACAATAAAGAAAGTTGGCAGGGGGAGTCTATGTTTACAGCATTGCATCCAATATTGTGGAATAATAATTTAACATTGAAACAAAGAAGACTATAATAAAAACCATTACATAACCGGCAACGCGGCGTGGATGTCAAGTATGGGTCATGAATAATGGAATAATAGAATATGAATCAGAAACTACTTTCAGCGGAGATATCTCGTAGGAGGTTCAGCTGCCACTTAACCTTCTATGCATGACCATGTTAGGAATAGAAACATAGGAGAAATAAAATGAAGGATGAAAATACAATCAAGTAAAGGATGAAGACCTATGTTAAATCACAGGAAAAGGGATAGAACTGAAGGTACGGTACTGCCATAAGAAAGATGAAATATGCCAGGAGAAAGAAAGAAACGAAGAAAAACACGGAAAAAAGGAGGTAAAGTATAGGTAAGGAAATGTTGAGAACAGAATTACAGCCAAAGAACTCTGGAATGACCTTTAACGCTATGTCGGGATGCTAGAAGCGACAATAAGTAAGAAGCAACAAATACTCTCAATAAATAAAATATTATACGCAAAATGTGAAATCTTAAGTCTCTTAAGATATAAATATTCAATAATACACAAATTAAAAAATGCTGCTGAAGTGAAAAATTAAAAGAGTAAATAATAAATCATAAGGGCCGCTGACGACCTCAAAAATAGAGAAATTAAGTCACTTGAAACTTCGTAAATAAACCACGGGGATTATTTGATCCAAGTTCTAGTACAAATAAAAATGAAAAATCATGATGGCAATCATAAATCGCATACGTAACATGACACAATGTTGAAGAGAAAGATGTCATATCCTCCAAAGATTTAAGTAATTCATACAAACATTCATAAAATTGAATAATCTTTCACTAGTTTGAACACTGTCAATATATTTAGAGTTTCACCAACTTAAAGCACACCGCATTATGGTTAAAAATTACATATTACGGCATTACTGACCAAGATTTGCATACCCAAACGGTACGAAACCAATTTATTCCTTTTGATATCAGAACTTCAAATGAACGTTCCGAAAGAAAATATTCAACAAAAGTAAATTTATATAAATTCTCCTACACAGTCATTTCCAGAACCCACAACGGGCTCTTGGTTATAATAAAGGCAAACAAGAGAATAAGGCTATATCAAGCAATTGCTCTCCATAAGTTATCTCCATAGAGCAAACAGTCGGATGCGAATATAAAATTTCCTAAATTCCTGCATAATATCCACAATGCCGTTATATTTTATTGCCGATAAAAAACGTCACAAATAAAGTTCTTATTGATGACGATGAAAAGAACAATCGATAAGAATTGATACAGCAATTTCATAGAATAATGGTGCGTCTGCCTTGAAATAAATTTTACGTCGCAATTTTCATCAGGGATACCGTCGGATTACTTTCATTGGGTCGTAAAATTAAGATCCATTACTTAGGAATTGTAATGAAAATAAAAAATAATTGGAATCATTTAAAGGATGCTACAAAGTTTTGAAACAGCCGTAAATGAGCCGTCGTAAAATATCTGATATTGCTGGGATAAGGAGATGACAGAAAGACACCAAATATTTTCATCAATAAATAGATCAACTAAAGCTGAGCTAATGAACGGCAGTATAGACTATTTCGTCCATTAATACTTCTAGTAAAATATAAATATTTTCGTTGACAGACGCAAGGATGGGATAACATGGGATGAGGTAAAATATATTCAAAACGTATACGTATAAAAGCATTATAACATAATTCAATTCTCTCCTAAATTACAAGCGCCTAAATACACGAGAGTCGCGAGAAAAAGCAAGTAATAATATTTATGATTTTGATTTTAGATTTGATTACAATCCACATAATTCATAAAAGGGAGTGACCGTTCTTTTTCAAAGCTCTCCGGTTTGACCGACCGGTGTTCCGCGTTCAATCACTGATGCTTATTAAATTATTTAATCCTTTATTGGGGACGTAAAAATTAAAGCGTGCAAAATAATATAAAGATCTGAAAAAAGAATGGTGCAACATGAAGAAACCATCACAATAGCGTGAAACCGAGAGCCGATAAAGGACATATTAGGAGCGGATTACAAAATCACACCGTAACATCTATTTACTACAGGAAAACGAATGTCTATTAATGGGGTGTCACAGCACACCAAAAATGACCGCTCTTCTTGCACTATTCGTTCGGGGCGAGTCCGGTTTTTTTAAATTCGGTGTACTTAAAGCAGATTTCAAGCAGAACCAAAATAACTACAAAAAGCTCAACTGCAACCTAGGAGTGACATTTGCACAAAGCTGGGATCCTCAACTGGTAGGAATTTTCCTTTCCTTAGGCAATCGCATGGGAACTGGAATTCCAAGACGCATAGAAATTAAGGAAGTTCACACGGCTTTGGCCGATTCTTTTCAGCCGAGCAGGCACGTATTTGAATAAGTATAAAATCTTCTAGCTCTCTGGTTCTTTAGTTTCAAAATATGAAATAACTATAACACGGATTTAATACCAGGTAGCAGCGTTTGAAGTATATAAAACGGAAATACTAATTGCAACAAAACCCTGCTATCAGAAACACAGCAATAGACATTTTATAGAAGAAATGCAAATATTAATAATACTCATAAGAAGGTCAGGGGAAGAACCAGTATAGGTGCAGCAAGTAAAAATTGGAAGGAAGTCTTTGTAGTCTTGGTAAATCATACAATAAAAAGTTTTCTGCCGGTCATTCGAGAACAGAAATTAAACGTAAATCATCACCACAGCAAAAATGGAATACTTTTGGATTTCCAATATAGACTTGAATTTATCATTTAAGTTGGCAGTTTTCATAATGATAGAAATTTTTCCGAAAAACTTTCCCAACCACAAAGAAAACTTCATGAAGACATGAAAATTTCTCCATAACATCGCTTCAACAAGCTGAAAGTATATACGATGATATTTCTGATCTTCTGTCCACATTATTCTCGAAGAAATGAATTTCGGCGCCGGAATGGGCAAATTTCGAATCTGCAATCAACTGAGGCAACTAACCTGATGCAAAACTAATCTCTGAAATCATTTAGCAGACAGCAGTTTGAGAAATCAGAACATTCCATTTTAAACGCAATCAACATACATTTGGATCGTTGTACGTACTACAGATATGCCAGAATTGTTATAACATCGCTTTCTCGGAATATCATCTATTGCTAGTTTCATCCTTCAGAAGGAATTCCGATGTAACAGAATGATAACCTAACGAAGAAGACAACCTTAGAGAGCAAACGGCAGTTTTCAGTTCTAAAAGGGAGAAAATAAAATGTTTTTCCTTCCATCCCATAGCTCCATCTTTAGGAGAACAGAAAATCTTGCATTTTTCACTGAATAAGTGGGAATAAGCACAAAACTGCCCATAATTGGAGAGTAGTTTCCTAGACGGCTAGGTCGTTCCGTATTCCATACACCAACTCTTACTTCTTATATCTCTCATAAAACCCTGAAATGGTACATTTTATTACGCTCATTCCTTCAGTTTCGCAAACAAACCCTCGACTTCTATTTAAATGCTTTTGTGGCAATTTAACCTTTAAGGATAAACAGTAAACACGTGAAGGTTCAGGATATGACGGAATCATTAGACCTTTATTTTGGTCAACGATTATGAGCGCTCCAATTGGTTAGCGCAAATTAGTTTTCACAACTTCAATAAAAAGAAAACCTTAAACACGATATTAAACGAATGGCGCAATATTACTCGAGTGCTATATCAACCAATAACTTCCCGATGGAAAATCAATAAAACAGGGCAATGATTTTAGGTGCTCATGATATCAATGTATTCCACAGTAAGCTGTCGTATAAAAATAAGTTTCCCGCTTGGGTCTGAAGTTGATGGTATCCCTACCTTCCTCCAAAATATACTTTCTGGGTTTCGGTCAAAATTAAGGAAATTCTCTACGGAAGGATTAAGGAAATTTAAGTATTATAATTCAGGAAAGAAACACTGGACCAGTTCACTTCTTCGTCGCGATCTAGAGACCTTTAACTAAAGGATAATAATTTATTTTCTGACGGTAAAGACATCAACCCAAAAGCTAGTTGAATCCTCAATCTTCCATTAGCAAAAAGATTTGGAGAGGAAATAGGAGAACTTAATAAACTAAGGAGTGGTATAATTTTCTCACTTAGGCAGGAAAATATTAGCGGAAAAATCAGCGTAAATGAAGAATGAAACAATGACCCTAGGAATAGAAATTTGAATAGATTTCAATACACTTCCAAAATAAATACCATTCTTAAGCATCACTCATACAATGGATGTTTTCATATCATCAGAACAGTGAAGAAGAATAAGAAAAAAGTGACAGTTAAAAGGTACATTTATTTTTCTGCGCCAAGAAACAAATATAAATGTTGCATTCATCAAGATATAAATGCAGTATTTCTGAATACCGTACCGTTTTGCAAATACATCTTTATATAAGCATTAAACATATTTTACCCGACGTACCTGTATTGTAACTCATTTATCAGAACTATCCTGTATATACGTGTATAATTGTGTTGTCGACAAAACTTTATTTCACTAAAAGTGAAAATAAATTAATACCTATCGATGAGTGTCTCGGTAAGCTAGGGCAAATTTTATTTACCAATCAAAGCAAAACATCAACTAATTTCTCGCGGGAATACGTGACAAACAAATCATTTCTTCCCGCAATTTAAAGCGATACACCGCACCCAAAATATAATTCAGGCTCATCACCGCATTAGCCATTCCGCACTCGCCTTTTCTTTGAATGCTTTCGAGTCTGCGTGCTCGCACGAGCGGCGAGGGAAGAGATGCAGATGGAAAAGAAACTGGGAAAGGGGCCTGAGAGTGTATCGGCAACGACATCCATTCCGAGATCAAAGGGCTCGCTTTCAGAGGCCGCAATTGGTTTAGGTGTTCTCTTCTCAAAGTCCATCTCCTTCCACCACTCTCTTCATTCACCTCAAAGCAACTGAGGAAAACACATTTCACAACACCTTTGAGGCTGCTGTCACTTAGCAGTAATCCAATTACGGCTGCGAGCTAAGCAGCTTCCATGCATAATGAGGGAGGGGCGCCGGTGGGAGTCGAAGGGGGGACTGGAGATGGGGGAGAGGCGCACGTGGCGTGAGCAACAGCACCCATGTGACACGTAACGGGCTCCAATTAGAGGCATGCACGACGCTTAAAATATTTCCCTTTCGAGGATGTTAATTTATTTCCATTTTGCGGTTAATTTAGATAAAAAGCTTTCCTTCGGAACCCCGCCGCGAAAACTGTGAATACATTCGTGTTCTTGTTCTGTTCAAGACATTGCAGCGACTATCTGGGCATAAAAGCTATGGACCCATGCCGTGCTCTCCTTCACTCATCCAATTAATCATTCACGCCGCTGAATAACGCAATACTTCTATCCATTTTTTAAGCGTTCATTACGGGGGATAATTAAAACATCTGTCTCTGGGTTCCGTAACGAAACTTACATTCCGTCGACATTTCTCAAAAGGAAGAGGAACAGAAGAAAAGTATATCTTTCACCAAATCGCTGACAAATTTACACTCTAGGTTTATCATTTCACTATCAATCATATCATTTATATAGTAGATAATAAGTTGAAGTGACTTTGGTAATTAGAAATCAGGAAGAGCTTTAGGAGACTGCTGCAATTAATGCGAATGCAAGGAAGATTTTCAACGAGCAATAAACGAAGTATTCCTATAACCCCTAAGGAATTTCGAACAACTTTGGGTTATAAAATAATATGATTAACGGAGAACAACGCCATTCCATAAGGCATACGATAGCTCTCAAAGTTCATAAATTTTGTCACCTCTCTCCTTAATAGTTACCACGGTCCTTAAAAATGCATGTAAATTATTTCACCGTTGGTAGTAGGTAGTTACAGATGTGATCTTCCCTCACCGTTTGGAATGATTTGAATATTAAAAAACTCGAATCTATACTTAATATTCTGCACTTTAAAAAAAGCTCTGTAGTGTATGAGTTAGTATGTAGTAAGTATGAACCCGAGGCATTTTTAAGTCCACCATCACATGAAATTAAAATGCGATTGGTGAAGTTTACTTTGACAGAATTAAGCATTAATTGAGTATAATGGTCGTTAGAAAGCCTAACGCCACTTTTGTAAAATGTCCTACAGTTTCAACCATAAATAAATATTTCTCAAAATATCACGCACTTTCTGAAGTAATAATAAGAATACTCTTCGGTGGGTCCACCTTTTCTTAAGGACCAGTCAAAGATAATCATCTCGGAAGTTTTCAGATGAGGATGAAATCGAACATTGGAATAATCTATAAAATGCTACTTTAAAATGGAATAGATTAATCAAGCACAAAAGGCAAATTCTAAAGGCTGAGTGATGGAGATTCCTGTAGGAAATTTTTAACCACGGGAAATCCTAGTTGGAGGAAGAATGAATCATGGGAAATAATGACAACAGGAATTGCGTCATAAGAACAGGGACACGGAAATCTAAAAGAAGAATTCTCAATCATAAGTCTTCACATCGATAGTGTATTTTAATTATCAACGATTTATTAAAACCACGAACGTTTAATATCGCTAACCTCGAAAAGAATTCCTCATTTTAGCAATCAAAAAGCAGGAAGAATAGGATTCGTTAGAAAAATAAATCATTAATAATTCATCGCCAGTTTTAATAACAAGGATGTTTTCAACTGACAATGGTCACCGACAAGTGATTATGGATTCTATTATTTATACATTCCTCAGTAAACGCTTATTGAGGTTTACGAACTACATTCTTCTCGATTCGTAACAACTATAGATTAGAAATTTCGCGCCGTATTCCCGATTCGAAAGAAAGCGCAAAAATAACCTAAAAAATCCAGAAAACGTTTCAGTATCAAAATTGGAAATATGAGTTTTTATAGTGACCTGTGAAAACCTTATAGTTTCATAATAATACACTATTTCCTCAAATTTTGCAAAGTCTTTTATAGTAAAAACGGATTTTAAGGGAAATGCGTTTTGAATATTTTCTAGATTACACACTTAACGCTCCACAGTTGAAATAAGGGGTTTTTTAAGAATGCTGTCTTTAATTTCTTCATTTAACCTTAGAATGACAAAAACGTACATTCCCGTAGTTTCATAGAATCAAAGGTTATTCAGTACTATTTGTATTCCGTAATTTCATAGTCGAAAGACTCATCTAAATTGTGTAACCCAAGCGAGAGCTGAAGAATTGAGTCAACCCAATGTTGAGACAGTTAATACGAGACTAGTAAAGTAAATCTGCCTGAGTGTGTTATCACCGCAAAGATGCACGTCTAAAACACGTTTTCCCAATCGCTCCCCGACACATTCTTCGCTAACAATGTCTTCCACTGCGATACCACCGATTGATTTGCAACTTGCACTTTCTTCTTCCCTATCGCAATTGAGGATCTTCTCGGAAACCGGTTGATTAACCAGATTTGCATAACAAATGGAAGACAGCGCTCGTATTTGTTTGCCGACGATTTTAAGTTTCTCGTTGCGTCGGTGTTAACTAACAGCGAGAAGGCATTTTCTGAAGATAGCAGATTATCTCCAGACAGGGAAGATTAACAAATGAACACCTCTTGAACTATGTTAAAAACTGAATGATACCAAAACAGCAGATAAACGTGGCGCAGCATCCCTTTGAGGGATAGGGCAAGCATGTGTGACACGTGGTCAGCCCATCGACTCCCATACCGCCGCATTTGGCTTTTCGGGACCGGACCTGCTACCTCTTAATTCAAATAGCTCCCCATGTTCGTCACTATAAACGATGCCACCGACCAGGAATCGAACCCGCGACCACTATCACCGAAGGCGAACGCGCATGGCTATCCGAGGATCCCCGGAGCAGTAGTTGTAATGCCCGCAACATAATGAAAAAAATAAGACAAAACTTATACTCGTTACCTCAGGATAACCCTGTGCTAACGAGTATAAGTTTTGTCTTATTCCTTTCATTATGACTAGCTACCATAAAGTCGAGGCCGAAGTAGTGGGTTTTGCTCCCAACATACTTCGATTTAATTTCAACTATCTTAAAAAGAATATATAAGAATGCTGATATTAAAAATAATTTAGTTTATTTTGGAAATGCCCAAAATGCTACCATTTTAAGTAGGAAAGGATATGCTGTAATAACGAACTTTTTAGGAGTGAATGAATTTATGTACATGCAAAATAAATGCCGATTATCTGAGTTCGGTAAGCTTGAAATTACAGCGAACGTAGAAATGGGACGATTTATGTCCGTCATATATTGGTACTGTTAGTTTGTTCATATTGCAGCATAAATCAGCACCACTGCAAGTTTTGAAATTGTATCTTTAGCAAGCTAGGTTTGAGCTTGACAGACAAAAGTTATTGTTTTTAATCACAATTTCATTCTCAATCACCGTATGCATTCTTTATTTTCCAGCGTTCTACTGTTTCCAAAGTTTTTATGGTTTTTTATTAACGCATCTGTATATAAATCCCGTTACATCAATTTTTATTTCTTTGAGATCTAGCAGTGGGATAAAACAAAATCACAGCGAGTTAATAAATACATCGACAGTTTTACACGATGTAATACACCACTACCGACGACGACATTGCTGCAATAAAATCACAGCGCCTAACTGCAGTCCCTTCCTCGTGTTAAAACATCTAATTCTGAATCGCCGATCTGCGCCCGTGTATTCGCACCATTTGCGGAGCATCGAGGCACGTATAACAGATTTACAACAGCTTAAAGGGTTTGCATTCACCAAAGCTACATAATCCTCATATATTCGAGTGGGAGAGTGGGCACGCACGTGCGGACCGAGCGAGAGGAGAGAAGCGCGTGCAAAAGCGGAGAAAAAAAGGGTGAATGGGGGAAATGAAAGAAATGAAATTGACTGGAAATTACTGAGACTACCTATTTAGCCTTAATCTCCATATTCCTTCATCATTAGGCGATGCGAATAAGTGGGTAGATAAATATTTCGTATTTTGTCTGAAAATCGGAGGCTGTAATTCATAATTTTGTGAAACCAAATTGTGCGCCTAAAACAAAATTATTTACGGCAGTATGAATTACCATAAGTTACAATCGGTTACCAACATTGAAGAATCATGCTGAGATTCGCCTAAGTTCTAAATAAGATAGATCAGTCAATTAACAGCATTTTTCAAGCAGAGGAACTTTAACGACTTGTGTTTCAACACGAAATCTTCGTTAAATTTCATCAATATTACCTGATACCTCTAAAGTAAAGGAGGACATTTTCTTTCGACAACTGGCGAAATTGATGATGCCTTCGCCCGGATTTGACATGGAAAAACGAAGTGAAACAGTCATTTTTTCGTAACTCATTTACCTTATCGATATGAAGTTAGTTACTTTGTAATGACCTTTGAAACATAATAAAACGTTGCCATACAATTGTAAATTAATTAATTTTTAGTATGATTAAGAAACTGTAAAAAACAAGAGAAGGGTAAGATGAAATTCTTCTGCGGGCCGCAAGCTGCTTCGTAAGTATTCATGTACTAACAATTCAAAGAAAGAATACTGAAGCTGTAATGAAGAAACAAGGACCACTATTTCATCGCAAATTTTGACAAATGTTCTCAAATCATACCCTGGGAAATAAATGTAACAATAAAACCTGAACATCAACAGCCTCTGAATCATTTCGACTTAGAAGGAATTTAATTAGAAGGTAATGCAGAGAAGACAATAACAAGACGACTTCAACACGGTGGAGCACATTCGTGTGAGATATACTCTGATGATTCCATGGTAATTCAGTAAAGGACTAGCCTGGAATTGTATTCTCAGAAATATTGTCATCTCGTTCTTAGCAACATGAAACTTTTCGAGAGATCTCTGAAGATTTTCAGTTGTGCGTGAACCAAATTCGGGCGTGAATGTCTGGAAGTTTATTAAACATTCACTCCTTTAGTACATGTTTTAAGCGAAATTTGGCGAGTTCAAAATTACCATCAAAATATCACTTCATTTGGGAAATAATTATTTATTTAAATTTAATTTATGCCATTCACAGGATAGAAATGTCTTTTCACGTACTCTAAAATAGTATGCATTACAGCCATTTAAAAAGTAATCATAGACGAATTTGAGAATTAGGCAACAAATTAATAAAGGGCCTCAAATTGGTAAGAGAAGATGACCGGTGATGTAAGGTGTTAATCTGCTTTAAGATCGACAATGTAAAAAGAGTAGGCGAATCAAAACTACAACCTGTTTCCAGATTACTACCTGAGATAACTAATTTTTTCTATAACGAACAGTTATTATCGACTATATCTGATGAAACCCAATCAGAATTCCACGATTTCAAGAATAGAGGATCTACCAACTTAGCATTGGAAATTTTGCATGAAAAATTCCAACGCAACTGATTCCAGCAGATAAAAAAAAATAAATTTCCTTCCCTTTTTCGATTCGATTCATGTTTTTGGAAAACTTGAAAGAAATTCGCCGCTTACATATAAATGGTGAACGGATAATTTGCGACTGAGAACCATCGCCTGAACGTAAACGTCACGAGCTCCAAGATTTACCATCGAGGAATCCACCAAACAAACGATAATTTTTCAACAGCGGCAATTTTCCACCCATTTCGTTCTTATTTGCTCTTCTTCATTCGATCGCCATTTTTGCAGATCCCCCGACAAGGCCGGGAAGAAAAACGCAAATAGCTGCCAGGTAACCGTATTTGGAAAGTCAAAAGAGAACTTCTTTTTGGCAGCGGGAGACGACTCACAGAAGAAACTTCCAAAAACACACAAAGGAAGGATATAACACTTGGCAACTTCTTCGCCGACCGACCAAAGCTACTCTCATCAAACAAAACCCGCGCTCTTCCGCTCTCTTTCACCGAATAATTAGCGACGCTGTTTCGGAATGATTTACACCTCCGTGATAAAAAAGTCCTCCGAAAGTAAGGTGCAACGAACGTGACGTTTGAAGGTGTCGCGTGCCCACTACGGAAATACAAAATACAGATATCCTTAGCCAACCGAGGTTTTCAGTAAACGTAAGTACTTATACTTTTAAATCGTAATTACATTATCAGCACACGCTGTAGTACATTGGGAAGGGTTCGTGAAGCGTTTTCGTTTCTACTTCAAAAACAAAGTGTATGTATTTTTTAACCAATAAGAGCATTCATTGTAATTTGAAACATACAAGTATACGCAAGAGTCCAGCAACTTCTTCAAGCCGCAATTCTGGCCAAATTCTAAAGTTGAATAAAGATAAGATTGGAGAAATCAATTTTTGGTAATATTTTTAGTTATGTTAAACGCATCTCCGTACATGGTCATTATTCGATACAATTTAGCTAATTTAACTTTACATGATTTTAAAATTTATTTTCATAATGTTTCAATGAAATATATCACTAACCTGATATTCATGTATCACTTAATCCTAATCCAACTACTACGTGTAAAGCGTAAGGTAACCAGAGGAACTCAATTTTTGGGCATGATACTCCAGTTAAATTTAAAAATTAAATCTTTTGAAAATGTTAAACGGGATACATATATAATCTAACCCGTTTTAGGTAGTATATAAAGTTACCCCAAAAACAAAATTTTATTCTTCAAATTAATATTCTTTATACCGAGTGGAGTTCGTACCGTCGGTTAAGAATCTCTGGATTAGTGTGTCCTTCCAGAGGGTGGAAAATTTGTTTTCGAGTCCCAGTCCCGCCCACTTTTCCCCTTTAGTTGCCTTCTAGGGTTAAGAAAGAACTTATTTGAAGTAAGGTGTGCTTTCAATCGAATACGAAAAGGGCTCCCTGATTGCCATGACAGTGACGTGTTCGAATCTGATGAAAGCGGTCCCGGCTTTGATTCCGGGAGGGAGTCGATATGTGCGAAATTACCTCAGCTGTCGAAGCACTTTTAACAATACACGAATCCGCAAATTCAAAATCAGTTTTTTATTAGAAGCTACGATACCTCTCGAAAGTTTTCGGAAGTTAATTTGGTAGTTGGAAGGTTTGAGAATCCAACCAACCTTCGGGCCGATGGCTTAACGGACACACTCATCTCCGCTCCTTCATTCAACTTTACTCTTGCCAAACGCGATTTTACAAACCGCGGCAGCTTTCTGGAACGTAACCCGCTTCGGCTGCCGAGGGATTAGCGAGCGTAACGATGCAAGATTTACCACCGCCTTTTCGCTAAACGCCGAATGGGAGAAACCTCTCCTCCGCGCTGTAAACTTCCCATCGGAGCAACAACCACGCCCTCTGCATCTGCAACGCAGCGTAAAAAGACATGCCTCTGGCGGAGTCGTCCTTTACTATTGAAATGCACGGCGATCGGCGCCACGAGAGCAATCAATCCGAGGCGTCACGCGAAGCATCCACTCGAGGTGCACGCACAAGGGAAAGGGGGCGCATGAAATTGATAGGGGGTTGCGTGATATCGCTAGACAGCAATCGATAGACACGCAATGAGCTTAGCCGAGGGATAAAAAGGCGGCGTACGCTGGGAGATCCTTCATAAGGGAAAGAAAGGGAAGACAGAAAAGCACCGACAAGATATACGAATGTCGAAAGCTGTAGCTCACCAGAGACTTAATTTGGAGCTCTTTCATTAAGGAGATATTTTTAATTAACTGTCGTATCTTGGTAAACAACTCTCCGTATAAAATGAGGGTCTTTGGACATTATGCAGTTGATTAATTCTCTTTGTCTCCCAAACAGGGTTTTTTTCGGAGGATTTAATGAGAAAAATAATCTCGCGAACAAATATCCTCAACGGCTTCAAGGGGTAAAGGAAGACCACAAATTATACGCTCTTGAATATACATTTAAAGCGAGAAATAATTTTAAAAAGCATGTAAAAGACGATGAACTATACAAGCTCTGAACGGCTATATGCCTAAGTTAAGAATAAATTAAAATAAACTTTTGGATAACCAAGTAAAGCAGTAGGCCATAATTGCAAAATCGTACCTGCTAATTCAATATTATTTGATAATAGTTAACATTGTTTTGGTATAATGATAATTTACATTACGTAGAGTAGTAGGTAATAGCTGAATTGACAGTTGAATAATATTGTTAAGTTATAATGTGCATCTTAAAGTGTCGTGTTTTTCAAAAATGTTGTAAGGTATAAAATATGTTACATAAAGTGAAAAATGCCGCTACGTGGATTTCCTCATTTGCAACTTTTACATAAAATTAACAAAATTGAGCATTCTTTCCGTAAAAATTACTTTAAACGCCATCAAACCTACAGTAAATAACCTACGAAACGACGTAAATGAGGCATTTTCATTTAATAATCAATGTTGCGAAACCAACTTATCAAGCTATTTAAATATATTTGCAATTCTTACATAGCTCTGAAATAAGTAAACTCCAACTGAACCAAAATAAGATACAATTATTTAACATATACGAACGTACTTGTTAAGAAAGTATATATGGAGGAGACTCTTGAATTCAGTAAAATTCGCTAAGTGAAAGCAAAAGTTTCCATGATCTATTCATCCAAAAAAACTCTTAGTTGAATGTGACGGAGAAGTGACATCAACCAAGATTTTTCTTTTTAGATAACTCGTAGCTTTTACATAAAATGGAAATTATAAAAAATGTAAAATTTATTTATAATGTGAAAAAAAACTGCAGAGCTGATGGGAATATTTTGACAATCCCTACATTGGGAGTGTGGAACCTTCCTTCATCGGAAGGCCACATTAAGCCGGGTATGAAATTATTAACAGATGAGGACTGAGGCTTATGAGGAATAATGAAATTATTACATTGAAATAATGAATCATTGATACAATACCAATGAAAAAGAATCCAATCGCGACGTAACCTAAGTAATATATTTAACATTTTTTTAATATCAATAATCAACGAGAATGACAAGCAAAATGATTTCAACGTATGCGTTTATTTCAGAGAGTTGCGAAAATGCCGGGAAATGATCCTCTCCACGAAACAACGGATAAAGAAGATGAAAATATATGAAAAATAAATGCTTACCAAAATGAAAAAGGAATACTTGCACATTCATACGAGACATTTTATCGATACTAGCAATATCAATTCCAAGCGATATGTTCATAATAAATCGGTTTCACTTGAATTGACATCCATCTACATAATGGGATTCCGATATGATTCCCGCAAATCGTACCCGCAGTTAAGGAAAAACTAAATCCTTCGGATAAATGACAATGCACGTATCGATCTTTCGTTCACTGCAACGACCCCAACAGACGATCGAAATAGAAAAATTGTAGAAAAACAGACAAATGATCGTTATCATGGCAACGGTAACCACACCTGCGGGATACGAAAAGAACCTTTCACGTGATGTAAACGTACGCTTACACACAGTCAAAGAAATGAAGAGATGAATCGACAGGAAATTTACCAATTGAGATATTTCATTTTTTGATACCATTCGTAACCTAAGAAAGTTTAAAACCCTCGGTTCAAAATTCGTACGAAGAGAAGGGTTTACTTCTATTTCTTTCACTATAAGGAGAAGCAAGAAAGACCAAAGCTGCTCAATTGAAAATGGAATCATCTGAAGTCTTTCGTATACAATAACCAACGACAATTGATCACATAAAGCACCAATAATCATAGAGCCAAACGCAAAGCATTTCGATCGGGTTATGAAAATAAGTCTAACTTGTTATACGATGAATAACACCAACTTTACGATATATGCTTGGATATTAAGAATCGGTTTATTGAAGCCTATTTACAGATTTTCCTGTTACATGTCTTTGAAATATTGACTATAACAAGAGCAGAGATGAAACGATTACCAGCAATGGAGATACGGTACTGATGAAGAATGACGAAAATAATAAGAACACGCATTGAGCAACTAATATAGAAGTTTTTCGACGATTGAATTAAGTGAGTAGTATTTGAAATAAATTGATAAAAAGGAGACGAAAATTAATTGGGTACAATGGTATGATAGCTGCAAGGAATTGCGTGATTGTATAGTAGAAGACCAAGGTTCAATTAAGAGAGGTAGGTGATGGTGAATGTTAAAATAAGGAATTACGTGAAAATGAAGTAATTGGTAGAACTGCTTAAGGGGCCTTTCAATGAGAGGAAAACACATAAGATGAAGACATCCATGCTTTGCTTCCTTCAGTTCCAAATTATTTCACAAAAGTCCACGTAAACAAATCATTCAATTTAAATGCGAATTCGGGACTTCCATTCAATCCAATTCGAATAGGAGAACCAATATTCCAGAGATGGAAAGAAATTGTTCATTTAATAAGAAAATATCAGACGATCCGCCAAACGTCAATTTTTAATTTATACAATTCTGAAAGCTAAGCATTTTTTTGAAGATAAGAAGGAAGTATACAGTTATAAATAAACGTGAAAAAGCCATAATTCTTGAATTCATCAATCAGAAGGGCATAACAAATCAGTGGATTTGAGAAAGATTTTTGAAGCATGCGCGCGATTCCAAAGGACGCAGTACATTCAATCACGCGAGTATTCCTTCTTCTATGTCTTGTACGTTCGGTCATATGAGAACATTCATAGTCAGTGAATTTGAAAAGACATTTGTGCAACCGTCAAATCATGGAAACTAAGTTAACCGCTAATATCCACTTAAGAGAATGAATGAATTCATAACTTAGAATTAACTTATTTCATTGCTTGAAAAGAATTGTTAACATTGCTTGAAAAGAATTGTTAACATAGCACTCTCCAATTAATTGTTCTTAATTAATCTAGAATAACCATCGCCTAACATATTCCTCAAGATAAGCCGTTGCCTTGTTAGCTAAACTGAAAATGCAACCCAAGGTAGCTACGTACCGTCAAGATGTAGCTCAGGAATCTCAAGTCCGAGGACAAGACAATCCATTCAACCACGAAGATTTACGACTATTGGAGTTAACTAAGCTGAAGATAAACTACTAACATAGAACATGGAGATGAAAAGCACTCGTTTATAAAATGGCTAAAAATTAAAAAGATATACGTAGCTTTCCCTGAGCTAATCATTAGTAATGCAAACATTCACAATTACATAAATGAAAAGACGGACTGTTAAGTCGATCCAAATAACCAATCGCCGTGTCTGCAATTAACATGGAATTCGTACCGACGTAATTCTTTTATTAGCGTCTTTTTCGGGTTTCCATCAAACCGTTTGATGAAACCCAATGTTAACTTTAAAATTATGAAATAATATGTAGTAAACTTCCTTTTAGTAACATCGCTTTTCGGCCATGAGAATGCAATTACAAGCAAGAAACGCTATGTCAAACAAAACGACCAATTTTCTCCATTTGTTAGAGAAATAAATTAATTTAAAATTTGAGTGAAACAACGATTCCTAATCTTCCTTTTACTACACCATTATACGACGAATTTGAAACTCAAATGTGTTAACCTACGCTCTTCTTATCTTCCATTCACTAACGAATGCGAATCTTTAAAATTCAAATACTGGAAAAACTTAAGGAAATTAGAAGCTAAGGGTCAAAGTAATGCAAATATATTCCAAACTTTTATAATTTTCCTCGGGGAAAATCGATTAAATTCGGAAGATAAACCTCTTTGAGAACGTTAACATCAGATTTCCCTGATTAATTGCATCGTGGAGAATACAGATGTAACCCCAACATGCCTACCTCAGCCGAGAATCGTAGTCAATTTTTTCTCATTCAGTAATTAAAAAAAAGTTATTTTCCTTTACTCCAGTGTCTAAATAATTGGTTCATTAGCATATCTTCAAAAGCGGAATTCCTTAGGAAATCAACCACATCAGGCAAACTGCAAGAAGTGTCAATGAATGAGAATTTTCAGACGAATTTTCCAAATATTTCCTCAAGTACATTAATTATGGTGCAAGGTGAAATAAAATATATACGGTCACAAACATTTCGAGATCGATATGTTATGTATTAAACAAGGTACTACTTAGGTTTGTCGGGCTATTTGCAAATCCTTGACTTCGAGCATTTGAGTAATTATATCAATTCTTGCAATTTTACGATTTGCTAAGACATTGACACTTTCATAGGAACTTTTATAAAGTGTAAACAAGTGAAATAGAAGGAAATTCAAATCTTTAGAAAACTAATCCTTTTCTCCAACGATAGAAGTAAACAAAAGAAAAAAGTCTATCGCTTGGTGTTTTCTCTTTCATTCGCTGATACGCGACTGGCAAGAATTCGATGAAGAAGTAGTTGTGTTATTGTTATCAGATGTAGGTGAATGAATTGTGGGCAAAAATAAATATATAAATATTCTTTTAAGTAAATTTATTCGCTTATAATAGTAACAGTGTGACGCCCACGAAACCATGACACCTAGGCGAGTGTCGCAATATTAAGATATTAAATATTATTGTAGCATAAATCATAATTTATAATAAAAGATGATGAATATTATAAATTGAACTGTTGCCCACGATGACTTACTGATTTATTGTCATTCACACGATTTACGACGTCGAGAAATAAAAGAATTCGAAAAATAAAATGTCTTCATGGAATCCACAAACGTAACTACGGCCAGCTAACCTCTAATTGTAGGTAATTTGTTATTGGCCCGCTGAATTTGGGCCCTACTAAACCATTGCCGCTACCACAAGGAGCAGGTCTTCTTGAGGCAATAAATATAACGTAATTATGCAAGCTAAGGATAGTACTAAGATATCATGACAAATTTCAAGATGGTATCAATTCTTACTCTACGGTAGTTGTTTTAGTTCTACTCGGCCTCATTATCAAAACTAAAACATTTATTGAAAATCGGAGCTCAATCAGAAATGTCTATACAGCAATTTTTCTGCAGACGAAACAATTGTCATGACGCAGCTCATCAAACCAAAGACACCTGATTCTTAAATTTTTATCGACAATGTACTCATGGTCATCGAATGAACTCAAATGAGTACATCAAGTTCATCTTAGGAAAACAATCAGAAACGATTGAGAAGCAAACGTTGCATGAATCAAATAAGTGACAAATAGAAGAATGGAACGCTGGCGACGAAAATTCGTTCTTTAATTCCAATTGGAACGGTAAAATATAGAGTGAATTAGCAATTGTCGAAAATTACTTCGCGCGGTGTTTCAACGCATGGCTAAAACTGCTCGACCGGTTCTGCCTGTCGCCTTCTCACGCAAAATAAAAATTGGACTTCGAAATCTTTTCCTTGGGGTTCTCGGTCCCTTTTTTTTAATTACAGGAAGACTTCAGAAATTTTAGGACTAAAAACTTCTAAAAAAAATTTGATTTCACCAGTTTGTTACGTTCCTCCTAACTAAAAATATCATCCCATGCTAACTTACAGGAAATACGTCCTTGATGCGGACAGAAGAACTTCTCTTATTAAATATAAATAAATGCCTGAGAAGAACTGACAGTAAGATCTCAAATAGTACAAGAGCTCAGCCATCGAAAAATAAAACAGCCACCGACTTTTAATAAAGGAAAAATTCACGAAATATGATTACCAAGCAGAAAAAAAAAATGCCAAACGTATTCGGAAAGTATTCCATCGAGTAATATCAAATCTCCTAAAGATAAGACGATTGTAAACTTCATAAACTTTATAGAATGTAAACAAAGAAGTGTTCAAAATCAAAACGGTGAAGAATGATGGTAATCAAGGTTTAAATGTCAGAGAAATTCAAAATTAAAGATTTATATTACCAATTTTCAATCCTCCAAAGTACCATCAGAGTTTATAATGAAACACGTGAGAATTCAAAAATTATCACACAAATCACAAAGATTAAGCAGTTGACAACGACTAAAACTGAAATAAAAAGTCCCATTTTCGCACAAAAGCAGATATTTTACATACATGCTTACATTCCCTTAGAGTCAGTTAAACAGGCCTGACCTTACTTCCATATCTCCATTCACATTTAGAAGGTGTAATAACTCAAGGAATGACGTCACTAGTGAATACGAGTAGATTTTATCAAGTAAATAAACGGCACACGTCAGCATTTGGAAATATAAATGACGGGAAATAAGCTTGATTTTCGTTTCTGAACATTAAAATATGTCACCCAGGAAATTTGATGACTATTTCTGAGAAAGATTCGCAGTTTAAGCCTGCGTACGCGATAAAGATACTGGTTTACAATAAAATCAACATTTAAAGTTCATATTACCATTACGTTCCCTAACGAAGCAGTCGGACCAACTAAAAGAAAATTTTAAGATATTTTGGCTGAGTAATGTATAATTTTACATACAGTTTCTCTTCGAGTAACCTTAACATCAGCTTGCATTGATATCTTTGCAAAGAACCCTTAACAATCCGAAGATAAAACTAGATTTCTATAAGAAATAGGGGTTACGCAACTTCTTGCACTAACTTAAGAATAAATCCACGTTCATAAAGGAACAATATTCTCTCACTCTCCGCCTATTTTTACGAATCATCTGACAAAATTCATCAAACAAGCAAATCTTAAAAATCAACAATACTTTTGAGCTCATCCTATCCACAGAATTCTTACTTCTTCAAACGGATAATGGATAAATCTGGAAGATCAAAGCACCAAGGAACTCCAAAAATTAAGTAAATCTCTACTCGAAGCAAATTACCTCTAAAAATTATTAAAACCCTTCATTCAGTAAAAGAATAAGAAATAGGTGACAATAGCGTGGGACGTTATTAAAACTACTGATAACGAAAGTTGTAGGATTAGCCCATATAGTAGCATTATTTGGAACGTAGATGAATTACTATGCAAACGGTGGTTGAAAAAATCGCTAAATGTAAAAGTTTCCGCAAACACCAGTGATGACAATGTACGAGGCACATATTACTTTGGCATGCTCGCGCCTTCATTAGAAAGATAACTTATCGCGAGGAAATCGCGACCTAGATGCCCTCACATAGTTGTTGGAACGGTGAATCGACAACAACGGTATATTATTACGAAGTTTCTCGATTTAAACTCAGAGAGAGCGGAAGTTAGATTCCTAGGAAGTGGTAAGGCTGGATTAAATAAAATACGGCGAAAATTGAATAATATGCCGACTGAAAAAGTAAACTTCTTAAGCTATTTATGTTTTTTAAATTGCAAAGGTTCATTAACACAATATTCTTCATAATACAATGATTTGGTCAGCTTTTCAACGTTAATATCCTACCTGCCTATAAAGCAGCCGTTTACTTTGACAATAAAATTTGCCAATCGGAATTTCACTGAACTCATTGGCTGAAGTACCGAGCGGAGAAAAAATTAAGTTTTCCTATTTACGTGTAGATAATTCTAGTTCAACATATGAAATATATTTCTAATCTATTAAACAAGACAATGATTCCACAAACAAGGATTCAATTATTCTTTACTACATAGTGCGAAGCTGAGAATATCAGAAATGTAATGAAAATAAAATGGAACATCACAACAGTACAATTACAAGGCATGACAAGTAAATCTGGCATACGATGCGTCCACAGTTACGGTGTAATTGTGCATAAATTATAAATTTCTAAAAATATAATCCCCAAATCATCATAAAAACAACTCTCACAAGTGAAAACGTATCTTTGCGCGGCACTTTTCGTACCCATATCAAAAAATAATTAAGGAACCGATGAAATTATATAGATTTCCAATCCGTTTCTCAAATTTTCCCTATGAAAAACGAAAGTTCCATTACTTTAGGTAGCATTTCCATACAACATAATTATCCATAAATTTCCCAAAGGGCGAATTCCAAGCGTTTCAAACAACAAGTCTTTCTCAATCACATGAAATACTTCAAAACAACGATACCGTAAGCTTAAGAATCCGCAGCTTTCTGATTCTTAAAAATAGCCCTCAAACAGAAGGAAGTATTTCTGCTGTTTGCGAAACTATCTTGAGAATTCACCGATGAGGTACTCTTTGGAAACCCATCCGAATAAATGAAACGCAGGACTAAGATGTTCATTAAATTAAACTTCTGAACTTACTAACAAAGCAAATTCCACATAAGAATTTCTTTCGCAACTTGTCAAGACAAAAAGACATTAGAAAAGCCATAATCAAGCGGAATTCTGTAGTTTGCTTCGTTACTAAGTTTAGTTTTCTTGTATTGAACTTTATACCCGTTTCATTCACTCTATCTTGATGAAGCTACCAGACGTACTGATTTAATCAGTACACTACTGATTTAAAATTTTGTGTACTTTGAATAGAATTTTAAACGTATTCTATGAAAGAGATTTTGATAAGAAACTAAAGCTAGGACAATAAAACACAAAAAGCAAACATGATTTTGATACTTCAAAGTGCAATTCTCGATGACAAGTTTTACTCAGAAATTTTCACTACGACGAAGTTTATTTTTAACATGAATCACTGCAAACCATAATGTAGTAAGCGTAAGTTACGGCAAATGTTTCCGCTTGATTATGGCTTTTCTAATGTCTTTTTGTCTTGACAAGTTGCGAAAGAAATTCTTATGTGGAATTTGCTTTGTTAGTAAGTTCAAAAGTTTAATTTAATGAACATCTGAGTCCTGCGTTTCATTTATTCGGATGGGTTTCCAAAGTTAGGTGATATATTGTGAATTTTATGAACAGGTTAATCATAATGCTGTAATTTGTAACATACAAGGCCTGGTGGTTTCCTTTCATGGCCATGAAAAACAAAAAAAAACGAACGAATATACTGTCAAGACATGTTTTATCGTTTTGGATGAGTTCCTTTTCACCTCCAAGTGCAGGTATTATGGAGTGATTCTGGTAACTTTATTAATTGAGAACATGGAGACAGATCTGCACGAGACATCCACCACCACGACGTGCGGAAAGCATTTTTCAAGAAAACTTCTCCATAATTGTCAACATCCAAGAGCCGACTCCGAGACGCCAGCAATGCATTCTCAACGGATGCGAGCTTCCCATCCAACGCAAGGAGAAGTGCCCCGGTGGTGGTGTGGAGGTTTCAGGGAGTCTTACCTCCTTCGCTTGGAGGAGTGCGGCGATGGCGGTAACTGCGGCGAGGCCCCTCCGGAGGGTCCCACGTGCTGCGTCAGAGGCATTTGAGGCGGCAAGTAGGTCGGGGGCGGGGCGTAATGCGGGGGCGGTCCGGCCGCCGCCGCCGCCGCGTAAGCGTACATGGCCGGAGGTGGTGGCGGGGGCGGGCGGAGACCGTCGGGCGGTCGGAACAGGGCGGCGGCGGGTCTCGAACTCGGCTAGCGGAGACCCCGCACCGAAGACACGGAGCTACCGGCAGAAGGGAACACCATCCATCACGAATGCAAAAGAGGGAGGAAGCACCAAAGGAATGCGCACCAAGGGGGATCACCAACACGTAAAGAAGCACCCAACGCACGGCATCACTCGACAAGGGCACCAAAAGCACCACCAAACGATGAACGACAACCGAACCAGAGGAAAGCACGCGGCCGACTGAAAAGCTACGGTTTCCCGCTCTCCTCCGTTCCCCCACCACCGTGACTGTGGCGAATGCGCATGGGAGGAGGGGGCAGGTGAAGAAAAGATCAGAGACGGGAAAAGTGGGGAGATAATAAGGAGGGAGCGTCCGGAGGAAAGACGAAAGGGAGAGCGATGAAGATCGCAGGGGTTTTCGCTGACGCAGTGCATAGAGGGGCCATCAGAAGCTGAAGAGGGCGGTGCACAAGGTGCTCTGATCCAGAGTGATGACGCAGAGCGATGAACTGGAATCGACGTCTCGGAGAACATAACGAATATGAACATCCCACAAATACGAGCATCTTCATTACCGAATCATAGATTAAGCCAAGATGATAATACAGCAAATGGATTCGTACATAGTAACATCCTGAGTAAGTTAATTTTAATTTGATAATTCGGGTATGCCTGATGTGACCCGACGTTCCGATTTGGCGAGTAAATTTTTTTGATATCCGCCCCACGTCTCACAGTAGTTCGGAAAATTATCGTCTTCTTTTACTTACGGAAGAAAGAGTGGGAATACCGTAGCAATCTCTATCGATGAAGGTTTTGTTAAACCGTCATATCGTTCTTATGGGTATTGTCATCCATCCCCCTCTTCACATTTCACCAACTAGTAAAGGCGAAGATATTTGGTGACTCATGTCAGCAGCCCAATGATCATGGCGCATTCTTAGAGTATACGCGTGTCGTTAACAAACGTGTTAACTACGCTCACTAGGCAATAAGAGAATTCCGAAAGTTGCCTATGAGCCAGGGGCCATTGTATCGTCCGCTTGAGCCGATCAGAAATCTAGTCACTCCAGGAATTCTGAGCTATATGCTACACACAGTCATAATACTTGAATTTTCATGTAGTCTCCTATTTTCAATGCACTTTCCATCGATTTTACAAAAAAGGATGATCAGCCAATGCCGTAGATTGTTTATTACAAAAATTCGTCCGCGGTAAATGTACAATAGTTACTTGCAGCCAAAGCAGCTTAAGGTCTGTTACAAACGACCACCCAATAAAAATATTAAAAGTTATAAGCATATGGCGACTTTATATCCGGAGAAACGTGAAAATTATGGAATAATGTATCAATCAATACGGTTGCGCACATATTTAGATGATGGCAGATAAAAAACTGCAATGAAATCGTTATTTTTAAGGCCGATAATGCCGCATTTAGGACGATTGAAAATTGTGATTGCCCCCGAGCTTAGAGGGAATTGTAGTTTTAACAATCGCTGCTTCTTCATAGCTCAAACCTCTCTTTTTGTTTTCCATTTCGCTTTGAAGACAGGATTCTATACCCCTTCAAGGCAACGGATTTTATGATTCCTTATATCTGATAACATAACGAAGAGGTTGGAGATCCTACTCTTAGGAGAATCATTGAAAGGTATTATTCATCTGGGCAGGGTGCATCCTGCAAACTCCTCGACATTGTACCTCACTCAAAACAGTGGATTTTAATAGGTAGTAAAAATTAACTTAAAGCTCAAAAACAGGAGAGGCGTTACGATTTCTCCCAAGACACCTATAGTTCAGACCATAAGTAAGGTCATTAAAACCCCACCTTGGGTGGAGTATGTGCATAAAACGTTACATTAAAATAGGCCATTAGTTGATTATGTTTTATGAAAGCAGGAGCCAATAAAAAATTACAGACATAAATTTAAAGAATTTACCGGTTAAGACCAAGCATAATAGATTAGATTTGTTAAACTTAATACTGCTTAATAGCTCCTGTAAACAATACTGCGTTAAATTTCAAAATTAAAACGAGAAACCCTCAACATTTTGAATTATGGAATAAATCGAACTTGATTGTGCTATTACCTTCAAATGGACACGCAGAAGTGTGAGCTTAATAGAACAATCTTAGCTCAACTGGCTTGACAACGAAGTATTCATACATGGAATCGGTCTGAAATAGAGGTAAGGCGAGTCCTCTTAAATAAACCTATTCTTCTTGTTTAATATACCATCAAATCACTTTAAGAAACTGCGAGGAATAAGAGTAACAAAAACAGAGACTTTCTAATCTCCCAAATTTGAGCCCACATCCACAGGAAGCTTAGCTTTCGTAGTATGGTTTCAATTTACATTTAAGAGTCTAAGCATTCACGATTAATTACCCAACATATCTACACTGTTAATTTGTTAATTACTTAGTTAAGCAGTCTTACGTTTGGAATGAAAAGTGAAAGAAAAACAGGAGCTACACCTACTTGAAACGCAGAGATAAGGCAGTTGAGTGGGTTTTGCATATCTCGAACACGAGAGCATACTTGCGATTCTCGACACTCCGCCTAATGCAACACAACGTATCTCACATTTTGCATGCCGTGCACAGTGTTCCTTGTCGGGCAATTAAAAAGACAAACAGAGTAAAATAACCGAGAATTCTGAAATCACATTCGGAAGGCAAGTAACGACGGATGATACCAGGGAGTGCATTTGCAAGTTTACGGAACAAAACGCCTTCAGAGACAAAGAATAGGTTTTAGAGAATTGAAAGACGGGGTATTTAATGCAGACAATGGATCTAGAAGATAATTGTTATTGCTTTCTCAAGTAGACTATTACAAGTTATTATTATAGTAGTATTACTGAAGAGCATGGATAGAATGGAAATGTAAAATTTATAGAAAGAGAAAACGAGGCGAAAAAGAGCAAACGAACGATTTCAGTGAAATTTCGCATCTAGAATTATTCCATTCAAATTTCTATAAAAGTAACCATACCAGTAATCTCAATGGTATCAATCTTTCAGAGCCACGGAGCATTTCCAGGAAATTCTATAAATTCCACATGACGTAAATAAAAAAAAACTGGAAGTTCAAAATTATTAAATATAGGTATACCACAATTCCAAATAGTTTATTTCATAACAAGTCTCGTTAACATTCACCTTATGTTCATTTTTAAAACTTTATCACGCAACAAGGAACTCAAAGTAGAGCCGTATACCAGCAGCACCGGCAGTAACATAAACGGCCTAGGAAGGAGGACGAGGAGTTTGTTTTGAAGAAAATATGTATATATATATATTGGATTGAATATTGGGTACATCAAATTTAGGAAATTTCCTATAATACTTGAAGTACTATATACTTGTTAGAGAAAAACCTTAACAAATAGCTTATATCTAAAAGGACATGAAAAGCCTTCTCTTTGATAGTTTCCAAGGGGGAGCAGTACATGCTCCTTTTGCTTCCCCTGAATACGGCATTATGCCAGAGCAACAAACAAAACGAAACCTGTGAAGATTAAATCGAAATTTAAGAATAATTTTCCTTGTACATGTATGCGCAATTTGCAAAGGATTCACTTGCAGATCGATCGTTATGGAACGCAATATTTTAACGAAACAGAAATATCTCAAGCTAGAACTTTCCAGAACAGATTATCCGATAAAATTTTCGCCCGAAACCGTTAGTCTATTGTTCGAGAATCGTGCTCAATCCGAAAATAACGGAATTTTCCATTCGAAATCCACATCCTAAAGCTTAAAATTTGGATAACGGAGAAGAAAATGTTTATCATTGTTTTATAAAGCCAACTGTGACGAAAGAAAAAGCAAATACGTTTGACTTCAAAGCAGATAACCCTTCCGATCCCTCTGTATTCCCTCTCTTCAAATGAGGAATTTGAACCCTGAAAACATAAACAAGATATCCGATGGAAAACAGCCCGAAGAGCTCGACGAAGTACCTTCTCATTAAGTTTCAATCCGAAAATACTTCCATATCAATACTAAGTAAATGTTATACCATTAAAGAACAAATCCAGGACAACGTTAACTCTCTTTCGAAATTGAAACGCAAAACGCTACGATTCTTATGACGATGTGTAACTAAAATTAACCGATGAAAAAATTCAGCACTTGAATTCTTCCTCTAAAAACCGAAGCAGCACGATTCTGTTTTAAGATCTAAACAGGAAGCTTCGCAGAATTACTTCCTTAATGTATCCAAAACTAACTGTAGGTGGGCATATAATCAATACATATTAACTCAGTTTGATTTCAAAAAATGAATTAAACAAAGGTGCAAGAAAATGCTTAGTACAATTATGTTAACTTCAAATCTCAGATATTACCAAAGCTAACTCTCCTTTTAGTAAACCACATACAGTTTTAAGCTTAAATCTTAAGAAATATTGGACCAATATTTTACCTCTTTCCTTTACGCAATTCATTTTTATTTGCAAGAACATTCGCGAGGAAAAATATCCGTAGCTTTCTAATAGATTTCGGTCGATTAAATTCGGAAAGGAATCAATTTTGATACATACCTGACTATGATAACTCAAAATACCATCTAGAGACAGCAATTTATTCAGATAATAAATGCGGCTACAAAAAACGTCATAAAAATTTCTACTAAATATAACTGTTAAAAACGACGGTTTTATCTGTTTTTGGTCATAATTAGTTATTTAATTAGGAAATTATACAAAAAGCATAAACAAAAATAAGAGGTTTAGGAGAAAGTAATGGATGCCCCCCTGTAGAAAGGCTTGAGATTATAATAAAAAATAAACGAAAAATCAATGACCCTACAATATATACGGTACGTATAATGGCGGTCAGTAACTCGTATGAACGACTTTCGTCATGGTGAGGATCTGCACTCGATTTGGACAAGTTAAATTTAATGAAAAATTTATATTCTGAAAAAATCACATAAATACTAATTTAAAACTGACTTCTAAAATTAAAAACATCAAACTCTCGTATTTAAAGTCGCCGTAACGCTCGTAAAAAATTACGTTTGAGCAGAAACGAGGTCTATAAGGACTACAATATCAGTTTCCATCTGTATTCCATTTTTGATTGATATTTACTCGCTCTTGAATTGTACACACGTAGTTTTGTCTTTTCTCAATTTCTCCGTATCCGCGAATTAAAAAAAATTACCTACGCCCTTGCTTGTGACAACAGGACTGTATGACAGTAAATAGTAAAGACATATTCAAAAACATACAATGACAAGGTTAAAAAGTTTAATTAAACATTCCAATATGGAGATCCTTACAGGAACAAAAAATATTGTAATACCGAAAACCATTCACTAAATTTTGTTGGCATAGGCTATTGAGTGGTCTTAACCAATTACTGAAATAATCGTACATGGAGCGGAACTTCTGAATTATACACATACGTCATTGCTTCTAACCTCCCTTGATAACGCTCAACACGACTAATTCAAAGAACACGAGTCAACCCTGAGATTTCCAGAACTATTAAAATGAGGAAAAGCCAAGAGCAAGAGAATATTGCACAATATGACAAAGCGAGTGTAAAGAGGAGACGGCACGAATTTATATATGCGAGATAAGCGGACATAAAAGAGGAACGAAGGATAGAGAAGCCTACGTCAGCGGAGATGGCTTTGAGTAGGAAGAGAAAGGACGATTAATCGTATTCCAGGAATCTATGGAAGAGATATATTGAACAAGGGAATTAAATCCGAAAATAGTGCTTTAAAGTGGCTATAAATTTTTTTGCGGGTAGTGGACTAATGCTTACTTCTAGAGTCTTGGAAGCAATTGTTGCTAAGATTAATTATGTATTCACCTCCAAAATGAGGATGCACCTCTTAATGCTATCAATCGATTCATTCTCCACTTAACAGGTTATCGATTGTTATAATAGGAATTCTAATTCAGCGACTGCGACTTAATATTTTTGGCAGAAGCCTTTAATTTCGTTCGCCATAAATCACCAGTTAATTAAGTTATTTCGCCAATTTTTAAAGTAGAGGTAGAGAACAATATTTTAATGAAAGATTATATGACGCATTTTTACGCCACATTTGAACCGATCATGTCACAGTTTGGGAACGATTTGCTAATATTCAAATATTCCAACATCGAAATTACTGCAAACAATGGCAAATGAAAAACAGAATTCAGAACATCGTATCACTGCAAGATTTCGCTTAAATTTTTGGAGATTCTATATATATTATACAAATTGTGACTATCAAATTATCTTCTTCCGGAGGCGGGACAATAAACAACCTCTGTTTAAATGGCACCTGAATATTATCGAAAATAGATTCTGGTGATAAATTCAGAATTATTTGAAAATAAGATATCTGCCTAAGCATCTGAAAATCGTTGCAAAGTAACGAAATGATTAGTTAAATGTTTCATTCAAATGATTTCAATTTATCTGCACAGGCTTTTCCGTAATTATTTCACTTCTATCAAAGTTTTCCTTCCCTGGGCTACAGCCTTGTCGTGGTGGAATGGCTTTCGCGTTCCTCTGACCTAGAGAGCTAAACTGGCTGGAGCTTAGTTACCAGTAGGGTCATCCATGATGCCCAGAGCAATAGGAAGGGATCCAATGAAAGGTGGTCCATGCGTCTGTACCTCAGGCTGCTGCAAAGGCGTATATACCCCACACTAGTCATCCTCACCTTGTACACAGATTAGCCACAGATGAAGGTATATCCGATCATAAAATAATAACCGCGATGCTTAAGGTAGATGCATTCCGCGTCACAAAGCCTCCACGAAGGCTATATGTTTTTAAGAAAGCGAATTTCCGAGGGTTTAAGGAGTTTATCAAGGCAAAAAGTGGAGCTTTTATTAATTTCATTCAGGATAACTCGGTGGACGACAGTTGGTCTGAGTTTCTTAATATTCTCCGCGAAGGTACATCTAGATATATCCCAACGAAAATGGTACGAGATCGCAAGGAACCGCGATGGGTTAAACCTAAATTACGGTCTCTCCAGAGGAAACAGAGAGTTATTCATTCCCGCATGAAGTCTTTTCCACGCAATAGTAATGAATACGAAGAACAGCGGTGTAAATATGTAGACATCAAAAGTAAGGCAAAGAGTGAGGCTCGTAGAGAATTCGAAGCATATAGATCTATCACACTGCGTGATTCACTAGAGAAAAATCCTAAAGAGTTCTGGTCTTACGTTCGCGAAACCAGAGGAAAACAATCCACCGTCTTACACCTCGTCGATGAGAATGGAGTCTTAATAACAGATGCCAGTGATAAGGCGAATATCCTTAACCAGCACTTCAAAAAATGCTTCACATTAGATAACGGCAGTGTCAGTACTTTTCCTGCTCGCGTTACTTCAATAATGAGTAAGTTAGAATTGAACGAGGTAGGAATCAGAAACCTATTATCACAGGTCGATAGTAAGAAATCTCCCGGGCCAGAAGGTGTACCTGCTTATGTCATATCTACACTTGCAAGTGAGCTTTCACCCCTCCTTCTCGCGTTTTATAGTAAGTCTTTAGAAGAATGTACGGTTCCGGCTTCGTGGAAAATAGCTCATATAACTCCCGTGCCAAAAAAAGGGCGTAAGACTAAGCCAGATGACTTCCGACCGATATCTCTAACGTCGATATTTTGCAAAGTTTTAGAACATATTATTTGCAGTTATTTAATGCGTTTCCTCAGCGAAAATGTAGCGATTGCTCAAAGCCAGCACGGCTTCCGGAAAGGCCGCTCCTGCGAGAGTCAGTTAGCACTTCTCAACCATGATATAATGCAAGCAGCCGACGAAGGCTTTAGGACTGATGCTATTTTTTTGGATTTTAGAAAAGCGTTCGACACAGTTCCGCATCCGAAGTTGCTTCAGAAACTCAAATCTTATGGAATTAACAATCAAATCACACAGTGGATTCAGTCATTCCTGACAGGCAGAAGTCAACGTGTTGTCTTAGATGGCGTTTATTCCGACGAAGTTGAAGTTACATCAGGGGTTCCTCAGGGCAGTGTCATTGGGCCGATACTGTTTCTAATATATATTAACGATATTGTAGACAATGTAAAAAGTAACGTAAGACTTTTTGCGGACGATACACTTATATACAGAAAAATCCAAACCCCGGAGGATTCATCGATATTACAGCGAGACCTAGACGTTATTTCTAAATGGTGCAAGGATTGGCAACTTGGTCTAAACATAGATAAATGTGTAGCAATGAGCATGACCCGCTCCCCGGTCAGAAACTCGACCCAAACTCCCTATCATATTAGTGGCGCTACATTAGAATTCGTAGGCCAATATAAATATTTAGGGGTCGTTTTCAGTAGTAATTTGTCATTTAAAACGCACATACGAGATATAGTGGGGTCAGCCGATAGGACTCTTAGGCTATGTAACCGCGTTCTTAGAGGCAGTCAGACAAATGTCAAAGAGGTAGCTTATTTTTCACTAGTTCGTCCGTTACTTGAGTTCTGCTGCGCAGTATGGAACCCTCACGAGAAGGGTCTGATCTCAGAGTTAGAGCGCGTACAGCGTAGAGCAGCTCGCTTCGTAAAAGGAGATTATAGATTCGATAGCAGTGTATCAGAAATGATCAAATCCCTAGGTTGGAATTCCTTAGAGGATAGGAGACTCGAGTCCAGGCACAAATTGTTCGAGAAATTTCTGAGTAGCGATTTACTTGAGGAAATACGAGACATAGTTATACCGGCGATTAGCGAACGCGATTTCCGAGACCAGACGTCTAAAAAATTTCGAGAGATTATAGCGAGAACGGATAGTTATTACTGGTCTCTTTTTCCAGATAGCATTAGACATATAAATAGGGTAGCTATTTAGGGATGTTGGTGTTTTAACACCCCCTGCCATACGCCTTACGGCGGTTCGCGGGGTATTTATGTAAATGTAAATGTAAATCAGTGGAGCAGCCATGACAAGTGATGGTATCACGTTAATTGCACTGCTGAGGAAAGCAAGGGGATACCACCTCGACTATCTATCCCATGATTATGATGTGCCAGAATTATGATAGTGTTAATGGCGGGATAGTGGGTTAACGGGACTCAGCCCTCTGGGGAGAGAGTCGCGCCCAGCAGTGAAGAAAGTAAGGCCGTCAGGGTCGTATTACCGCAAAATGATTAAAGTAACCCAGCGAATAGCAAGAGAAGAAGAGACAAGACGGCAAAGAAAACTAAGGTTGAAAACTTTGGAATGTAAAAACGATGCTTAGGGAAATTGGAGACAACAAAGGTAGAAATGAAAAGGACCAACATTAAATTGCTAGGAATATGTGAGGTACGACGGAAGAATGGGGAGATTTTTGGAGCGATGGCGTGAGAGCTATCTTCAGTGAGTGAAACATTAGCCAAGGGACGTTGCAATAGTGTAGGCCAAAAATCGGGAGAAGCCGTGATAACTACCGAGCTAATAAGCGGCCGGGTTATGTCAGTAGAAATGAAGGTTGAGCCAGTAAACCCTGATAGTTCAGGTGTATTTGCCCATAAGTGGTTACAGTGAGGATGAAGTACATACCTAAGGAACCATTGGGGGGTCCAAGAAAAACAAAATTAGGAAACCACGGGTGACTAGAAATAATACATATATAACATGGAGGAAAGGAGAAAATGGATTAGGGCAAACACTTAAAATGGGTGTAGAATGAATGGCATTTAATAGGGAATAAAGTACATGAACCTACAAAAAGCTAGAACACTTACGTACATATAAAAAATTTAATTAAATTAAATAAACATCCTTATTGTCAAGAGACGAAAAAATCACTAAGATATGATCTTGCATATATGAACATACTGAATTTTAGGTAACTTTATGAAAAGTGAAACAGTGAAACGGGGAGCAACATGTAAAATAGTCTCAGAACCAGTTTTATAAACGTAGTACCATTGATTTAGAAAGAAAATTATCATTTCCGTTCGCAATTACATTCAGCTAGAATGCAAAACCAGAAAGATAACCCCGCTAAATAAGAAAGCATTCACTCCAATATGCAGATATCCGCAAATGACGGTTCATTCTATCTATGAGACATATTCTAGTTTAACGACCTTAGGAAACCAAAACATATATAAAAGCACGTCTGCAAGACCTCGACTCGAGGACGTTTCCGGGAAATTTGCGTGCAGTTTTTCTGAAGGATTTTCTGCGAACTCCAAAACACTTCCTGCTACCGACGCGAAAACAACCACCAAAAGACCGCACGCATTTCTATACAGAAGAAACGTTTTTACGATGCCCCCCCGTTCGCTTGTTCAACCCCACTTACATCAGAGTTAACGTAACTAAACACCGTGAGGATGTTACGTTAGGAAATGAAGCAATAATTATTTAAATGAAACCTCACATCAATAACAGGCAACCTGCAGATTTCTGTATTATTAGAAAATAGAAATCGTAGCTTGTTTAGGGTTTAAGCACAGGGCTCACTAAATTACCTTCATTTCATTCAGCTGGGCTTAAGCAATAGCAATCGCGTCCTGCAAAATCCCAAGGCGTCGATTCGCTATGAATTAGAGACTATTACCACTAATATTTAACCAGAGAACGATTAAAGATATTGGAGAGGCGCATGATCTCTAAGAATATATAAAGAAATGAACTTAAACGATTTTTCTGCAAAAATTCAACAAGTGCTACTTAACCGAATTAATGAGATGATGTAAGAGTGAACATTATATAATAAAGTTTTTTATGCTGGAGCGACGAACCAAATATGTCAACCAAATCGAAGTGTCTATCGACGTTAGGTTTTACGATCTTGAGCAGCGCCCGCAAACCATTCGAGCCACTAAACTCACAATTTTGAATCCGCGGACCAATAATATGAAGTTTTCAAATCATCCTATTATCGTACGCCCCATTAATTCCATGCAATTATAGCTATAATTGGACTGTTGCTGCTTTACTACCTTGTGTTGGCGTCACGAAGAGGACCTGGAATACAATGAAAAGGTTTAACGAACAAAAATTGCAAATAGCGTCCTAATTTATTCACGGGCCACCAAAAGCTTCCCACGAACCATCAATTGTCCGCGTATCACCGGAAAGCGACCGCTGATCTAGTGCATCTTATAGGCAAGCATGCGGCTGGTTTGCGCTATTTTCTCAGAAAGATCAGAAGGTATACACCGCTTTATTCCCACCACTACAGCACTTGGTTAAAGGAAATGGAATAAAACTTGATAGATAGGCGATAATGGATAAGTTAGACAGTTTCTATGAACCGCAAAAAAATTGTGAGCGGTAGAGGGGGGAAGGATTCCTTCAGCCAAGGGGTTATAAAACAGCAATAAGAGGAGGACATTAAAAACAAACGATCGCCGCCACTAAACAATCGGTACGCTGCTCACGGATGAATAAACAATGGAGGATTTTAATCTCCCCCAAAGGGAGGACCAAAAGGGTGACGAGAGGGCTAGAAAGGGATGGTGAGAGGGTGAGGGCGATGACCAGGAGAGGAGTACATACGAGTGTTTTTGCCGAATGTTACGGCGCGACGAATAAAAATACACTGCAATAAAATACGGGATGGATAGGGAAGATAAATAAAAAAAGGACTTGAAACAATCCTGCAAATTCGCCTAAACCACGACAGCCACAAAATTGCGTCGTCCCTCGTCAACACATAGGCCTCGAAACCCCCTTTTTTTACTAATTTGCATTAATCCGAACTAAGAGTTGCGTTTAACTCATTTCTAGAAGGCAGAATGACATCAAGAGAAAGCCGAAGACATCTATTGCATTGCTATGGGTACAGATGATCTGAAATTTTATATTTTTAAGGCAATCAATATGTTCGCGGAAGATGCATATAGCCTTTCGCAGAAGGCATTCATAACGCCTCATTGTTGAGTGTGTGAAGAATTTCTATTATTAGAAACTCGAAACAATACGATAATATCAAAAATCGACTATTTATTTCTATTAATAAATGGTGATCCGAAGAGGAAATGCCAGCGATCGAGATCGAGGTATATTCCTGCAAGCCTAACTCTCTTACGGTACTGAAGTGAAAGATGGGGCTATAGGTATAAAAAGGGCTAAAAGTGAAAAAAACTCATAAAAGGACTTGCAATGAAATCGACTGAGACGAAAAATAAGGGTCATGAATGTGAGATAGAAATGGCTGAGTTGAGTACATGAGCTTTTGGACTGTACCAAGAGCAGATTCAGATGAAGTCTTACGGAGTAAATGCATATGAATGTGATATGTCGCAAATTTTACTTTAAAAGTATTAAAATTATAAATCGATACCCCAAAACCACTATTAATTACCCTATATTAAATAAGAGTAATTTAATTCTATTATCTCCAAAAATATGCCTATATTTCGATAGTTCTCCCAATCAAATTACAGACCGGAGAGGGGAGGGGATGATCACCACCTTATTCTTTCCCGTGTAACCGCCCCTGGTTGGGACGTAGAAAGGAGGTGGTGAAGACATAAATGCGTAGAGAAGATAGATATGCGGCGGATAGAAAAAGGATGGATGGAGTAGAAAACGGAGGGGCAATAGGTGAGGTCAAGGCCTGTATGCTTATCGGGCCGAGTAAGAGCTTCAGCTCACGTACTCCAGATAAAAAGTCTTCCTCCACACGTGTCTTCCTTGGAGAGGGGGCGTAGCAGAGTATGTACGAGGGGGCAATACTCCGAAGAATGCGAGTGTATTATCGGATGAGTTTACCCCCGGAGTGATTATGAGTCAAGGGACTTTCGCAACGCCTCCATAGAAAATGAGAGAAGAAACGTTATTCTTATCACATTTTCGACATTGAGTTGGCTTCCTCGAATCGCCGGTACGGAGAATATAGTTTGAAAGCTGCCGCGGCATTCCTTGTCGTCGACCAAATTCATTAAATACGGGGAAATTGCGCAATTTACGTTCTTGGAACTGATTCTGGAACGGCGACGGCAGGTGCAACAGGCTACCACATATCACCTAGCCATTGCCTTATATGAAGTTTAAGCAGGGACGGCTATGAAATAACTCCACTGCTACCGATATTCAGTACAGTATCCAGTACGGCCGGTTTGAACCTCACACCGACCACCATACCAAAAGAAGGCTCTGGAGAGGGAATGAAGCCTGGTGGGCAAGATAAAGAGTGAGGTGGTTTGATCAGAAGAGCATACTTCTATGAAGACTTAATACAAATTCCCACCGAATAATTTTTAAAGTGTGGAGCGTATCATTGTTGTCAGAATAGAGGCCATTTACTGCTAGCTAATTTTTAAAGTGCAGGGTACTCATAGTTAATATTTTCCTTAACCCGCTCGAAAACGATACATCGCACTAACGAGAAACGTGCAGCGAACATCGCCATAGATATCGGAAAACAAAATAATTCGGGTAATGGGATAGAGTTATGCGAAGCTGAACGAAGTATCTACATCTGTATGATTGGTACCTCTAGTGATAAGCTACGCTTCAGATACGTACGAACGTTCTGCTGATAAATCCTTTAAATTTCAGTAGCCGGAACCATATAGATGTCGAGGCTCATACTTTGGAGTCCAAAGTATGGATGTCCAAAGTTTGGACATTCTTCTCGCCGACCCCACACAGCGGCCACTAAAGAGAGAAGAAAATATTTTCTAACCCAAACTTTTTAATTATATAACTGCTACTGCACGTGGAGCACCGATCAACTAAGTAGTTGGTGGCGCATCTAACTTTGAAAGAAGAGGACCTAGATTCGATTCTGTTGGCAGCCTTATTTTCCCAATACAGATTAGGAGTCGGAATTGGGGACAAAATCTAAATCCATCGTAATATGAAACGCTAAACAGAAGCATCAACCGACCCAAGAAATAATACACAGAGGAAAGGCTAACGAAAAAATCATTCATATAACAAAAAGATAAATTACGGAAACTAATTATCGAGAAAATAAAGAGTAGCAATGAACGAGTCAACGTACTCATTTGCTCTAACGCTATTATCGATATCTGGCGAGGAGTAATACGGATAGCGTACGAGGGTGCCATAGAGAGAGGTAAATGTCTACACAGCAGTTTCTCTGTGGAGTTGGAACGCCGCTGTAAAGGGCTAAGGAAAGAAGTGGTATACCTTCGGTGATGGATGAGATTTCTGGAGGAGAAAAATGGAGTCAGCAGAGATGCTTATCAGTGATAGAGCGTTTACGAAAAACACGCGGCGAGAACACTTTCTCAAAGATACGATCGAGAGAAAAAGAAAGGCAACAGTATAGGCCTTCATTTGGTAAACCGAATCAAAGTAAAAACGGGAAAATATCGACGACTTTCACTGGAGTACGCGGATTAAGCAACCGATTTTCACATTCTTTCATTATTAGTGAAATACAGCAATTACTGATCTAGTCTCCCCTCTTTTTTTTTGATCCATTCCAAATGTATTAAATATAGCTTCTGCTTACACACCCAATGTTAGCTCCAGAAAAAAGCCCGCTCAGAGGCAACCTTTAATTTTTTGCGCCAATTCGTGTATTATAACGCTGTATTTATATCAATGTGGATCCTTAACTGTACAATTTCCCACACAAACATAGTCAATCTGGGTTTAGATTATTAATTACGAGGGGTTAAATCAGCTACAACAATTATTTTTATTCGTCAATTCAATAATTCGAAGTGCAGTATTATCTATCGATTTATGTCTCTAAAATGTCATACTTAAATTTTACTTAAATGCTTGCCAATTTCATGGGCGATAACAGTACTGTATTTTCATTTACGTCTTGTAGAAATATAAATCTATACATTTTCCGACATTAAATCAACTGCATCCTTTTGACTGCAGCGCCCTAAGTCAAATGCTTTACTTACTGCCTGCCCTGCCTCCAAACTATACCCGGCGGGCACAAGCACACATCTACGCACACATCTACGTACATCGTACTGTGTTGAGGAAACCTTTGATCAATTCCACCATACATACCAGAGTTACAGAGTAAACTATTTCAGGTAATGAATATCATTTGGAAGTTTTGAAACATTTAGATGACAGACTGAGTGCTTGGCATTGTGTATACCTTAGTGGGCCAAACACGATACGAATACCAAAAATACTTTCCATACGACGCATAATACCCAGCGTCTTACTGCGGCGAAAATGAGCAATAAATTGATACATAACATGAATGTGGAGGGATAAAACAAGAACGGGGCCAACTCGGGTAAGCCAATCTCCGAGGGGAAGGACCGAAGCCCCACAGGTATGTACAGTGGTCCAGTCGGGAAAGGAGACAGAAATCATTTGGAAACAGGACCCTAAGATGACTATTCCCCTCACGACCTCACGACAGATATCTTCATAGATATATATCAGGTGGGGGATGACTTGAGTTAATGCTATCCCGTCCTGTGATCTCAAGACATTAGTATTTTCGACCGAAACCACATATTCCATTTTCGAGGGTTAGACTAAAATACAAAAATAGCAAGTCAACGCAGGTACAACTTCAACCACATAGCTCTATTCCACGGAAACATCTTTGGACAGGGAACGGAAGAGATTTATTGTTTCTCAGAAATTCGTGGGAGGTTCGGGATGTGTACGCATCATTTCTCATAACGAAAACGGCAGTGAAACAGAAAACTCTGAGCGTGTGGGCGTCAAGAAAGACACTTAAAGACATATTCATAAAAAACAAAATTTTCGATTCCGTACGAGATTCACCTAGCAGAAAACTCAACGAATAATCTTCACGGAAAAATGCAACTGAGCTTAGACATGAGAAATAATCCCACAATATGAGGTACGGGTATTTTTGATTCGAAGCGTTTTTATAAAGAAATAGGAAAAAATAACTTAACTAATGAAAACACCAAGTTTCACTCTGTGAATAAACTGGTACTAAACTTTCGGCCTATTTTGACGCTCAGTATCGCCGTTTCTCATTTTCTCAAATCAACTCAGAAATTTGAGCTAATTTGTTTCTAAGGCTCGGTTATCTCTACCAATCAAAATAATTCTGACAATAAGTGTATCCTGCCTTATTTTATTAAAAGACCCAATTCATCTATCGACGAAAGATCGCGATTCCAGGATTTTCCAAAACAGACAAACCTCAACCCAAAAGCGATCTGATGATTTCACATTCAGCGCTCCAATGCAAGTGATTCCATCCGCCCAGGCCTGAGTGAAAGATTTTGCCGTAGTGACGCTATCTTGCGAACAACATCGGAAGATCTCTAGTTCCATATAACGACTACAGGAGAAAGTACTTGAGCATATTTAGCTCCCCGATGAACATAAGGTTCAACCGCAGGCTTATATACCAATACGGTATCTGGACTACTGACACATGAAAATGCAGAGCACCGAACAGCCGATAACCGTAAAGACTTATTTTGCCGGAATTTAAACGGAACCCGAACCGAAATTATTTAGCCGGAAAAGAAACTATTCACCTGTTAAGTATTTCAATTACGAATTTCAACAATATTTCCATTTAATAATCGGTCTCCAGCTTATTTCAATTAGTAGCGTGTCCGACTCTTGCGGAAACCGCTGTAGATTCAATTCCAGTGAAAACCCAATTTTCAAGGACGGTCACAGGGTTGAAAGAATTAGTTCAAATACTACATTCATTATAATCAATAACCAATCCTAAGAGTAATGCGGATTATAATCCTAAGAATTATTCATACTTGCTAATTGGTATTGGTGAATTGCAATCACTAATTAACATTTTTATTTTGGTAACGGAACTCATTCTTTGAACATTTATTTACACTCACAAGTTTTATCTTGAAATTGAATAGGTTTCAAGGTCATTAAAATTTACATGTAATAAAAACATTTCAATTAATTACATTAATTAATGCTCGGAGAGGAAAAAAAAAAGATTTTACGGTGGCAGACGGAGAAAAACAGGAGCTGAACCGGAATTTGGCATCTTCATCCGAGGTAATAACCCTGATCGAAAATAATCACGGTTCAATTCCCTGTAATGAAATGTACGGTTTTTATCAGATCGGAGGATGTCCAACTGATTTCTGAGGAACTGCTGGAGAAGTATAATAGAGATATTCAGTCTCTTGAAGTCTCCAAGCGATTTGAATACCTGTCATATAATTCGTCCGCTCACTCCGCTGAAGTCTCCTGTTAGCACCGCTGAACGAGAAACGAAAAAAAGAGGGAAGAGAGGTGGGGAGGATGGTTTCCAGGAAGTCCTCCCTCAGCCGGGAGATAAAGAGAAAGATATGAAGAGAGTGGATGGATGAGGATGGAATAAGCAAGAGAGAGCCGCTCGCTTCCTCAAAGGAAATGCTATGCAGAAAGGGAGGAGAGCTCTCTCCACTGAGGTTGAAAAATTTTCTGGAGACACCTAAAGCGGTAGCGAATGTTTGGATTGAAACACTCGCCGTTTTGATTGCAGAATGAACACCCTAAACATTCTAAATTTGCCTAGCTTATAAAGGGCCGACTTGAAGGGTGTGAGGCACATCGACTGTTTAGCACGTCGATAAACAATTATGGATAATTTCAATCGATCGATCGATATTTATGCTTTCCAAGTGAATGATGACCTTCCAAAGTTTATAGCAGACAAATCATAGGCTTAAACGTGACGGCAAACACGGTATGACTTTCAAGAATTCTCAGCGCAAGGTTGCAACTTTAGAGCTTCCGAAAAATCACATGAACACACACACACATATTTATAAATTTAAGTCCTCAAATTTTTAGTTTGTGACACTCTTAATTTTCGAGAGTCTATGGAAATATGTTATGGTTGCTATTACAGGTGCGGTCTATTCTTCACTTCCTGAAACAAATAAACGTATTTAAAAGTAAAAGGCCGCGTTTTCCGTAAATTTATTTAAATTAATTCTGTTCCACATTTTTCTAATCAAGTCAACTAGAAATAAAACGGAAATTATCCAGATATGTTTTCTTAGCAATTCAATTCGTTTTCCTTCCTTCAACTTCGGTATTGAGCTATTTAAATGTATGCATCACGCCACTCCGGTTTAACTTGATGGTTTCATATGGAGCCGAATGGTACTCGCGGCCTTTTGAGGGAAAAGTTTCCGCATCGCTTTGGTAGTCGGTCGCAAGCCCTTATATCTCCCCTCCGTGTCGAATAATGCCGAAAAATGGGAAGATCAAATAATTTTTATGCCAGGGGGGAGCTGGATGGAGTATTTATAAAAATATCAATCCCAGCAGCATAAGGCGCTGCTGTCAAAACGTAATGACAATCGCAGGTACGTAAGGTAGAATTTATGATGGGTTGGGGGTGGCGACGTTGGCCGGAAGGTCCAAGAGGGCTGCAAGGGGATTTGCGGCTGCACATTTGTATTCAAGGCGGGAGAGGGTGCGTGAGGGGGCGAAAGGTGATAGGGGAGTGGGGTGGAGATACCAGCATGTGATCCCAAGTGGCGATGATAAGCTATCTTCTCATTTGGCCATCCACCCTTAACGAAATGTTTTTAGAACGGCGGAGGACAGAGCAACGAACTCCAATGCCCCGCCTCTGCCGCCACGGAATATAGAGTGGCTCCTAGGAGCGGCGCGGAATTTTTAAAAGTATTAATCGGATATACATATGCTATGCTATCAGCGGTCGGTAACGGGAGGAAAAATACGAAAAAGAGATAACTCCGAGGATCACGTAAGAGGATTGACACAAGAAGAATGGCGCTATAACTTCTGCCGTATACATCGCGCATTAGTAAAGAGTTCGGGAATTCGAGGAAAGCTGAGATCTGATATTTTTAAGGATTGAATATGTAAGTCCTAAGAGCGAGGAAAACGGAGAGAATGGCTATTCGTTATAAGCATGATTTCCGGTGTACAGCATGGCTCAAATTCTATGCTCAGTCAGATAACATGATGTTTATGAAATTTTGGTAAATAAATGTTAAATAAAGAAATGTGGAGGCTCAAAATTTTAATGCTTCGAGTGCACAGTACATTTACTATTCGAAAAAACATTGTATTTCATTAAATTACATTCTAAAGGTAGGAGATCGCTCCTTAGATTATTAGCATCGAAAAATTTGTGTTATTTTTAAACGTATTAATTTTAAAATTACCACTGAAAATTCACACAGGAAATTTCTTAGTAGGAAGGGGAAAGCTTTCTTGTGTCTAATAAAGATTTTATTGACCGGAATAAGAGAAATGAAAGGAATTTTATTAAAATACCTTGTGTGGCTATGCAAGGATCCACAGTAATGGTGAATAAATGAGATAAGAATTCAACACGAGAACAGAAACAAGGAGAGTCAATAATTCGTAGTGTGTTGACTGTTGAGGCTACGAAATATTGTGGAAACGAAAAAGGGATTGTCGGGGAGAGTTGGGTGGCGCCATTCGAGCGTAGAAGCGAGGGAGTTTATGGGTGTTTATGTGAGCAAGTTTTCTCCACAAATTGCCCATGAAAATAGAGCCAGCGATGGATGGAGACAATAGAAACGCACATCTATGTAAAATTCTATGTTCTATGTTACATTATTCAATGGAAAGTTCTTTAAATAAAATATCGTTAAAAATCCAGCCAAATAAAAAACTAAAAAAAGATGCTTATGATTTAAACATTTGTCTAAAAGTGGCTTTTCTCTTGCTAAAAGCAATAACGTCGCAACACGTTACTGACAGATTGGTTGCTATAAAATAAAGAAAAACTTAATATATCAGCTGCATGATAAGTTCTTGTAACACTTACGAATTCTTCATTATTACGAAACATATATATGATATCACACATGTTAATAGGCAATATTTCAATATCAATAACGACATATTACATTTTTACATTGAAGTTTGCGTTTCACTCGAATAGTAAGCAACGATTTAAAAGAAATATCATTTCTTATAATACTAAGGTTTTCTGCAACTTTAACCGTTTTCAAACAATATAGTGTGGTTGTACGAGTGAAATTCTTCGTTTAGTAGGGTTAACGTCTTCCACTGATTTGACCCAGTCAAAGCACGTAGGCTCAGGACGAATCCAGCCTTTTCAAAGAATTTGAGGCACTACTTTCCGACGTGGAAAAAGAAAATTTTTAACTTCCTATATACCACTGATTTAAGTTACATTTTAAATTGTTTTTTCTTTAAAAATTTTTATTTTAATATAAATTACTGAGAACCGGGATTCGATGCAAAGAAACATGGTCACTATGTATCGAAATACTACCACGAAAAGAAGTTTTATAACGCAGCGAAACCGGTGTCGAAGCGATTCAATCATCATTTGCTGGAATTTAAAAGGTTTAATTCTTTATTCACCCATAATGACAAAATTTCACGAATTTACGTAGCCTACAATTTCTTTGATTATTTTCCATTCTTCGGAGAACTGTGAACATGAATGAAAATCGCCACCGGACGTCCCCAGACGATCTTAACAGGGGACAAGCTCTGGAGAAACCGGACGTCTGGTAACCCTAACCATGGGTACCTGCATTGCCCAAAAGTGTCATCGGTCGGACGGTGGATGAGAAAGCGCGGCAAGAGCGGTAAGATAAAGAGGCGGAGGCGTGGGAACGCAGGGGAGTATATATCCGGGCAGCTACTTAAGGCTATCTGCCATGCAGATGGGGGAGAGGCTGAAAATTCCCGAAAACAGAGCAGGTGTAAGATGAGGCCGATTTGGAGCAGAGGGAAAGGTGGTGAATAATAAACAAGATTGGTGGCGCTGGGCGGGGGGCTACAGCGCTACAGGGTATCCTTTCTCGCCAATTGTTATTCATGGCGTCGCGGGGACTTTCTACTGGAGTGAGGCAAGAGAATCTTGCGAGTAATAGCTAGTTCACCTAAAGATTCGTCCCCTCGCAGCCTCCGTGACAAGCAAATACGACGACGCCGTACATTATATGGGGATCTGTCAATTTCATCATACGCTCGAGGTTTATTGAGAAAACCAAATGATCCCGGCATCAAATGAATTGGAGAATAAACTGTATGGGAAGAGAGTGAATAAGGGGGCACGGATGAACTATCGATGGTTACGTCACGGCTTTTCTAAGATAAATAAAATCTGAAGATGAAATACTGAGAATTTCCAAAATCTTACAATAGGGTCCGGAACGCTTTACTTAATATCAAACACTGGCAATCCACATCACTTCCACTCCATGAAGTACACGATTTCACATGAGTGTGGCAAAGGCCACTGATTGTTATAACAGTAAAAAGCAAAAACACTACAAAAACTATCATATTAAATAATAATAATAATTTGATGGTTTTAGGAGTGTGGAGGAATGAAATTTAAATATTAACTTTTTACGAAGATAGCATTTAAATACCAGAAAGAATTAGATCTTGGAAATAAAATTTAGTTCGTTTCATTAAGTCGATTGAAATTAAGTTTCATTTATCTGAGTATGAAATACAATAACTCCGTGTATAATACGGGTAGTCACGATTATAATTAAACCACGTAGAGCTGGAAGGGGAATTCCCGAGGACCCTTCAAACTATACTCTCTCGTGACTCCCAGTGTTAAAATTATGGCACATCTCTGTAGTTGATTTCAAAATCTAAATCTGATTTCCCAGGAATCCGTAGGCTATCAATATACCCCGAGTGTTAAGATATTTAAAATTATATCTAAGAAAACGAAATATATCCGTTTTCTGGGTTAAATGTTAACCTTGCGTCAATTTTACCCATGCTATTATATTTAAAATTATGCATATTAAGATTGGAAATTAATAAAATAATGAATGGAAATTAATAAATTATTAATAAAATAAATAAAATAAAATAATTAATTTAATGATGTGTTTGAAAGCACTATTTACATCCAAGTTTTGGCGAATTTTTCCCCATCAATCATCAGGCTGAAGAGATTATTTTCCCAGAAGGAAAATTTTCACTTTTATCTAGATTTTTTACAATTTTGAATAATTATAAAAAAGGTTACGTCGAAGAGAGGCCCGCCGGACTTAACCAACCTCGTCATTTACCAGTCAAATTAAAATAATTTTGGAAGATTTTCCACATCCGCATTTAAGTCGGCCGATCCCATCTTTCCTCACTCCGCTGCATCCGTACACAGAGAAACCGACATAGCACGAACTCAATGTTAACGTTTCCTGTTCACCACTGGAACCGCCTCTTTCAAAACTAAATCGAGCAAGTAGAAATATCTCCATTCCTATAATGAATTTAAAATACGACATAAACCTTCGGATCGTCTCCTCCATGACTTCACGACATTCGTGACTTTCGCGATAATCAGCGAATTAAGATGGCGTGAAAACGTAGATACGTATAAGAAATAAGTACGAAACAGATGAATCAGGATGATCGTTATAGTATCAAATTAATAACTATTGAAATGAAATGGGCCAATGAGAAGGCAAAGAGAAACATTTCCTTTAGTCGGTTTTGCAGAGGTTGAGAGCCTTTTATTACTGGAAGGCCGCATGAACCAGTAAACCGTATATGAAATCATCGTACTAGGCCGCATATGAAATCATCAGATCGAAGTAGGGAGATGTATTGCACATACTTGAACATCTAACATTACAATTTCCATACTTCCAAGAAAAAACGGACACGATAAAAGTCTGACACGACCGGAACCCATAGAAGAATCTCCCAGCTATAGGGTGGATGCACTTGCTGAATATGATATCTTGAAAGAGCACTTATACGAGCTTTTTATACATACTTTATAATAGGAATATGCCCGTTCGAGTTCCAGTCCAATTAGACTTTTTATCATGTCCGCTTTTCATGGAATACGCCTTCACGTGCTAAGTTCATCTTTTACTCTTTTATGCGAAAATTTTACATCAGAAACGAATATTTTCTCTGAGTAAAGAGGAGGATATTATTAATTTCATTTTTACTTTTCACAATAACCGAACCTCAGAAATAAATACTTTGATACTGATTTAGTTACTGAGTCTTAGTTTCTGAAACGAGGAGAAGGCCATGGTGAAAGCCCGAAAAGGCCGCAGGCGGACTAAAGTTCATGTGCTCTCCACTTCTGGCTTATCCAATCAATCAAAGCGACAATTCTAAATAGGTCGTCGGAGTAACACATCAGCATACTTAGTTTGTCCCGAATCCATTCCAGAGGCAAGATTGAATTTCTAAATCTTCTTCTTTCCACTTTTTTTACCGATCTCGAAAGGGTTTGATTCAGATTTTTAAAGATAGATGAGTTCACCGCTGATATTCTCATGGAATAATCTTTGTGCTTAGAAATTCAATCGAAGGACAGAATTACATTATAATACAGGAGGTGAACCGAGATACAATGTAGATTCTATGAGAGTATTCCGCCAGTACAGGAAAATGAAATATGGAGAATCGCTCCACCTTTCTTCAGGTCCTGTCAAAAGTTCCGAGAAAAAGCAAATTTAGACGCCCCTATATATTATACTCTTATTATCCCCGCAGAAGAAAATTTCATAAACCTACATACAAAGTAAGAAAAATAAATCTTTGTTTTGCTTTGACGAAGATTTCGACGTCTTCATCCAATTTAATCATGGGTGCTATTTCTCACCCTGTACATATTATTACTCGACGGGTGATCTAAATAAGCGATAACTAGGACATTACCTACGTTCATCTAATCTACATTAATACCCTACAAGCCGCCTTTCGGCGTGAGGTGGGGGGATATGATCTGATAGTAAAGACGGACATTCATTTCTGTCATTCAATTTTTCATGCGTTCCAGTTAACAGAGGTCTCCATTACTTTAAATTCAGATCTAATCAAAGACAGGATTTTGGTCAGACCACAATGCCTTGAAACAGTGTTTCATGCAAAATTCATTTCGCAATGCCGGAATCGTAGTTCCAGATTTCAAGGAAGTGCCTTCACATCAACCAACTGAAATAAGAAATTTTCCAGTCTAATGTTTTGACTCGATCGTTCGATTTCCATTAATATACGTATTCTAATTCTAATTCTGTTTCCACGACCAGTTGATAGTTTGTAAAGAACAAGATGCTATATGATGTATCAAAATACACAAAAAGACAGTAAAAAATAAGCGGAGAAACACGGTGCAATCAGAGCTTTGTCGTCATAAGCCAGCCATTGTCTCCTCTTAAACACGAGCTGCGAGATGAATTAGCAATGAAAAACCTTCACCGTAATCTCTCCATGTGCGTGGCATCAGTGTTTTTCGTCTAAGGCTGCTGCCGAAGGGTAGTTTTCAGCTAAATTAAAACAACAGCATCAGAGAAAAATAAATTTAGCGAGCATATAGAGGACAAAAGTAGCAGTAAAGTAGATTTAACCAGCTTCCAGCGATGAAATTATACGTAATAAATGATTATTTAATTCGCCACAACCCCGTCAACTTCTATCATTGATCGATTATGACAATCACAAGAAACAAACGCAAGTATCTACGCTCAGACCAAGATTCAAAACCGGGACCTGCATCTGGGCTAGCACACAACGATGTAAGAGCATTCATGATCCGCTAAAATAAAAGAAACTCAGTGATATCCACAATTTTGATTTTAATCGACCGGTTTCGGCCTCCGGCCATCATCAGGTACACAGTATCGAAAAACAGAAGCTTATATAGGAGCCAACTTGGAGGGGAGGGTAAGGANTGATGGCCGGAGGCCGAAACCGGTCGATTAAAATCAAAATTGTGGATATCACTGAGTTTCTTTTATTTTAGCGTGAAATGTCTTTCCACGAAGTACGGGCTGAGAGAATAGATTATAAGCATTCATGATATTTTTAATTAAACATGTATCAGAAATTGACTTAGAGCCACAGGAATGATAAAAGTGCAAACTGATGCAACCACCACAGAAATGGTCGATATCTTTCCGGGATTTTTTAGAGAATCAAGCTTTTCAAATTTCTACTAACATAACTAATTTTTGCTCAGCTACGGAAAAACAAAATCGGTACCTTCATCACTTACTTCCTAGCTGGTTCTCCTTGCATCGGGACAATCACCTTCACCAGAGAAACAATAAAACGAACACTAAAACCATTAAATGAAAGACAGGAAACCTCTCACAAAATTTAAATATACTCTTACCAGTTTACTCCTAAAAGCATGGATCGAAAACAATGCATTAAGCATATTATTCCACACAACAAACGGAATAAGATGTCAGTGAAAAAAAAATACAAACAGGATATAAAGAGCATTAGAAAGGAGCATACAACAGAGAATAAATACACAGACGTTACTCCCAGGTAACAATATACATAGCAGAGAGGAGAAATGAATTATGCCCCTGTGATGATTGGTCGAAATATATTTAGTTGTGTTAATTTTTACAACGAAGAATTATAAAATACGCTGAATTACCCTAAAAAATCCAAACTTCTGAAAAAGAATTAATTGCGTTTCCTAAAACATACTCGCTCTAAAGCAGGTGTGACCTACGCGAGGCCGATTATGCGCAGCCTATCAACTTTCCTGAAAGTTTCGCAAAAATATTTGTCCTAAAGCTAGATTACCGAAGAGAAAAGGGTAAATTTTGACTGAAATCTACCCTAAGTGTGGCCCTAAATATTCTATTTTAATGTCATTGCAATATAGCAATAAACGTGACCCTATAAGGTAAGGTGTAAGAGAGGCCTATTGGCATAACCTCGCCAAAAGGGTCAAACAAATAAATATAAAGATAAATGCTTTGGCATCCCTAACCTAAAAGGATACAGGTGAATTTACTTGGAAATAAGATAAAAAATATACACATATTTAAGGAAATAGCCTCGCATAACAAACGACTATTAACCAAGATATCTGATTCGGGGACCAAATTTGATTGCAGCAATGTTCATTCTACTACTAACGCCTCTTTATAGTGATGATGCCGAAATTTATACTGCAGAGGGAACGAGGAACACATTTAAAATTCAGACTTACGTCAGGTTCAGCTAAAACATGAGCAGTAGTTCATTATAAAGCCTTGAATAAGCTAAAGCGAATTAACGTTCGTGATATATGAACATTTTTTGTTAGTGGTATTACGGTTTTTGATGAAACGTCCATCCGGTCACTCGGTGAACAACTTACCCTATGGAACCAGCGCGCCGTTTCTGGTTGACTTTGCTCGCATCAGACCCTGAAAAGAGAAATTGGTAATGACAGCCCCGATGTTTAAGCAAGTCAACAAGGGAATAAACTACAAGTTATGACATTTGCGGCACTTCTGGGCCCTATAGGATAAAAGGGAGAAGGTAGCATCGCAGAAACTCCATCCTATGTTGAAATTTACCATTTGCAGTCACTACACAAAATCTTTAGCGAAAAATTGACAAAAAAAAGTTGAAAATGGTAACATGACTAAGGAAGAGGTATAAGATCCAATTTTTTATCAATTTTAATCATTCTTCTTTAAGTTTCGAGGATCTAAATGAAGGCATTCAATTACAATCGATAAAATGGTCTCATCGAACGATAAATTTTACGGATAATAATTCTTTTGGATCAGGATTTTTTCTTCCAGTTCCACGTCACTTGAGGCGTTTAAGCTGTAAAGAAAGCAGAAAAATTGCAAAGAATACCACGCGATTCTAATTTCTGAAACATGAGTTTCATTCACAAGGTATTTTTCCAGAGGAAAAGTCACTGACGCGCAATTTACGTTACTAGTTCAGCCGCCCAATTCGTAATTGGAAATCACTCACTGATAAAAACGGAATTTAATTTTTCCAAAATACGGAAGATTATATATACATGGGTAAAATTGTGCAATTAATAATCTTCTATGCCTTTCTTAATATTTTTCGTGAATATTAGGTCCTCCTTTTAAAATCTGTTGCAATTTATACACTTCAATAGAAGCTAAGGTAATTTCGCACAATTGCGAAATTAATGGCGAATCAACCCCGAGACCGCGAATACCAACGCTAACCGATCAATTCTTCGAGATATAAGTTAACAAACTCTGAGACCCCACTCTTTTAATCATTACCTACTGCCTGGATGCGTATGCATATTACTTATGGATTTACAATACTACGTATGATATTTCCCATAAAAAGCCCTTTCACGTTACATTTATATAAATCACATATAAATTACTTAATTTCGTAAAAAACATTTACAGGGATAATTTACGTGCATGCATGCATATTCATCTACCAAATACTGTATAATAATAATTATTATTATATATAATATTATTATATTCTAGGTAATCGCGATTTGTTTAAAAAGCGGCTTCTTCGGCTATTTTTTCCGATGAATAGGCGTCCTTTTATTTCTTTGTATCACTAAAATGCTCTCCGAACGATACATGTATCTTAGAGACGATGAAAAATAACGCATGCTTCTCGCCTAACAACCACTACAATAAAAGCGGTAAAATTATCAATTCTGTTATTTTATGTATCGAAACTTCGCCATTATTTCTTCATATAACTAACAAGGAACACGGAAAACCAAACCTAGAAACTCCAAATTCGATCTGAATGCGAACGATTAAATCTGAATTAACAAATGAGCATTTTATTTTCATTTTTAGAAAAGGGCAAGTTTCGAATTGGGAAGGCAAGCGTTCACCATGACCCGTATAATGAGAAATTTAATAGTTATACTGATAAAAATACTACTTTCGAAAATTCTTTAATAGGTTACAAAAAGTACCCGTTTTTTGTTGAACACATTTCGTTTTTCATACTTCAGTGATAAATTAATTTATCAGATCTCACCTTAACTATCATTGCAACCAAGTAAGCGTAATTTTAACACTAAAAACCGTGAGATGTCATGTTTAATTGATTATATAAGAAGAAAATATGTATGATGAGTATGAATTTTCGAAATGCACCCTTAAGGTTACGAAAAAATTTAATTTCTTTGTTATTTATCTTGACCATCAAACGGTAGTCGCGCGATTTTCCCAAGGCCAATACTGAACGTTCCTAATCCTAATTAAATACAAAAATTCTGCTAGTGGCACCAGAAAACCAAATTTCAATCAGGTTACCTTAGTTCCGAGTTTAAACGCAGATTCCATGCAAATAAGAGATTTCATGTATATATTTATATATATATATATATGCATAATTGGAAAAAACTTACAAAATACTTCTCCTCTTTCTAGAACAACCAAAATCACTCCAGCGGACCGCATTAGATTCTATAACGACTTTAGGGGCCGCAAGAACATCGCTGTATATTTTAACATTAATAGTTGACCGAAAACGGTTAGTTTTATTGATTAAATGCTTAAGGGAGTATAGTGGTGAAACTTTTAGGGTTAATTCCGACAAAAAATTCTCTTATTTCACTTCTAAAATCAAGCTTTTTGATTAAAATGTTTAAAGCTTTCAATAGATATTTAGTTGGCGAGAAAAATGGATGTGGCGAAATGGTCTAAAACTTAAGCCACTATTGCCTTAAAATTGATGCCAAGGGAACATCATAGGTAAATGATCTCGTTTGAATAGTAAAATAAATTAAGATTGCGAGTGAGAAAAAGAGACATTCGTCCGTTTCTACAGACCTTTGAAATGGATCTTAAATTTACAAATAAAAGATAAATAAAGCGTTTTAAGCCAGGGACGGACACCTGTAAGGTAAATATGGGCAGTCATGCGCCCGAAATGACTTGTTTGTTTTAAAATTAATTCGAGTTGTCTAAGGCAAACTACGTTCTGCAAATCATGTCCAAAAAGATTCGGCGAATTTAGGATCCCAACTTCTTATCTAAGAAAATTAATCTTTCGAGTACTCGGAATGACCATTCAACGCATTCTGTGGACTTTAAACGGCAAATGGAAACACAGAAGTGTGGATCACTAATGATAAACTTAATGAAATAATTTTATGACCAAAGGAAGGATTATGCGAATAAAATTTCACATTTCAAAATTTAAACCGCCAATTATGAATGTTATAACGGTTTCACATGGTTTATTTGAACATTTAACATATGGAAACATAAAATTTACACTCCTCCTTTGCAAACAAGGCTCAGCTACGTAATCTACGGGTCCTTCGCACTTTTTCTATACGCCCAAGCGTGGAAAAAATATCAGAGGGAATTAAAGTGCACGGGTGTTCCTTGGACGCGTATTCGAACTAGTTTATCATTCACGAGCAGTGGTGCCACATTTGCAGACTAAACTTGACGAATGCAAAAAATTCGCAATGTACGAAATAATCATGTATCAGGGCAAATGGAATACATAGATTCGTGCCAATATGGCGGAAATGATAAACTAGGAGTCGTAAACCTCTACATGAGCTTCCTTTATCATCTACGCCACCAGCGTTGGAGTTTCCGGAACGCAAGAACGAAAAGACGTGCGAGATAGGTGAGCCAGCATGAAAAAAACATTCCGCCTGTCAAAGGAAAAATTAATTTCGGTCGTAATCTTCGGTAGGGTTCACTTTCGAACACAAGAATAAGGATCTTCTCAAGGCCAAAGGATAGAAAGAGAGAAGGAAAAACGACGCGACGCCGGGAGAAGTTTCCGCTTCTCTCTGTGCGGACGTGAGCGGCTTAAGGAGCAAGGGGACGACGCACAAACGTGCGCAGGGATCACAATGAGCCTTGACGTCACCCATTCAACGTGTCCGATGCACAGTGCGGAGGGAGACTTGCAGCGCACCGATGTGCGGGAGGGTGCAGGAATGCGATCGAGGGATGACCGCGAAACGGTGGATAGGTCAGGCCGCGACCGCTCACGTGACCGGGAAATTTTATATTTAATGCGAGGAGGGCAACAGCCGAAGCAAGCCCACACGAGCGACCTTTATCCCCGAAACCACGTACAGCGTAGATCGTGGTCCCGCATAGAAGAGCGGCTAATGAGGTCAAGATGCGTTCTCGAGCGAAACAAACATTGGAGAGTGAGACCGGACCGAAGAGGGAAACGGATGCAACTGTAAATGATGGAAAAGGAGAAGACATCCTGAAAGATTTTTCTTCTTCGCGTCCATGGTCCCATCATCTCACAACATTGCATACCAATTTGGCGCGCATGTCTGCTGTAAACGAGAAAAAGAGCGTCCTACGGACGCAAACAATTTTGAAGTAAAACAGAGTTACGAACGCTGCAAAAAGGATGACTGAAGACAAGCAACTTTGGTAGGCCCAACATATAAGTGGAAATTCCATGTGCACAAGGCCAGAAAACGGAACATCAATTTTGAAGAGCTAAACGGTGAAAACTTGGGAGCTTTATTTTAAAACCCAGTTTTAGCCAATTTCATGAGTTTGTAAAAAAAGTTTCAGTGCGTGACAGAATCAAAAAAGCATTTACATTTATTTTTAATTATTGTTTATCTCTAAAACTTGTAACATCATTTTATCGGAGTATTTTTACTAAAATGGGACGAGGAGGAAAATTGACCGGAACCATACCTACAAACCAGGACAGTTCCGGAGCATGAGTTCAACAATAAACAGGTCAAAACGGCACGTGGGATAGGCTTTCATCTGTGCGTATTATTAATCAGGAACTAAGCACTATTGATTTCCCATTCAAGTTATCGAAAGGATGACTTCAATGTGTTTCAGCGTGACTAAGGGGTGAAGCCATTACTAAATAAATCAGGGAACTTTGTAATTTTCATAGATTTTCTGAGAGATGGTTGCAAGCTAAAGGGGTTTAAAACATAAAAATCAGCGTAAATTACAAAATTCGCAATTAATTTAACATTGAACTGATGACAAAATGCACAAGGATGAACCAGGAAAATATTGCTGACCAAATGAAACAAATAACAGTAAACTATTTAGCATAAAATGGTGTAACAATACATGCAGATAAAAACTTTGAAGTTGCGCTCGTTTTGCTTTCTTTTTCAGTGACGAATTCCTCCGCCCATAGTAAAAATTATCAAAATTTTCAGCAAACAAAGGTTTGCCATTTCAGCAGCAACGGTAGGTTTGGAGGTATAGAAAAATAAATGTCACATGTATGGTGGTCAGAGCTTTCATTAATTCCTTTCCAACGTCATAACAAATCGAAAAGAAGAAATAAGTCGAAATCGTCAAAGAGCGACTGCGCTATTTACATTCAATTCCGAGAGTAATAACCTGATAATTGCTATCAATAAACCGGCGTAAGAGAACCTATGAACTTCATGAAAGCACAGACTGTGAGGTACCGTCTAACTCTTATTCTCAAGATAGTAGCATGGGCATTCTGAAAAACTTTCCACATAATGGGCACATAATGAACGAGAAATATAGTGAATCTACGAAACTCGATTTTCACGTGGAAAAATTAAGGATTCGGCCAATCAAATATCATTTAATGAAACTGATTACGAAGCACTCGAAGAAAATGATAATAGATAAAAATGAAAATTGGAGCGACTAAAAAGACCGATTACACGGCACAATACTCAGCAGCAGATACGGAAGTTAAAGATCCGAATTCACGCGTAGAAATAACGATGTAAATGATAGAAATAAATAATTATTATACTTTGTTTATAAATGTGATAATTATGACTGTACCAAATTTACTATAATGACAAAGAATTTTATCGTTGATAACGCCGCAAACTGAAGAATAAAGGTTTACGCAGCAATCACCATACAATGAAATGACTCAACATAAGGGTGAACAAAACTGAAATTAAATAAATACTTTATAGACTTCCGCAGCGAACATATAGCTTTGATTTCCTCATCGCACGACATCACTGGCAATCACAGAAATAATAGGAAAACAACAATATACAATTTTATAAATCAAATTCCAACTGATATTTCTGTAAGATTCTTTGTCTCATCGACACTATTATGACATTAAGAAGATCTCATACCTCATATATAAAAATTAGAAATTTCCCACTTTGAAACCCATTTCTAAGTCGTAAACAAAGAAGTTGTAGACGAGTCGAAAAATTAACAATAGCTTTCGGCAGCACAAAGAATGAAGGCTGCTTTCATCAACGGACGTGAACAACAAGATTCGAACACAATGCGTCGATCTTGGAAATTTACCCTCCATTTCATCGCTCAGACGTAAACACGGAAAACTCGCAATAACAGTTGTACTATTGAATCAAGACAGAGAGAGACAAATACAATAATAAATCTCGAACCGAGGGAATATGAGATGATTCAAGAAATGTCCAAAACACGCGAAATCATTAACTAGAATTCGTGTTGAAGGTAATTGTATTGAGCTAACTAGAGATTATTATTACTATTGTTTATTTATTACATGTCGGCAAATTAACGAAAACCACACATTTTCTGACAAAGAAAACTGAAAGTATCAATACTGTTAAAATTACTTTTAAGGGTCGAAATATTTTAATAATGGTTACAAGAGAAAGTGAGCAATAACGTGGCATGGATTATGGACAAAATAAGATACGAACGGAATCTTAAGCCGACCAAGCTATAAGATCAACAACCACATCAATAAGAAACTGTTTCAAAGACTCTCAACGAGCAGTCTCGATAAAAATTTCCCTAAACCACATTAAAAAACTTTCCATTCCACAGATAATGGAATATATATCCTCCTGTATATTCCTAACTGCTCTAAATCCATCTTGACACCTTCTAAATGGAATAAATGACTTAAGGGGGACATATTTGAAAAAATAATAATACACTCCTGTATAATCTCCAAAGTTTGTTCCATTGAATATGCTTTTTTTGACAACGAAGTCTCGATTCATTCATTCCAATCATATCAACGATTATCTAATTCTACACTCATAAAAGGTCAAAAACAAAAAGGATACCTTCTCTGATGGTTAAGTCTGTGGACACATAACTAATAGTTGACTATTAATTGGCTACTAATTCGGCAAAAATACATTTACGAAGAGGCAAGGCATTACGATAGCTAATAGACATTTGAATACATTTTGTCACATTTCCCCATTTAACGAAAGAGGTAAAAGATGTACAGAAATGTCAGTAGACTTGAGATATAACTTTGGATTCGTACCTTTCCCATATTCACATTCACGTTAAAAATACAATACAAGGGCATCAATATCAGTCCGGCACACAAACAATTGCAACACCCAAATATGTTCGATGCAAACACGAATATGCATGCAACAGTAAAATAAAAACAGATTGGGCAGGCAAAAACTACAGGCAAAGCGAGTAAAAATGTAATTATTTGGAAGATTTTTACGAACGTATTACTATTATTATTAATAATACCGTTGAGTGACAAAAATCCAATGACTATAGAGTAAAATCAAAATAAAAACAATGGAATCAAAAACACTGCTGATATTGGAAAGAATATCTGTCCCAATCATCGTGAAATTTCGTCTCAAGAACAAATTTGGCAGCAGTATGATCAAACTTCCATTGCCCGTGTTCCTAGCAAGGAAAACATTCTGTGAAACAGTACCGCCGAAAAACGAGCATAAAAAGCAACTCGTTTGAATTTATGGGTGACATTTATAGAAGAATTTCGCTTCATTCAAGTACTCTCATAGGTTAGCCTTGCGAGAATTCAGCTATAGATAAAGAAATGTTTCTGTGAAGAATGATAGTTTCCTATAGGCAATCGCAATTAATTGTGCAGCAGTTTTTCCACCGTCATCAGTGCCGACCTGATCAACGTTTTTGGATTTCGCCAAATTCTATAAAATGCTCGTTTTTTAAAGTTATTAAAAATTTAAAGAACCCCTACAGCAGACGCTAGCATTTTACACAAGATATCAAAAACTCGTTCACATTTTCAGTTTAACGATGAATTATCAGTTTCCTTTCCTTAAATTCCATTTTTCGAAATCTTTAGAGTACGAGAAAAATGAAAATGAGCCCTGAAGATTACTTTCATTTAGGATTTGAATAAACAAAGTTCTCGAACTATGTGAAAAAATTTCTAATAATTTTTCCTTAAATTTTCCCTGATTATCTTTCCGATGAAAATTAACAAACAAAACAACTACATTTATACTGTTTTACGCAAATTAAAGCCAAGAAATCTAAATTAGAAGGACTAAAAATCCTCGGGCCACTTTTGTATGTACAGTTTCACTATAACTGAACTCGCTTACATCGTCTGCCCCAAAGTTGATAAAAGTACAACAAATGATTTCATGAGTCCTACTACATTAAAATATAACATAAATGCATTGTCCTCCATCAGTATAAAAACGAAGACCTAATCTAATCCTTGGAAATTCTAAAGCTCAAAATAACGGCATACTTGAGAACGCAAGGTTGACAGAATTGCAAAAAATCTACCGGGCGAAATAACGGAAGATTTAAGAAAGAAGGCGAAACTACACGCAAAAAATATGAACTTGACATAAAATACGACTTCTTACAAAAAAAATAGTGACATTTTCCTCATATATACGAAATAGTGAGGTGGCTCTGGATTCGCAGTGTCTACTGGATCTTCGGAATGCCTTAAAAAATTGACCGGAATAACAAAATTCTGTGGCTAGTGAATTCCATGAACATACGTTTATTTATACTTATCTACAGCCATAGCAATTTTTGCAGGTTGATCTGCATTCAATATTCAGTAAACAGTGCCTTCTTTCGAAAGAAAATACGCTTACTTCGGTTCCTAGTAGGAATAGGTCAATAAAAAATAAGATTTGTTCTATATGAAACTATCGTTTTCCAGAAGATACTGTATGCCATACACCGAACTCCGCGTAAATTCGTAAGTATAAATTTCCATAAATTTGGCAGCATCGACCATCCTTAAGAATCCTGTAAAGGAGGTCACTACATCGATATGAAGAACACTAAATGTATGCATTCTATAAGAGGTATCTCTTCTTATTCAAATTACAACCACCAATACTACGCCTAGTTTTCGTTGTGGAAAATAATTCTGGCCGGTAAAGAAAAAAATACTTTGAGCTATTTAAAACCTGAAATGCTTCCTGGACTACGGCCTTCGGTGAAACTGAGAATGTTGAAGCAAACTGATAATCCGAAATATTTCTCATTCTACCGTAAGAAAAGTATTATCTTCATGAAACAGTCAACTCTTAAGAATTTTCAAAATATTACTCGAAGGAGTATTTCAATTCAGCAACATATTTGAACTCTTAAATTATCAAGATGTAAAAGTAATAAGTAAAGTGAAACATACAATTTACATCATAAAGTTGCTTAAAATGTTTATAGTGACATTTGTAATGACTATTCAGTTACAGAAACAACTTGAATACATTTACCAACAACTGATTATTTGATAAACAAAAAATGATCCACACTGATACTATTTGTTATGGTTAAATTCTTATACGACTAAATTTTGTTTTAATTACTTACGAAGCTATTACTATTGAAGATTTTTCAATGCACAAGATCTATTATTAAAATAAACTGCCTCACAATAAAAACATGGTTATTTACTGATATAATGCATAACAGAAACAAGTCCAAATCATCAAAATTTCCCATAAACTACATTTCTACAATCATCTCTAAACTATGATATAACTTAGCTTAAAATATTCTTCAGGGATGGGCGCGTGAAAAAAATATATGCAAATCTGAAAACAAGGATTCACCGAGTTCTTATTCCACTATGAATAAAATTTCACAATCAACCCTGAAAGACGGCTAATAAGCACATATTTGGAAGAAAAAATAATGTAACTGTAGGTTTATTGCCAGAAGTGCCTACGATAACGCAATAAAAACAAATCTTAGCACCTCCGTAAGAATGAGAACCAGAGCGTTGCAAACATTGCAAACACTAGCTGCTACAGAAAATTACGTAATCATCTAATGAATGGTTAACAAATATTATCACAAAAATTCACACCGTAAAATGAAACCCAAACATAACAAAACTGTTTTCAAAGGGCAGCACAACAACTAATACGACAACGACACATCCCTCAAAGTGGTAAACCCACCTGGTACAGACTGAGTAGTTACTGTAGACATCTGTATTGAAATTCATGCGTCACTCGGATTATCCCAACCTTCCGCAACTCTTATTACGCCAGTATATCACAAACACTCACACAATAAATTAATCAAATGAAATTTTACTCTGTGTTTACAGAACAGAGGAAGCCATTTTCTTGTTGATCTCGTGAACAGCGAGATGGCACTTAAAAGCAATTAACTACAATGACATCTATTGGGACATAAAGGCACTTCTTGAATGAAAACAAAGGAGATGTGTTACGAAAGTTTTAATGATTACAACAAAAAATAAAATCATAATTTCACTTTCACAGCTGAAAGAGTTTTTTTGTCTTTCTTTTTTGTACCACCACCTATTCGCGCCTTGATGTGACTTGTCACTTCGTCTTGAAGCTGCGAGAAAAACGCCTTGGACGATTTCACGAATTTCTTGCTGCTCTCCTCCATCTAAAGAAAATTTTAGCATTATAGTGGAAAAAATTCATTGACAATTTCAAAACTAATAAAATAAAAGCTTACCAAATCCACATTTTTCTCTTGTGTAACTTTCTCGAGCATTTTTATAGCTTTTTCTTTGCTATATTTATTTCCCAAACCGGGATTCAATTTCTCCACTATCTTTTCTCTACGTTCGCGAGCTACGCGACGCTCTCTTTGCCGTGATTTCTTCTGTCTCCTCTCCCTCTTTTTATCAGTCTCCGTCCTTTCTCCTTTGCCAATAACATCTCCCTTTGGTTTTGCTGAAACGATTGGAAATTTATTCCTCATCAGTACATTAACAAGATGACATCATCCCACCTGAAGGGCTTTCATTTGCTAACTCAACGACTACAAACCATAGAACTCCGAATCAAAGAATACGCTGGATACAATAAACATTAAACCAATAAAAGGGGGAAAATTTTTCCAGCTGCATCGAATCTACTTAATACTTTCATTACATTCTACAATAAGTACCAACAAACAGTTAACGAGCATTAAAAAAATTAATTTAACTGACTAATGTAAATACTTCATTATATGTAATCCTACATCATGTTACATTATTTTCTGATTTTAATCAAAAGATGCATACCATCTTTAAACGATAACCTTACAAAAATTAATAATTTATCTTTAGTAAATCCTTCGAACTCAACCATATGAGAGAAAATATTACCTTTCACTTCTTCAGGCGCCAGAAGCTTTCCTTCACTTGTGGCAACTGGAGCTACCTCTTCCATTTCTATTGCAGGAACATGGCTAACAATCCTAAGCTCTGGGACAGGCTGTAACAAATTAATTTTTTTCTTTAATATTTAGGTCAAACCGATATACAACTATCACTGAACATAAAACTTACAGGTTTTGGGGTGTAATGGAAGTTTGATAATGCATCCAATTTCAAAAATAATGCTGACATCATTTTCTTGATTTCCTTGTGAGTTTCTGGTTCCTCCTCTTTCTCATCGTCATTCTGTTCTAATTCCTTCTTTTTCTTTAGGTATTCCTAAAAAAGCACAAAGTAAACAAATCACATGGATCTTATCTTACATACAGCAGGTTCTTATTATATTATTAAATCTTATTATACAGCAGGTTCACCATGCTATGTTTAGAGTTACATGCCAAAAAAATTAAGCGTACTGACTGCTCAGCTGTGTGCCTACCAGACAGCATGATCTATATTCCTACAAAATTCAACCAACATAACATACTAATGGAGTTAATCTTTCTGAATGGTAGTTCAATCAAGTTAGCTTCCTGATAATTCAATTTCCAAACATCTTAGCCTACAAATACAGCTGCATTGGTAATCGTATAGAAATATAACAGCATACTTAAATATTTTTTTTCATAAATCGAATTCTTTTTACTGGTAGCTGCATGATAGGATATTAATAGATGAATGTAATATCAACATGATTAGATAATTCTAAATTATTTAAAGATATATAACAATTTTCTGTGAAACATCCACCAACTGTTAGTTTATCAAAAATATTCCAGTTCCAAATGTGTTGTGATGATTATTAGATCATTCAGCTACATCCACATGCATTGGTTATGATCATTTAAATATTTTCTGTGATGACCAGAGAAATAACATAGTGGCCTGCATTTCAGAGGCAGCAGATGCTGGAGATATGCTACCGCGTACTCATGCTAGGCTACCGCCTGAATACAAGGACTCCTGATGATAACTTCTACTATCCCTCACACAAAACTACAGCTTTCCAAAGATCTTTTATTGTAAAAAATATTAAAATGCTCCATTTGAGTGAACTTTTTACTATACCAGTTTTTTTTGTGTGGTATAGTAAAAAGTTCACTNTTACTGTGACTAGTATTGAATTGCTAATTACAAAGTAATTGAGATATTTGTGTCAGACACTATAGAGACTTATTTAAAATAACCTCATCTTTATATTAATATTGTAACTACTCCAAAAACCAATCATCTCCAAAAATCAGTAAAGTGTATAAAAAACAGTATCAATATCAGGAGTTGTTACCATTACAATTCACCTAACCATCAGTGGCCATTTCTGTTCTTTATCTTTATGTGTTAATTTCTATCCATTTCTAAGTTGATACTATTAACAGTCTATCAGTAACCATATTCCTTTTCTGTCAATCTTGTAATGATAAATTATGCCCTAACATTCATTACTTAAATAATTTTATCCTTAGGCTTGCGAGCTATGTTTGCTGCACGTTGTGAGGAATATGTTACACAGGTGGATGAGTTGCAAAGGCAGTTGACAGCAGCTGAAGAAGAGAAGAAAACACTTAACCAGGTACTTTGGTAGTTATTTAAAACCACAATTAATTACCACAAGATTACCCCTGAATCTGTATTGTTTATCTTTTACTGTCTCTGCAATTAATCTTTGGAATTCCCTACCAAATAGTATAAGAAATGCAATAATTTTATGCCAATTTAAATATATATTTTTCTCCTACACTGTTGAGGGAATGCTTTGTGAGCAAGGCAAGCAGCCTCCAACTTAGTGGCACAAACTGCTGCCCAATGTCCTCACTGAGGCAACCAACTCACAAAGCGGTCTTATAAGGATTACCCCCCAAGGAAATCACAAGGATTTAAGGAAAGGTGAATTTCTTTGCATGATGAAGTCATACAACTAATCCCGCAGGAATAACAAGTGTGAAAAATAGCAACATGACTGGAACTCGAACTCAGGTCTCCCACTTTCCGGGCACTCGTATCTTCGGACAATGTAGTACAATTGTATATTGTAATATAAATTGTACTGGGTGCGGCAAGCTAACTTCCTTCATTTCATATTGCAAAAAAAAGACAAAAAGTAGTAAAGATATCTTCTCAATTTTTTTATACAAAAATTACACATTTAAAGTTATGGTTTACATCATTTTAAAAATCATATCTGGTAAGTGCCGCCACCCATTGTCAATACACTGGTCGAACCGAATTCTGCTATTTCTCATCTCTCTCTCCAGCATATTGATGGGTATGTTGGCCGTTTCTTCCTGAATGTATCTTTTCAGGTATTACAGTGTCTGTGGGCGCTTGGTATAGACACAGGATTTCAAATACCCCCACAAAAAGAAGTCACAAGGGGCCAAATTGGGTGAGCGTGCTGGCCACTGCAAATCGCCCCTCAGTGAGATGAGGCACCCTGGGAAGTTATCTCGCAACACAGCCATCGATGCCCTTGAAGTATGGGCTGTTGCTCCATTCTGCTGAAACCATATGTCCCCTAAGTCAATTTCATCAACTCATGGCAAAAAAAACTTCTTGAGCATGTTCACATAATGGTCTGAAGTGACTGTCACAGTCTGCTCATTTTCCTCAAAAAACCATGGGCCGATAACCCCTACTGATGAGATTGCACAACAAAAGGTGAAATGTGGTGAATACAAAGGTATCTGATGGAGTTCTAGGGGGTTGTCAGCAGCCCAGTAGCGCATATTTTGACACATCCAGTCAAGTGAAAATGAACCTCATCACTGAAAAACACAAGCGCGTCTTGAGGGATGTGTTCAAGAAGTGCTTCATACGCATTTCTTCAAGCATTAAAGTCGCGTTCGGATAGTTCCTGCACCATGACCAACTTGTACAGATGGATATGAAGTTCATTGTGCAGAATTCCCCTCATGGAACGATTGGAAATTTCAAGTGCAGATGCATGTCTGCTCGCTGAATGTCGCAAGGATTGCAAAAATGACACCCTTACTGCTTCAGTGTTCTCAGGTTATCTGATGGGACGTGCATCTCCACTTCTTTTTTTCTGCACAGAACCAGTTTCCCTGAACGTTGTGACCCAAAAAAGAATTAATTTCTGGTCTGGGACAGGACCCAATGGCGCAATATTGAAGCAATTTCGGAAGGCGTGCTGGGTTGAAACCAACAAATGGCCGTTGGAAAAATAGGCCTCTACAGCAAACCCATGATGCTCATTACTCCAACACATAATGGCACCTGAACCAAAAGGTCAAACCACTTTAGGATCCCCTCTCTCGAACAAGACTACGCCCACCCGCCTGGGGCTCCCCTAAGCTTCAGAGCACTCATTTCAAAAAAGGAAGTAAGCTTGCCGCACCCTGTATATATATTATATTATTCTAAACTGTTTCATATAATTAATTATTATTTTTGTTTTATTGCGACGATGTATATGGATTTGTTTTATATGTTTTTGATTTTGTCCTTATGTGGCTTTCTGCCATGGGGCATCAATAAATATTATTATTATTATTACTCCTCACACACAACCCAGTTTGCCAAATGAGTAACACAATGATAAATTTGATCAAAGAAGTTCACCTCCTAGAGGAGGAAAAATTTATCAGTGTTCAGCCAGCATTGTGATGAGTATGGGTAGAAGTCTAGATTAAGAGATAGTAGTTTGATTCAACTCAACCATCAATAGACAATTTTTGACTTGAGAAGCTAATCATGGGTCCAAAAATGAATGCAGCCTGGTAATCATTGTTCTAGCCAACCACAACAAGAGTCATACTTATTTTATTAAGTAATTCTTAAACTAAGATTTTAAGGTAAAAGATAGTAGTAAGTATGAGTTAAATTCAGTACTGTAAAATGGTCACCAAAACCAACAATCTGAGTAAAGAAATAATACTACAGGGTTAAACAAAAGGAGGCAATATTAAGACCAAAATTCTAAGAAATTCAAAAAGGATGCTGATAAATTGTTAGCTTCTGTATAATTTTCAAATTTATTTTACCAAATAACTACTAGTTTTCTTGAAATAAAATTGGATAAACTTGTAGCATGACTGCTTCCGATTTAAGCTCAACCATAGGGGAAAGCCAAGAAGGAAAATTGTAGCAACTAAAAACAAAAGTGGAAATTTATGTTATCAATCACATTCACCAAATAATGTCCATTGAGAGAGAAGGCTGCTGCTGTCACTTACATACAGTAACATTCACATTTTATTAAAAGAAAAAGGAGGATATTAAACCTGCACATAAAAAATCAAAGATAGTACAGTTTTGATAACTAAAAAATCTGGACATTATAGCACAATGAAATAATTATATATGAATGTTACCAAAATGAACATGGACTGAGCTCTTCAGAACATCTCTGAAACAGAAGAGCTGAAGCATTAATAGGATTAACTGATTTATAAATACCAGCACTAGCAGTTGCTGTCGGAAGATAATAGCTACTTTTATAGAAAATGAAATTAAGTCTTAGACCTTAGTCTTAGTGAAAAAAAGGGTAAACAATCACGAAGAGTAATAAACAGATACAGAGAGAAGAATTTTGAATTTAACAGAAATCAAGAACTTATGTTTGAGACATTCAACAAGACAAAACACCAAATTACAAATCCAGATTTAGAAGTGGAAGAGTTAACCAACAAAAAACCTACCATACATGCAACTTTGGGCCCAAACTCACTATTTTATGTCTCAATAAAAATAATAAAATACTTTAAGGCAAAAACTCTCAAAACATGAAAATTCAAAAACAAAATATATTTTTCATTATTCCTTTTTTAGTTTGAATTACTAAAATCAAAATTTCAACATACCTGTTCGTAGATTTCAGCCAAACTCAATTTGCTTTTTTCTTGATCTAAAACCAGCTTCTTTTTAAATTCACCAGGAGTGTCAATAGGTTTAAATTTTCTTTCTACATCATCCCAAGCTTTGTCCTTGATTCTCTGCCTAATTATTTCTTCCAGAGTCACAGTTGTTTTTTCTGTTATAATGGGAGCTAGAAAGAAACAAATAAAAGATATTAGCTTAACCCCTTAATGACAGCAACATTTAAACAATAACCATTCCAGAAGTAGGGGATACTTAAGTTTAAATTACAATTCTGAAGTAGTTACACCTAAAAATGTATTTCTCTTGAACTAATTAGTGTAACTCAGCAAAATTTTAAAACCTTTATTTAAAGCATTTTTCATTTTTGGAAATTTTTTTATATTTTCACTGATAAAAAACATTGAGGAGTTCCATGTAGAAAGTTAAAAATATACCACCCATTTCTTCATAAATCTCATACGAATCCACAATCTGACTTCTTCCAAAACAGACTGTCATTCTTTACCTAGATTCCAGACAAGTTATGGCATATTTGTGCTGTTGCTAGGATGTGTGAAAAAGAATCTGAAGCTGCCACAGCATGTAAACAACATGCAGTACTTTGCTTACTTGATGCAAAAAATGTGTTCCAATTATACTTAACACCTGATTTTACCTGTCCACAGAGAAGGTTGGGTTTTCTCTCAAATGATGTGAAGCTTCTTCACAAGAATATCCTCCCTTACTGCTAATAACATTTGGACTCTACTTCAACGTTTTGGGTGGTAAGCTGTGCATCATACTCTCAATGCCCCATATTTGGTACTAAGTGATTTTTTCTTGATTCCTTATCTTAAGTTCTTTTTGAGTGGATGACTCTTTCACATTCACAAGGAACCACAGAAAGGGATAAAGAAATGGTCCAGCGAACTTTTCATAGGTTTTTATGATGAAGGCATACAAACACCTTAATCATGGTGGCGATTACAATGAAAAATGACCAATAATATTCTGAATCTATAGAGCGAAATTAATGCTAATCCTACGCTCATTTCCCATAACTGGAAATAGGTAAGACAATCCAAATGAACCCAGTACCAATGTACAATAATTGTTCGAGCTATATTTTATTTATTTATAAATCAAATTTCCGAGCATATAAAATAGTTATAAGATCATTTTTAAACTACCTCTATAATAGATATACAAAATAACATGAAGCAGCAAGAATTGCAAGGTGGTTTGAGAAGTTTTATGATTCCCGAGTTCAAAATGTTTCATGAAGAGATAGAACAATATTGCAATGGAGGAAAGTGCATTGGTAGGTTTTTCTCGAACGTTCCTTGGGGAATAGTATAGCACATAAGAAATAAAAATCTATTGCAAAATTTATTATACTACAAATTATATGTTAAAAATTTTCAATCAATTTACATCAGTAATTTCAGTAAGACCTTACGATTTCTATCATTTTTGTATTAGCTGACTTTTCCTGCTTGATGACACCCAACTAACTAATGGTATGACAACATAAAATAATTATCTAGTAGAGTTGGCAAAAATCTGACAGTAAAAAACACATGATAAATAACTGACTGCAAGTTATAAATCTCAAAATAAGATATATTGTTTCTCACACTCTGTAACCCATAAAACAGAGATCAGACTAGCTACTGAGAATGAGAAATTTGAATGATTCACTAGCTTTGCTACACTAGCTAGAGCTTACATGATCAACCTTGTGGTCATTTAAAGAAGTGATCTGGTTTCTTAGAAAAATAAGCTCATGACCGGAGGTTCTTCCTTCTCATAACCTGGCATCTCTGGTGTGAAGAAGAGTAGAAAAAAATGTAAGATATAATAGCCAAAACAATATAGATGAATGAAACAACCCTTGTGCATCTCTTATGACTTCATTTCAACCCAAAGAACTGAAGGACTGGGATGGAACCCTACCTTACACAGCTCCAGCTATCAAATATCTCAAACAGAATGAGTCCACTTAAAAAGAAGTGGCTAAGAAGATGCAACTCCAAGAAAAGAAAAAAAAAAAGATGGACAAGTAAGAAAGCATATATTATAAATTTTGAATGTCAACTTTTAAGGTAAATGAAACTAGAATTATAAAAAAAATAATAAGGAATTAAATTGAAGAAAGAGGGCCTCTATCTTGGATATACCATGCGAGTCGCTTGACAGCAGGTAGACATATCCTGCTTGACATACTGAGTACAACAGTTGGTGTTGAGGTGTTAGACATTCATAAACACTAGCATTTAAAGCCACAGTATTCAGGAATTGTTATTAAGTACAAATCATAATTCTAATAATTCAGAGGAGCAGAATGAAAACAGGTAATCAATAGGAAGTTTTAAATTGAGGCAAGAATACACAGTTCTATGAAATCTTATTAAAAAATAACAATATTAGATGTAGCATGTCCTTTCTTCAATGCATTTTACCGAAAATTCTCGACTTCCCCTAAGATTTCTGTTAAATACTTGTCTCAAAAACGTTTACCTGCAAAATAAATAATGCTATCGGAAAGAAAATAATTTGAGGCAGAGTTGGATGTCAAAAATTCTGTGTTCCTTAAATCAGAGAACTTAAGGCACACTTTCAAACAGAACAAGCAAAAAATCCAGAATTTCTTTTAAATGTAACATTTTCGTTTTTTATGCAATTATGGTAGTAAAGATCCAAAAGTTAAACACACAGTAAAATCTGGCAGTAATTCCATTCAATACTGAAAAAAATTCAAACAATTTTGACTTGCTTTATATTTTTACGCAAATGTCGCAACAACGCCCGAATATCTACCGTTTAAAATGCACGGGCCAATGCATTTTAAATGGTGTCTTCATGATGGTGAATCTAGTATAGCAAACTATGAAGAGGAAGGGAGCAGAGGTTTGGATGAGCCTATGTATGCATACATGTAAATATTATTCCAAGTTTATTTCCTATCACTTTTAAACTGTTTAAGTTCAGACTGTTAATCTCTGACTATGCAAACTAATCAATAAATCTTCATTAAATAAGAAACGTACGAAAACACAAAAATTAGAATTGAATGTCAATGTTTCTGGTTTTTTTCCTTCAACAGATCTTTTGGTATTACTTAGCAATGGTTTTAGTAGGTATCCACATTATTTTTGATTAAATAAAATAATAAAAAAGTTCCAATATGGCAGTTCTGATGCAGCATAGCAGCAACACAACCCTAAGCAAGCTTACCAAATAACTTCCCACCATTCACCATAACAGAGGATGAATAGCTAGTCTAATGATGACTATCATTTCCTAAAAATGACGGAATCAGTTTCATAAATAATGATAAATCTACAAATAATACATATGGAATTTCGTAAGCATGTAAAGGAAAGTATGAAGGAGCACAGCAATTAGAAGTGGATATTTGGGTGCTCAGACTGAAAGAAAGGATGAATAATTCACAATAATCTTTTTGAAAAAAATTGATATAATGCAAAAACAGAATGAGAGAAGAACTATTCATATATTAGAAAACACTTTAAACGATTTTAAAAATCAATATTTGTATTAACCAAAAATGTCATCTGCCATTCTCTAAATTTAAATTCTGAGTGAGAAAAAGTTCAAATTATCAACTAAGATAAATATACTCCCAAGTCATTTTCAAAAGATCCAACAATGCTTAAGATAACTTGACAGACCGGATGAAAATACCATATTCAAGAAATAGTAAAAGATTATCCATTTCTGATGACACAAAGAAATATATTGTTACAGGCACACTAAAGAGTATTAGAAAGAAAGATTGCAATTTCACAAATGTTCATAAAAATAAATAATGGAAAATTACATATCTGCTATTATTTCATTAAATTTCTTCGAGTTCAAAATGCAGTTGTACCTTGGTTAAAAACTGCCTTAGTTAATGATGAATGGCTGTGATCATAAAATGTCTCCGGTAACATCTACATCTACATAAGTACCCTGCAAGCCACCTTCCGGCGAGTGGCAGGGGGAGTAACGATGCAATCTTTGGTTTAATTTGGTTATGGTGAAGACTGACAGTTAAAAACTTCTTTTATGACTATTCATTTTATTAATGATAATATATTTTGTTGCAAATATATTTGAGTAATTATATGTACTACCATATTTTAATGAAATTTAAATGAGTTTTTTCTGCATATTTGACAAGCAGTATGGTTGTGGAAAATTGTGCTTGGATAACGACGTTTTCTGTTAACAACTATCATAGAACGGATTACCTTTGTTAACCAATGTACCACTGTGTTATTCAAGTTTACAAGACAGATACCGCTTTATCTACATACCAGGTCTTGTTGCTATGTCCACTTCCAGCACTTCTTCAAGCAACGAATTAGGAGGTCTTGCTGAGGCAGAAACTTCTCCTTTCAGCTGCCACGGCTTTTCTGCCAAATTGCTACTTTCCAAATGTTTGATTTTTCTCTGTAAGCGCTCTTGACGCTCCTCAAATTTCGACTTTGATCCACTTTCATCGTCTTCCCGTCTCTTATCATTGCTACCATTTGCCATTTCCTGCAGTGCAAACCTAACATAAATAGGAATAACATTTTTAGATAACATCTTTAGAAAATAACATTACCACATCAATTTTAATTTGATACAGAAAATACGAGAAACTTACTGCACGTTTTTCAAACGATCGTTCCCATCCACTTCCTTGCTGATTTTATTTTTCCCGCCGGAATCAGGTGGTGGAAAAAAATCCTTATAACTAGGATTGAGTTCTGCAGGATCCTTTATAAATATAAATTTTTTACTTTAATTTTACCTTTCATAAATACCGATATTATTTTGAGATAAAAAATAAGCCATAAGCTAAAGTCAACTATGAAAACCAGCAAAACTGTGTATAATATGCTGTTATATAAACCTACGTTATCAATTTTATTTTGCTGTCACAAGAATAATGTTACCACACAAACCTCATCATCTTCTTCCATTGGATCTTCAAAATAATCTATATTTTCGTCCTCACTTTCACTCCCTGCTTTATTTCCCCTTCTCTCCTCTTCGATCAAAAATTTTTCCATTTCACCCAATTTAAAGAACTCGTCATCAACCACAGAAGGAACTCTCTGCGAGTTTTGCGATTCTTCTCTACCTTGATCTTCCTCACTGTCACCAGAAACCTCTTCGTCTGGATTTTCACCATCTTCCGACAATTCAGATCCAAACTTTTGATCTCCTTCTGATAATTCTTCATCCGCGATATTTGATTCTTCGTCCCTTTCTTTATTGACGTTCCTCTCAGCTACACACAAAGAACTCAAGGAACCTCTTATTCTCTCTTTTTTTGAAAGAAGTGATGCAACTTCTGCGATTAACGAAGGAATTACCTCTTCATTTCTCAATTCTAGTTCTTGCCATATTTGCTCTTCATCAAAACCGTCAACTATTAACTCGGGCAGAAACTTGCTCGAATCATAGTCTTTCTGTGATAAATCATACAAATTTTTAATTAAAGACTTAATACCTTCCGGTAATGCTGTCTGCGCACTGAAAAGAAGGTATAACAACATGTGTTAAATGGAAACATAATTCGTAAAACTCCAAATAAGGCAGAAATTAAGAGACTCAGACTAACTCTAAAAAACTTTCAGGTCGTTTGGTGAAATTTTCGAATTGATCGTAGACTTTCAATAACACGTCATCCTCCTTAGAACTCATATTTTATCAATAAATATTTACAGCGGTAGAATGAGTTAGGATAAAATTATTTCAACAAAAGTTACCAACAACTTTTCTACACGTGTACTCCCATGTTTTCAATCTTTTCAATAGTCTGAAAGAATTTGAAATGAATAACGTAAATAGAAGACAACATACCGCTAAGCCGCTAACGTTGCCATATTTCGCTGGTTCCATATCGATAGGAAAACTTTCCTTCGATATTATTTCTGGCGCTTCAGATAATACTGTTTGTCGCTTATAATGGTGCTTGAAAATTCTCTGTAATTTTGCAAACCAAGTTTGATATGTACAACAATTCCTATTTAGTATTAAATAACGACTATTTATCCTGAAATTCAATGAACAATTAATTTCCAAAAATAACAGTGACATCAATCAGGAGATTGGTTTATTGCAGTTCGACTAGAAATCCGATTCCCTACTAACTGCTTCTTCCCATCATAATTACTGGTTCTAACTCTTACCGTCACTTGTCACTAATAATTCTGTCTAGATCTTATGATTCCTTCCTGTAATATCCTCATAAAACTATTGTGCTCCTTATAAAGTTATTCTTCTTTTAATAATTTTTTCCTTATGTCTCTTAAGTATCTCTTTGAAGGACTTCTTCATTAGTTACTTGGTCAGTTCATTAAACTTTCATCATCATTTCCATAAACCCAAATTTCCATTGATTCTAATCTCTGTTCTCTGCTGCAATTACAGTCCAAGTTTTACTCACATACAGAAGAAAAACTAATATATGGTTTATATTAATCGTTTATTAATATCCAAGATTGTTCTGTATTCTTTCAAAAAGTTTTTAATTTTTAGAATCCTCTTTTTCTAGGGTTACTCTATTTACCATTTCCAGCTACCTCCATAGCTCACTACCTAAAAAGCAGTATTTTTGGCATGCTTAGTCGTTTTTAAACTAAAGTATTCATTTATCACTTATTTACCATGTCATTAGTTTTCTTTATCCTGAAGATGACTCCAGAGACAGGAGTCAAACAGTTGAATCTAATTGAAGTAACAACCTAGTTGATTTAGCGTTCATTCTAACATACTACTACCATAAACCAAGTTTAAGGAACCAAGGGCTTCGTGAATACGGCCGGGGAATAGAGAGGGGCTTCCGGAAAGCCAAGTAGGCAACGCGTTCGACTTTGGTGAAAGCGGTCCAGGGTTTGATTCCCGGTGGGAGCCTACGTGCGAAATGACCTCAGCTGTCGAAGCTCTTTCAAACTATACATATATACTACCATAGAGTAATCTTAAGATTACTCTATACTACTACTTAAACTGTAAAACTGCTCTATGTGTATCGGATATTGTTTGAGCATCGGTGATTTTGCTCCTAATAAATATTTCCATCTTCCTTTAGTTAATTTCTTAACTCTAGGAATGATTTATAAATCTAAGAATGGGTTTAGATATTGCTTAAATTTCTCTTTGAATGAAGTTGTTGCATTGTTCCATAAATATTATAAAATACAACTAGACGACTTCCAGTTGTTTTTGTATTAATATTTTTGTTATTCATTACTTTGTTTGACAAAATTTCTTAAGATTTGAGCAAAAAACTAGCCATCATTTTAAGATTAAAATTTTTTATTTATCCTATTGGCTCAGGTATTAAGAGTTTTTGTAATTTTTGAGTTCAACAGTATTCATAAAATGAAAGAAAATTATGTAAAATTTCGAAGTTCATAACATCCAAATCAATTTCTTAGTTGCTTTAATTTGAATTCAATTTATGATAAAGGAAACTGAAAGTGAAGGAAGAATTAAGTGAGAAATAATTTAAAATGTTTGCATGAAAAATATATTTAATCTCCATTTGAGATTATACCATAAAATGTCTGTGTTGGCTTTTGACATAATGAACACACACACACTAATATTACTATATTTATAGTGAAGTGAGAAGTTCAATTTCATCATTATATACCACCAATTTCTTATTATATATATGTATATATCAAGAATTGATTTACAACTTTAAAACAGGTGAAACTAAGAATACATGCAGAATTACCTTGTTACATACAGTATTCACCAATGATTTAATTAATAGGAACAAATGATAGTGAAAATTATCGAATAAAGCTGATAAAAATCACTTTAACTGTTACAAAATAAAAAAATTCTGCTCAGATCTTTAATTTCAACTGCAGGAATCTATTTCAATCTATGTTAACATTGATAAACTTATTTTTCCAACAATTCATGGGAAAATATTCTTCAACTGTAAAATAGATATTTTAACAAATGCAATGAAGTTTAATTGGAAACATCATTTATAAATATTTTTTCAACATTACATCATGAAAGAGAATAACATGTTTGGCTTATGGAATCCAATTGAATATTCCAGCATAGAAATAAATACATTCATCACAAGTGGAATTTCATATCACTGAAGTTGAAATTTCATTAAGATATTCACTGAAATACTCTCATTCTTGTAATAGAAAAGAGAACACCATGGCAAGCATCATAAAGTACTAGCCACCAAGGCATAGATTATAACCTTAAAAGATGAAGATCTGATTAATAATATGCTCATAAAAAAGAAAATTATATTACAACAGTATAGACAAAAATCCATTAAAACAAATAAAGAAACCATAACACAATTCCTTTTATGTAAACTTACAACACACAGACTAGAAACAAGGAATAATTTTTGCATTCCAGCAGAGCGGAATGAAAACGATAAGTTAAACTCATGAAAGCCAGCTTAAAATTATATAAAATCAAGAGTGGCAGAAATTTTAGGATATAATACAGTATGACATTAAGTACACATTGCCATATAATCTTAGACTACATATGTGATGATTAGCATTTTAACACAAGAAGTTATGCACAGTTACTTCGAAAAGAATCAAATTTGCTTATCCACTGATAATAAGTACCTCGAGGGTACAGGAGATTTCTCTCCTCTTATAAAAATAATTGACTCGAGTTTCGATTAAATTAAACAAGATCTGTTGCCATCACCTCAACATGCATTTCATTTAGGTTAAGTATTAAAAATAAATAAAGAAAAGGTAGTTCATGCATGAATTTAATTTTTTTTCCTAAAGAGCCAATTGCGGAAAACTTAGTCATAACCCCCATCTCATTAAATCTTATAATAAAAAATGCTATAAATAATTCAAATTTTGCCAAGCAGAGGGGTTGAAGAAATTGGACAATGGATTACAACCACATTTCCCTTTCTCGTTTGTCATTTAAATTCAAATGAATTTGTTGAATGCCATTGTCAGAATACAAAATTCAATTCTATTACATGCATGATACAAAATCATCCTTTCAAATTTGACATGCTAAGTAAGAACAATGAAGAAACCAAAACTGATGAATAGCAATTTCAATCACTAGACAATTAAAAGGAAAGAAGATTGAAATCTAAAGAAAGTGAGATTTTTTAGAAAAAAAGTATTATTATTTACTAATTCCTTAACTGAAGGAAAAAGAGTTATTTACTTCTCATAATCATTCCCTCTTCTCATATCACTCCATGATATAGAGAGAATAATCAGCCCATCAAATTTCTGACAAAGGTAAAAGATGGACCAAAATGGTCAAATCAAATAGGTAAATCATGCAAAATAATTAGAAAGGATGTATAATTTTTGTGACAATACAAATGAAAATATTTGAAGATTTGTTCCATCATATTATAATATTTTGCTGTGCAACATTCAGGATGCAACATGAAGAATTTAGTATCTAAAAGAATGAGTTTGCAATTGTGAACTGTTTTTAGAAAACTAATGATTGGAAAAAGTGAAGGGCTACAGAACTTGCTAACATCAGATGAAGCTTTCAGGAATAATGGAACTGTACACGTAGTGAATTAACGTCCAAATATAATAACATCCACTAGCTAAATGTGAGATAAAGAGCTCTTTAAAATTGACAAATACACCAATATATTGTGACCATGCTGCACATTGGATTAAATTCTAATTTACTAACAAATGTTAAACCATGAGGACGCATTAAAAATGTTAAAAAGGAAAAGACTGATTTTGATTTGGAAAAGATTTTTCTCTTTCATAGAACAGAAAAGGCTTGAATAAAGTGAAGAGGCTGAGGGAAAATGAAAATGGTGAAGTGAAATTTATATATGCACATTTAAAAAAAATCACTCTAGAGAAGTGATGCTAGAATCAGAAGGAAGTATAATGCACAAGACAGCAACTGTAACAAGTTGGCTAACAAAAAATAATTAAACAGCCGATACAATAACAAAGGAAGGTTTAGAAATGAATAAAGAAGTACAAAATTGAACATTCAGCCAAGCCTGGCATTTGTGCTGAGAGAGCTTAAGATAACTTTAACACATTACTAACAATATTTAATGCAAGTTTAGCTTCCAAAAGAACTCAAAAAGAAGGAATAACAAAATAAGAATATAAAATGAGGATAAAATTTGACAAGGTGACCAACTTTAGTACTTTGTACCTACTGTATACAATCATGTATAATGTGCACCCATGTTTTGTGGGAAAAGTTTTATATCAGAAACCATTGGCAAGATTCAAAACTTCAAGTGATGCTCACATCCTTGAAATTTTATTTGAGCTTCAGATAAATAGAAATATAACTGGTAGTAGAGCTGAATTCGAGTACATTTAACAATGTGATAAACATAACACCAATGCATCTAAAAACATTCCTACTTTACCCATGATTAGGTATGTGACAGGATGGTAAAATTTAATAATAATGGTAAAATTACAGGTATTCATTCATTAAGACCATACATAAAAGCCATCTGGATATCCTAAAATGATTTTTGGTTCTGAAATCAGCTGTTTGAACATTAGCAGAGGAGAACAGAATTAGCCCAAGAGATAACTTCATAGACTTAATATTGCCAGTTATGAACTTTCAAGCACTCAGTCTTCATGTATATTTCCTTATCTCCAAATGATCAATTGGAGGCACACTTGCTAAGAAACACAAACAAATTAAGTCTAAATTATTAGTCATAAAATGCAGTTGATGGAAATGACAATGGCATTTTTAAGATAATGAGTTCATTACTAAGGATTACATAAACCTAGATTTCATGGTACAATTCAGTTGAAATAATGAATTTGATTATGCTCTAAAGTAATGGAAAAGATGAATTATGGGAAGCATATACACTTGACTTACACCTTTAATTGAATTCATTAAATGTTGAATAGGTAGTAACAGTTCATGTGATTTTTTTCATTAAGAAGTCCTTCAGTTGAAAAAATGTGTTATGAAATATTTCTACATAATACATCTATCCATCTAATTGGTAAACACTAACAATAAGTATAATTATAAAAAGGTCCTTTAATGTGATATAACACAACTCAGCTCCAAATGATGCCATTGTTCTCACTAAAAACTGGCCTCTTGGAATGTGTTTTGAATGTAGGAAGCTCATGGCCCTCATGAATGAACCAATGGAAAAATTCAGAATGTCGAATGTATTGCAAACACTTGATTTGATAGTAACTCATGGCAATGTCAGTTCGAGTTATAGCTTTTAATCTGCACATTATACATCACAGTACACAGCAATGTGAAAAACTAAACCTGTGAAAAATCAACTTTCAGTTGACAAGTTACTATCATGCTAAAATACAAAATGACTTTCATTTCACAAAGTATGGTTTAGTTATCCTGTTTGACATGTTTTAATACTGATTCACAAAATAGCTGCAACCTCTCTTTTATAGTTATATTTAAGAAGGAAGTATACCATTTTGGTTGTACAAGTCAAAATATAAATAAAGTGTTTTTTTCTGGAAGTGCTTGGTCGTCTAGTAAGATAAATGCATATAAATATGCAACTTTGAGGGTGATTCACAAAGTGGAAGCATCTTTGTCTGGAATGTTGTTCAGGTCATTGTTTATTGACCAAAAGAATGATGGTGGACCACTAGTGAAGCAGTACTTCCTTTCCAATGGAGTATCATTTTCCACCCAGTACATGAGATAGAAGTTGCACATCTCATCCTTGTTTGTTGGCCTACAATTATGAAAAAGAAAACATGTATTAGCACCTACATTATTTTACACATAAGCAACATAAGACAATCAAAATTCCAGTAGTGTGCATAGGTTTGGTGCTGGGCAAACTCCTGGGTGGGGGGAGGGCGTGTAGGTGACCCTGGCTGCTAAGAAATATGGAACTTTTTCATAAAGAAATTACAATACAATAGATCAAAACATTGGTTACTTTTTTCACAAAAATGTATTATTTAGGTTATTAACATCAGTAAATTTGTCCAAATATACCAATAAGTTAGAAGACAGTTGTCCAAGAAATAATTGCCTGTAATTTTTACTCAAGTAAATGGTATGCAAGATTTGGTGATTGCATCCGATAAGAAGCTTTAAAAATTGACTTATTCAGATGAAAATCATTATTTTTAATATATCGCTTGTTCTTCAATAAATACTCTTTTGACTCCATCATACTCATCAACACAGAAAAGGAAATGTGTTAAATTCTTCTTTATAACTTCTGCCAAGCAGAAAATTATCCTGTCCACATTCCACATTTCTCAGTAACCTCTGCTTGCAACTACTACAACTCTCAATCAACTTTGTTACTAAATCAAAATTCCAGAAAGACATTACATAAATTACATAAAATTTACTTGCAATGAAGGAGGACATGTGATCAAAGAAATAAAATCTTTACTGGTCTTAATAACCTTAGAATCTTAAATGTCCTCTCCTAAAAAATAAGAGCAATTTTGAAAACGTAAACAAAAAATCTATCTTATTTGCCACTCTGATTGGGTGCCACAACCATGTGTATGCCCAGGGCAATGATTTTCTCTGCACCCCGCTATCAAATTCTTTACTCACCCCACATTAGTCCAACGGTCTCTATTGCTCACCATGGTACATCGAGCAGCCTGGAAAGAGTAAATGTACAGTTAAAACTTACACTTACAACTTAAATCAAACTTTCAGATTGGTGTTTTGGATGCACTAATCTTAAAACTTAAACTTTAAAATAAACCATTTTTACAGCAGGAATAGGAACCAAATACTTGACTAATAAAATATCTGTACTTTCTCATAAGAAAATATATAAAAGGTATTAAGAGTAAGAGTAGAGCAATGCATTACGTGGACCCCTGAAAAAATTTGAGAGTAGCCTCAAAACATCAGTTGGTTCAAATTTATAAACTTATAAATAAATTTTATAATGTTTTTGGTCTAAGGCATATTATTGTAACACACAATTGAGTAACAAAAGTATAATAGAATATCTCAGGATAACAAAATAACACATTGATTTTATACAATTTAGTTTGGTTAATTAATATGATTACTACATAAACTCTGAAGGGGTAGTCATGTCAATCCATCTTTGTTTTATGAAATTGATAATTACATAAATATATTACTGCTTACCAGCATGTCTCCATAGCCAATAGTAACATTGTTCATGACTGGGTAGAACATCTGAGGGGTAAGTGGATCCCTTTTTCCTAAAAGTGTCCACACATTAGTACCATCATCTGAACGTGAAACTTTATAGCCGGAAACTACTTTGCCTGAAAGTATATTAATAAATAATTATATTTTTGCAGAATAACCTTAAATTACACATAGTGAGGTCCATTTTCAAAAGTTATCATTAAAATTACCCTAAAAAGAGAATGCTCTTTTTGCTGCATACTTCCTAAATATTTTTATATATAATTTTGCTTGCTAATCATAACGTACCTAGATTATGAGTATGAGTTCTATAAGCAAATGGATGAATAGTTTTCCTCTCTTGTATGTAACAGGATGTTTCCATGTGCTCCGTTCTTCTTGGAGGAATAGAACCACCAGTTCCCAGTAAAAGAACACCAGCAAGTTTGTCTAATCTGCAAAACACAAAGGAACAAATTATTAGGCTGAGTTATACTAAGAAAAGTGACAAAAAGTACAAAATGAAATGTAGATCTCCCATTTCTTTATCTACTCTCACAATTGAAAGATCAAGAAGAAATTATTTAAAAAATAAGTAAACTCTCCAAAGGTTTCTCAGAAAATATGTAAAGTACACAAGTAAATTCATTGATCATTCTTGAAGTAGTTGGGGAAAACAATGTTATGGAATAGTTATTTACTCACTTAGATTATGAATAATATTATCAACACTTATTTATGTATGGAATACTAAGAATGTAACCATTGTGAGATTAATCATAGTTAATCCCAGGTTTTATTGCTTGTCAAAGAATACCAGTTTGTGATAAATGTACTATTTAGGAGCAGCAAATATTATTAGTGAATCAACAAGAAAAATCTTTTTGATATCATGTATTTTTTAAGATATACTCTAGAGGTGGTTCATTCTCATTTAGGGAGAAAAGTACATTTTGAGTCACATACCGCCTTTCTGTGTAATGCAAAAATATTCCAGAGTTGTCCCTGCTTCCATCTGGAAAACAATATTATTATCAATTTAGACATAGAAACAGACTAAAATAGAGATTCTTTGCTTACTTACAATGAAGAAATTATTCTTTAGATTTATTGTGAAATTTATAATGACAATAGCTCCCAAATGGATGGGAGTAATATTTGGCATCAAAGTCAAAAGTGAAAATTTGAAAATAGAAATTATGCCTATGCTTTTAATTATCATTTCAGAATTGTGTCTCCAAGTTTTGACTGTGAGCAAATAAAGGAAATACGTACAGCTCAATAGAATGTTAAGGATCACACAACCAATGCTCAATGAAATGTTCAATCATCTTCATAAGATAAAATCTTTGCACTAGGAATTTTCAGTCAAAAGTATGTAAAAGTTCCTATTGAATATTTTTCCATGCAAATAACCAAAGGCATTACATTTAGACATGGGAATAAGGATAATGGAATTTAAAAATATATGTATGAATGGCTCAGTCAAAAATTAATGGAAACATTTTGATCAATATTAGTAACCATATCAACTTAGTAAAGTACATTCAACCTACCTTTAAATTTGTCAATGTTTCCATAATGTACTTGCAGAACAAGATATTGTATTGGAGAGTCTCCTCCAACTTGGAAGCCAACTCCTTCAGGTAAATCTAACTTTGGAGCATCTCTAGCCCATGCATAAATCACCTGTTGTTGATAAAAAATATAATGAAATTTATTTATGGCAACAAACTGATGAGAGAATAAATTTTATGAATACTGGGGTTTGGAATCACCAGAATAAATTATTTTCTCCAAATTCTCTTTTCAGGTTTTGGAGTAAGATTATTAATTATCTCACCTCCAAATCCATTCTAATGCAAAATATCACAATTGTGGTTAACTGAATGAGAAATTAATATGATATGAACTGTGATGATGAGAAATTATTATAATATGAACTGTGTAACAATAACTGTTCTTTCTCATGCATTTATAATTTTAATACTCTACGTACTGCAGTGATTAATTTGTTTATAACCTAATAGTGCTCATAATAAAAGAGAAGCTCTGCATTTCCGAGATTTATTACCTGAGATCCTTCAGCGCATGGACTGGAAGCTTTCATTCCTGATACAGTTGTCACCATTTCTCCACAATTCCTGGAAATAGACAGCAAATTGCATAATATGTATTACAAAGAAATTGATTACTGTTTAAAACAAATTTATGAGCATCATGCCCTAAGAACATCAGCAATAACAAAACTGAAGCAGTGTGCAATCTACATAGAGTGTCACAGGAATTTGAGAAAGCAGAAAATAATCAAAAAGAAAAAAATCTTTTAAAACTTTAAGTCATAAAGAATGTAGAGCTCAGAGCTTAGGGTAGTTTTATACTGGTGGTTCTTGGCTTTCAACCAGGTTATGTTCTCAGTGAAAGGTTGTAGGTTGATTTGGACTTAAATCAAGTAAACTGGTTTATAACGATTTATTAAACTATGATGTTTATTTGATTCATTCATCTATATTACAGGTGATATTAAAGAAACAGATGGAAATTTATAAACAATTTTTATTTAACAACGAAACTTTTGAAATTTAAATTTGCAGTGATTCTCAAACAGTGATCTTAAGTCTCATTAGGGTTTTCACTGAATGAGAATTACTGCATTTGTTTTTCAATAATCTCTACACATATTTTTTAGACAAATGTCATGAAGAATTTAATATCAGAGTATAACTGTTGGATAAAACATTCAATTCACTGCCTAAGTTAGAATATACAAAAATTACTGTTATAAATAAATTAAACAGAAATTAATGGTTTTTGCAATGATAAAAGAAAATATATTTTTTTTCTTATTTTTAATAAAAGTGATGAGTTTATGTGTGAAGAAATATGATGAAAATCCCTCGATTGAAAATTAAAAATCAAGGGATTTTCTTCATAGCAACTCATCATTGTTATTTAAACTAAATTAATAAGAAGTTCCTTCAATGTTAAAACAGTATTTCAGTAAATTATTTAGTAGTAAATATTTTCAGTTTTTGAATACTGATAGTTAGAATAATAATATTTATCAAGTTCAGTGCAGCTCATATCAACTACTTCTAAAATTAAATTTAGCTAAAGGGTAAATTCAGCAAATCAAACATAATTATTACTTACCAAACAGCATCTTGACTACCAGGTTTTGTACAGCCATACAAAAGCATATGATGAGCGGTATGCATAGTAGCATTTGGTTCAAATCCAACTGCAAATGACATGAAATAAGCAATTAATTTTATTCAACATTATTTCTGGTTACATTCCACTATTATAATTATGAAACATATTACATATATACCTATGTAGAATGATTTTGTAGGATCAACTTTGATTGGAGTGCACAGGTACAATTCTGGCTGTAAAGATAAGGTAAAACATTAAAATTGATAGTGTAAGTTGAAAATATTGAACT
>KZ308953.1:128833-192499 GCA_000376725.2 Ladona fulva
AAAATTCTTGCAAAAATATTCTTAATTATTTTATAGAAGTTCAATTTAAATCAAAAGTGGAGTTAGAGCTGTTTCACTGGCACTGGCAGCTTGTGCCTACTCTCTGAGACCAAAACTGAAAAAAAGGAAAAGGAAATGGATTAACAGGCCTTCTAGGAATAACCTAATGTGCATTTCTATAGCAAGACTATTATCTTCAGAGGTACAATATTACTAAAAAGTAGATGAAAAAAATTCTAAAATGATTGAAAAGAATACATATATATAGAATAGTAAAAAGAACTTTTCAGCATTCTTCTTCCTCTGAAGATAATAGCATTGTTATTGAAATGTGCATTAGGTGATCCCTAGAAGTCCGGCTAATCTGTTTCCTTTCCCTTGTTTCCAGTTTTGGTCTCAGAGGTTAGTTGCGAACTGCTGGTTCTTGGGAGTGCATTCATTAACAGCCGTGTTCCTATTTCTTTCCTTACACCACAATAGGAGATTAAAATTCAATTTCAAGGTTTAGAGACACTGCCTAAATTTGGTTTTTATTACTGTAATAAGAATATTAATTAAAACTGAAATCGATAAAAAAGATTTTACTTCTAACTTTATTCAATGAATCTGCGGATTGACTAATTTTTCCCTAGAAACCTATTCCTTTCAGCATGTAGGTAAATTTTATAAATAATTATAATCTGTGTCAATGACTCGGAGAATACGAAGTAAATAATAACATAACTAATTAAATAATATATTTTCGGCAAAAAAAATATAACCTAGAAAAATATTTTTTTGACATCCATCAAAATTTTCACTTTCTCTACCTGCATACTGGGCTGTATCACAGATTTTTCTCTAAATCCAATACCTCTCCCTTTTGTTATATTTTACTTGTTAATTCCTCACATTTTAAATATATTTTCATGTTTTAGGAGGGGGCGATCACCCCCATCGCCGCCGTCATTGCCTACAGATCATAAATTTAGGGTGCGGTACCTTTTAGATAATTTCCATATGTGACAGCTGAATACAGCAACTAATACATTATTTTTGCTAAATAATGAGTGAAATTTCACATCGCGCAACGAGTCACGGTAATTTATTATAGAAGGAAATCCCTGACGTGAATTTAAATCAAAAGAAAAACAAGCATATCCTCCAGCGGAAGCTGAATACATCGTTTGCCAATCTTGTAATAGTATTTTTCATAGTTTTACAACGACTATGATTGTGCCGAAGTTCCAAATGCTATATTCCATCATTTTAACCTTCAACTTTGAAGAGAATAGCAGAGAAAGCTGCCGGAAGGAAGTTATGAATTTGTCATTAGCTGTGAACTACTATATGAATAGGTGAGCACGAGAATTGTTAGAAAATGATGTAATATTTGCACCACTGTGTCATCATAGCGATTCATATGGCCTAAACCACGGATGGAGAACTTTATTTCACTGGAAGGCCGCATAGGAAACCATTAGGTCACATTAGAGTCACACGTTGACTATAGGTAAACAATCCGACAAAATTTTACCCAGGAAAACTAATTTCATCACTGAAATAACTGAAAGAGAATTTTTTCCGTTTTATTTTCACTTGGCGTGATAAATGGAAAGGCCCCATTTACCTGAAGACCGCACACAAGAAATTTCGCCCCCGTGCGACATCAGCAATGAAATGATTACCATTAGAAAGGAACTAATTTGGCGAAGTCCCAAACTATCATCAATATCCAAACAGAAAGAATTATCCATCGTCATATCCAAACAGAAACCTTCTACTTAAAAATAACTTGAACTACTAGTTCGTGAATGATTAATACCACTGTTATGAGGATGATATCCGAGAGCTATCCGATGGCATTCGACTATCCGAGCAAACTTAATATAAATACCTTTACCTATGTCATTATGAACTAGCAAAATTTAACAAATTATAATCATAATTTTAACTGAGAATATATCTCTGAATGCTACATTAAGAATAATTCTCGTTGTATATAACTGGCGATGTATATGCAGAGCAGACTATATGCCGCTCAATATATTTAAAGAGCCATTTAAGAAATGAATCCGTATCTGAATTTGATGGGGAGACTGGTCATTGAAGGATGGTTTCATTCATACACTTCCGCGAACTGTAAAAATCAACAACGCATTTTCCAGTGCAGCGAACCAACACGAATGTCAACGACCTGGGAGAGATTCAAACTCAGCAGCCCGAACTTGAAGGGTACTCATACTAACTCACACAGTCCCAAAGTCGTAGAAAATTTAACCGAATGGTGCAGACGTCTTTAACGAGAAGACGAGGAAAAAGTATCGGCCAGGCATGAATTTCCTCATAATACTGAGTTACATCTAGTGAGTACTAATGCTACCATTCTCCAAGAAGGAAATTTCACTGAATCCTCGGACAAGATCTATTGTCAATTCTCCAATCCATCGTCGAAATTATTAACTGGGCAAGATTTGACGGGGTTTAGCGTATAGTGGTTAAACAAAATAGAAATGTAGAAATCGTTCTCGGGTCTCCAACCGGTTAGCCTCGTTCCATAAGGTCGGTTTGAGACCCTAGTACGATTTCTACATTTCTATTTTGTTTAACCACTATACGCTATACCCCGCCAAATCTTGCTTTCTACAAAACAGAAATGTGTAAGTCATCCTAATGCCCTATCTCAATCCCCGACCCCCATGCGGGAGCCACTATGTTCTCTAGAAGTCGTTACAGCAGTCTCGCTGCCTATCTATCGAATTAGACCTTTTTTGTAGACTCTTTTACAATTGAAATAATCATCGATTGCTGCTAAGAAATCTACAAGCCTCAATATCTCCACTAACCTGCAGAATTACCTTTTGGAATTCTGCGTTATGAATGTGAAAATATTATAATAATATCTGATTGCGATTATTATAAGAAGGTAAGGTTGGTTTAGGCAATCCCGATAGAATCTTGGAAACCGAAAGGTAATATCATTAAGAACGACTGCTATCAACTTATGAAAATAGTGATCTAAAAGCTGTTAATTGCATGCCTACTGCTGTTGGACTATCTTCGAGTAGGAAAAACCAGACAATAATTAAAGCGTCGTAGTCCTTGAAGATTGAGAGAATCTTATCAGAGTTTCCATTTTTACTAACGACAGTAAAGATGACCCCAAAACTTACATAATAAGGGTGTATTTGCGTCATACATTTATGAAAGCTTTCTTTGTTAATCATACAGAAACTATGATAACAGAACCATAAGGACTTGGCAAACATTCTACATCACCCTACATTATGCTTATACCCCAGTTCTTCGCTGAAATTCAACAAGATTTGTTTGAAATTCAACAAGATTTGTTATCTAATAGAACTAATGTTATGCATGCATACTAATATCTCTTTAAATGTTTGTATAGGTAAGGGCATTCTTATACACGATTTGCCTTAAACCGGACAGACTATTTTCCAAAATATTTACTATGCCAAATTCATGGAAGCTATCTTTCAAACCAAGGCTACGAGGAAAAAGTTTTAATCCTACACTCGATTAGAGTCATGTTTATCTATTTGAATAGGTCTCTACACATTAATCTTCAAAATCGTATTTCCATTACATTTTTAGATACTTATTTAATTCGCTTAAACATTGCTATCGGAACCAAATAAACAGAAGATTATTGTAAACTATTTTTTGACGAGGGAGTACTTTAGATTTTTATTCAAATGTAGAAAAAATGTCAAGTATGTTCTCAATTTTTCACGAGGAACAAAACTTGGACGTTTAAAATTATCTCTTCCCTTTCAATTATCATTATCTTCTTTCGTTATGAAGCTCTTAACAAACAAGCTCTTATAAATCTCTTTTGTCACAAAATTCTCGTTACCAGGACCAGTTTTAGCAAAATCCGAATGAGCTCCTGGGAAAGGGCATCACAGTATATTAGAGGCAAAATCGCAAGAAAAATGCCCCGTACTTCGTTTATCATTAAGCACGAGAAGGATGAGAAACAAAATAAAGAGGCTGAAAGAACTCCGTAAATACAATTCTAAAAAAAACGGAACTGCTAAAGAAAGAGAATACCTCTCTCTGGGTCAGGAAAGAAATCAAAATAGCAATAAAATACTAATGGGGGCGGAAAATTGCAGATGGCAAACAATTCTTTTCGACGAATGAAATATTATAAACATAACTACTAAGAATTGTATAGTGTTTTGAATTTTCACTGGTCGACGAAACGATTAAAACGAATTAAACAGGATTGAGGTAATGATGAAATACGTCAAGAGAGAGTGTTTTCACAAATTAAACATGCGGTTCGAATTAATGTAATATCTGCGGTAGTTACGAGTTACGAGAACTGCCACCGATACCAATGCATAAAAAAGTACATATAAATTCCCATAAAAAGTTGAAATTCGATGATTTTGATGATAATCCACGGATAATGAAGAGAGAATTTCGGAAATGCAGCGTTAAAAAGAGAAGATGAGAGCAATACAAGTGAAAAACAATGGCTGGGGAACGAACGATGACAATCATTCAATCATTGGAAAATCCAAAATAGACTTCTCCATACATTTCTTCCATTTTATGGCTCCTCTGAGATTTATGTTGTTTTTACAACACTACTTTAGTACGTGAAACCGAACCAAAAAAGAATGCTCTTCAGATTGCTGTGTAAATATTTCAAATAATCTGAACTTTTAAAACATTGAAAGTTGAATTTTTACTATATAACTATCTTAAGTTCAGGGTGGATTTACCGGATTATTTCGTAGATTACAATGTTGCATTATTTCTGCGCAATAGTCTAATTGTGCAACGATTTGGAAACGCCACATTTCGGCCACTGTACGCATTCAAACGAAATAAAGACAAAATCGTATAAGTAAACGATATCAAATAATAGAAAGCTTCTCCTGATGCTTAGGCAAGAAAAAATTATTTCATACATTTTTTGGTTTAATACAAAAATTTTGGATTTGAAGATATAAGGGACACTCATAGATAGAAATGTATTAGAGTTGTTAAATCAACAAATAATACATTCTAACTCATATAAACTTCAAATAAATTCTTACATTTCTTCAGAGTTTACCAAGATAACAATTTGATTATTATTCACTTCTTTATATAATAAATAATAATTTACATTAATCATACATGTGAGCATTCGAAAATGTAAATGTGATGTATGAGGGCGCCGAAATTGAGGCAATATTAATACTCACACAGCCCTGACTACATAATTATGTTTATTTAACACTTTACCCATTGCTGACTTCTTCCCTTACGTGTTCTAAGAAGAAAGATATTTTCCCATACATATACGAAATATCAAAATTCTGAAGTAGTATTTTACACTGGTATTGGCTATGAATGATAATATGAGTATCTTGTCTTTTCATGTTCAAAATTTTGCGCGGGGCAATCAAATCTATCCGTATGCAAGTTTATCCGCTTTTTATAATCATATCTTAAATAATATATTCAATAATTAAAAAAAACTAGAAATAATCTCATATAGAATCGTTGCAAGTATCTAAGGCAAAAAGTCTCAATTAGCAAACCTGCGCTACAACGAGGAGTAAAACAATTTTCTGTGGGCGAAAATGGGCCTACTCCGAGAACTTTCTAAATGCCCTATTTAGTTTCAATTTTTAATCGCAAAGGAACAATTATATTGCATGATATCATTAACGTTCATACCTAATTCATGAACTTTCCAGTTTCACTAAAGGATAATAAGACTCAAGGGATGGTTCGGGTACTTAAAAAATATCAGAGAGCAGGTCGACCAATACAACTTTGTTTCAGCTAAATTATTCTAGCACAGAAAGAGACAAAAGACCGAACACACTCCCGACATTGTTTCGAATCAAAGCTTATAGATACCATACAAGATCGCAAACCAGAAAAATCTCCGAATCACAAGAAAAAGCGGAAATAGTCCAGAAATACCCACCAGTATTGGGAACACGTTTCCTCTGATACGAAATCAATAACTATCAACTTCTATGTACAAAAAGAACATTTTTTAAGTGAAAAACAGATTATTATAGCTTTTCAGACAGGAAATATTTTCATAATCAGTGCAGTCCCTAGCATGCACTTTTACAACAAATGTAATTTTCTCATTTGATAGCTAAAATGAAAAAAAAAGTATTGCGTGATAGCAGTTACAATCATAGTTCATTCTTATGCCTCTGTGTTCGAGATTATTTTTCCTATTAGTAAAAAAAATCGTAAAACGATCTAGATATTTTCAATTAAAAGTTAAAATTACTTCGACTGCCATTTCTTGAGAAATTATCCGGTATTACAGATATGAATGAGCGTGTACCAGTCTGATCTGTTGATCAGTCAAATCTGTTGATTTGGAACGCTTTGCAGAGATACCAGGAACTTAATAGCCACGAGAAGCCCATCGTAATTTAGATATAATTCAATAAGGAAGTCGAAATTACAGTTATCACTCTCGCTTTAGTCATACAGCAGGAAAAATCTTGGTATGGTGATATTTTTCCATTCTTCATTTACAAACAGTTTAATACGTACTATCTCGATCATATATTTTTGCACTTTAGAAATATTCTTCCATTTGTTCAAATTGATTGAATTAATTGACGGAAACTTAAGTCGTTTATCCAAAATTATTCATAACCATAAACATTACTGAGACGCATGAATGTCATTCGATCACACCGTAATTAATAAAAAGACAGCGAAGTGGCTTAAGCTGACCGTTTAAACGTCTTATAAAGATACCGATAAATGTTTTTCAACCCAATTCCGCTAAATCCAGTTTGGAAAAAATCCAGTTTCTTGATGGGGAAGATAAAGCTAGCTCAACCTCGATATATGTTGAACAGTTCCTGTTTTATTCCATAATTATCATCAAAATAACGAAAACGCCCTTAAATGAAAGATTTACCGATGAATTCGAGTACTCGAATTTGGGGAAATATATTAAAAATGAAGAAATAGATTTTTAAAATTGAGTCATAAGAGCCGTAATGAATGATGTCTCAAGAATCTGAGATACTTTGTCACAGGGCTGTGGTCTACAACCTTTCGGACCACTTAGCTCACGATTTCACTTAGCTCACGATTCGTAATATCCAGAATAAGTTTCGAATTACATACATTTTGTTGAAGCGTTTTCTTACATATATTTTTCAATTAAAAATTTTTAATCAAATTTAGAGGAATCATCTTCCTAAGTAGGCAATGCAATCCAATAACATTTTATTCGTTAACCAAAAATATTCTTCTCTTTAAAAAATTATTCTCTGCTGCATCATAATAAATAATCTTCTTGCGGACCGATATAAGGCTTCATCACTTGGTGTCTTTCCCGCGCTTCTCCTGAAGTCGAGAGCGAAATTATAATGGGCCTTCCGAACACGTGCATCGCGAGATCTAAATTTTCAGCACAAAGTTCTGTAAACCTTGAATCCACAGATCGATAGCACTATTTTCGTAGGTGGGACGTGTCTAAATCGCAAGGCTACCCTCTTAACGTGCTTACGTAAAGCTAGGATTTTATCTGGACAGACCTAAAATCTTCGTGGTTAACCTCCTCTTTAAGTGTAGCGAATTCAAGCAGAAAATTTAAATTATTCCTTATGTAACGGTGCGAGGCGCAAATTCGATACGAAAATCCAGTATTGTAGCGGAATTCACGGGGATAAATAAAGATAAGAGCTCAAAACCGGTAAGTTTTATTATAATCGCAATTTATTCAAATCGCAAAACACATTTCACCCGACCATCGTCCGGTGTTGGTGACAAACTACTTAAGCAATAAAACTAAACAAATAATGAGGGACGCAAACCGTACCGAGATGCTCTCCAATTAAATAATGATTTACAGATAATACATAAATATTTTTAACTATGGAATAGCCTCAGAGATGTATCCGATGTACAGGGCATGGTAAAAGAATGGGTACATATAGAGTAATTTAAAAGGTATTCTAAGAAGAACCAGAGTAGAAAGAAGTAGACGAAGGCCCAATAAAAGATAGGTGGATGACTTAAGTTGCGGACCACATTGGTTTTGGCGCCGAAAATTATGGATGATGATGACCTTTATGTACGAAATCCCAAAATTGCCGTGACGTTTCGTAACTAATTACAAATTGACGTGAGATTTCGTAACTAATTACAAATTTGAATGTACATATGTAACGAAAGCTTGGTTTCCATGATCGTTAATTTACGAAAATTACAATTTTATAAGTTTAACTAAAACCGTGCTCATGTTAAATGGACAACTGTCTTTAGTTTAACAAGCGAGGCTTTTGATGTTCTTCGCCGTGAATGAGTAAATAGTTTGACTATAAAAACATTACAGTTATTTATGGAATAAATCCAGGGAACAAAAACAGCTAATGCTCATGTCTCAGCAATCTTAACCTACTCGAAAGCTTTCGGAAGGCGAAAGAAGGCCACGCTTTGAAAGGGAGTCTATTGTTATTAACAACAGCCAAAAAGGCTTATAAAGTGGAGCCACATGGTGGTGATTTCAGTTATCGTAACGACATCAACGGAGTCGTTTATTTGGTACTTGCAGACAGATTTCCAATCATTCATTTAAAATAGTCCCTCCGATTTATCACAGATATTGAACTCTATAAACAACAATACAGAACCAGGGATGGCTGACACGGTACACAAAATTTATGCAAAATTTTTTAATCTGCATAAATCGCTATGATAATTCCCCAATTAAAACGGCACATCATTCCAGTTCCTTTAATATAACTTAACATCAATATTCTAAGATGAATGATAAATGATACACATTTCCATCATGGCACAAAAAAATGGCTGAATATAAATATCAGAATCAGAATGCTTTTTTCCTTCTCATATTTCTCTAGGAAATTTCATTTCCATAAAGAAAATAAAATTTTCTAAATTATTTCTTGGGTCATAACTTTAATTTAGAGAGAAATTTTCACAGGTTTTATTCCGGCCCGTTCAACTCAACGCTTACGCTAATTTCTTAATTACGTGACTCGTTTTCCATAGAATCCACGGTCCTGACTCAAACGACTCACACTTCAGGGAAGTTAGATTCTATTAACGAGAAATTCTATGACGATTCTATTACAGAGAAAGATTTCGCCTTGTATTGTCAAATAAAAATTCGACCGTAACCTAAGATTAATGTGGTACATTTTTATTTTTGCGGATACTGTATTCATAAAAGTTACTCGACTATTTAGTGACAAGGAAAACCAAAAATATTCTTTAATCCATTACGGTGCGTAAAGAAAGTTTATGTGCAGTAGCAATCACAATCGTAACTTTTTCCTTCTGTTAATCAAAATTTGAAGATTAAATTTAATAACAGAAAGAAATGTAAGGTTATGAAGGCCTTACATATGAGAATATGTAAGGTTAAATATATATAAAAATGAAAGGAGAATATAAGAGATAAATTAAAACCAGGTTATGCTGAAATCTGTGCTAAACTGATTTCATTACAACGGCAAAAAAAGCATTCGTGATAGATTTTTTCAGGCAGCGGACTAGATATACCCAGATGCTGTTGCAAGGAAAATAAAGTAACAAATCTTTGGAAATAACCTACAATTTGTTTAACCTTTTGAAACAACTCATTTTTGTTCACTATATTAAATTCGGTCTATTTATATTCAACGTTGAAATTCTTCTACACATCAGGTGGATTTAATAGGTGAGGATGCTTTCAACAATCAGAACATAACATCTCACGATATCAGGTTGACATTTGGATATAAATATATTTAGATTCATGAGCAAAGAATGAATTATTTAGCATAAACGCTTTTGGAGGCAACTTTTACGAAAAGAAACAGTGACATTTTGCAAAATGTTTCCAAACTAAGGTGAAAAATTCAATTACATAGTTGCATTTGTAAAATTATACGTTAGAAATTTGTGGATGGTGAAGGTGAAAAATATTCAGAGTTCCTCGCATAAAATATTTCTGGTTTGGTATTACTTCATAATAAAGTTCGTATCCGGAAGGAAGAATTTATACTTCAAAATCTGAAATTTACATGGAATATGGAATAAAGTATATCCTTTTTGAGGAAATTAATAAAACGTGCAAACAGTTGCACAAAAAAAAATAAAAATAAAGAAGACAAACTCATACTAAATACGTGATTGAAGGGAACATTGTTTTGGGATTTTTTATAAGATTAAAATCAGATCCCGCAAAAAAATAATCTACTTAAACTATTTTAGCGAAGGAAAAATTTTTTCAATCATAAATCTTTCCCTCACTAATGTTAACAGAAGGTGGGCGAAGAGATAAGGTTTGGCTTTGGTTTCCATTGATTGAACGCCCACGTATTTTCCAATGACGTCAAACGCATTTCCCGAAAATCTTCCTACAGCATATGCTGTTTACCTGAAGAGAAGCCGATGCTTGCCGAGTTATATTGCATCCTATCTTAAAGAGGTAAATAAATAGTCCCTTCCTAGCAGTCACCGAAAGCAAGATCCAAAATATTAAAAAATATGAAACAAAATTAAAAACATATAAAACATTATTCCACTGTATTTTTACCACCAAAGAAGGAACATTTCGAATGAACATTACATTTCGTCTCGTATGAAGAAAAAAATTGCTACATTTATAATGAGAATAGTGTATAAAACGTCAAGAACTTTAGAAATACGAGTTAGCATGTTGTAATTCTCTTGTCAATGAAATAACGGAAAGAAGGTTCTCGGAGGATTTTAATTAATCAAGTAATTTGCTAAAGTACATAAATAACCAAATAGCAGACCCTGATAGCAGGTTATCGATAAAAAGTATAAAACTATTAGCATATTCCCTAATACGCACAGAATCTGGTATATAAACAAGAATTTTGAAACCATATTTGGAAAGAAACAAACCAATGACAGCGCAAACTTACCGTAGATGGATGAACATTGGGCATCAGCAAGGAATATTTCTCGACTTTGTATGAAGAAGAAAATCTCGCAAAAATTATAAATGCAATACAAAATCGGCTTAGGAGACGACCATTGAAGCGCTCCATCTTGCTTGAGAATCGATACGTGACTGAATCTAACCTTTCCTTACGACCCCTCCGACTGCCATTCTCTTTCTCTTCCGACAGCGTTGCCAGTTCTACCATACCGATGGACTCCACAGGTTTCTCTAATGAAAACCATATTATGATTTCAGAAAATTTTTATTAGATTTTTAGGATATATTCAATCTGATTAATTGATTCCAGCGAATGTTATGAGCAAAAAGTATAAAATTTTTCGAAGATTTTTTCGGGTTCTTTTTATCCGAAAGAATAACATCATATAGCTTTATTTTGGAATTATCATTTTATTTGGAGCAATATTGTGTTGAAGGATAGGAAAAATTCAGACATGCCAGAGATAGATGATATTAAATGAAGTGAATTCAGGGCTTTTACAAGGAGAAAATCTCAGAAACTTACACTTCAGAATTATTATTTTTTGAAAAGAATTGCTTCCTGTACCTCTAGATGAATACATCCAACGGCTTTCAGATGTATGATAACAATGGATAACATGCAATAAAAGATGGTAAGATTAAAAATATAAAAACTTATCTTCCGTATTAATTTATCTCATAGAGAAGAATTAATGAGTAATTAACACATACTAAATTTTTATTTCTTTAGCATATTTTACACAATTTCGACTTGCTTTTCAAGTGATCTTGCTCTTTGCTAATTTTCTTCGTTATTGATTCTATATTGTTATGTATTTTATATATTTATATCCTATTTTTGTGATATTTAAGTCTCTTAATTTGGGATAGTTTATAATTCATATATTATTTTCTGTGATATTTGATGTGATTTGTTACTGGGATATTTATTATTATATTAACTTGGTTTGTGACAAAATGGGTATATCCCGTTGAGTGAATAAATATCATCATAATTGTTTACGAGAACAACAGATATTATCAACTTGATATTCACAATAAAATAACTCCTTAAGCCGTCAGATGCAAAGGTAATAAAAAGAAAACTTATCTTTGGTGTGGTTCTCTGCTGCCTTTGGTATGGTCCAACATTGCAGGGAAACATACAAGTATCAAGGGGCACTAGATACGTATTTCGAGAACCATGTTCTCATCCTCAGTAGTTTTGTTGGATTGAATATGATGTATGTATACCTCGATTGTGTATGGCGGGATTTCAGAGAGAATTCAAAGAAAATTCAAAAAAAATCAAAGAAACAGCAGAGAACCACACCAAAGATAACTTTTCTTTTTATTACCTTTGCATCTGACGGCTTAAGGAGTTATTTTACTGTGAATATTATTCTAACAGCCGTGTCTCTTTCTCTTTCTTTCCATTATCAACTTGGTTAACTGAATATAAATATCCAAGACAAGTATTGCACTATTGTTTTCAAAGTTTTCACTCCATGCTATATTAGAAAATAAATTCAACTGTAAATATTTTTTTTTCACTCACATTTAATAATCCGCATAGTGTCAGTAAATTAAGGCTGGCAAGAGGATAAGCCCTCCTAAGTAGTTTAGAGGCCCGTAACATCAAAGAGATTTAACGTGGGTATAATTTTGACAAATAAAAATGTATAATGATCGCCAAAGTTTACATTTAAAATTATTGATATTCGGTGATGTAGCAATAGAAAAGTTACTTTAAACGCAAAAAATCCTAAACTGTGGTTAATAACGCGGAGAAGTTTGAAATGAATAGTTAACGTTAAAGTTAAAATTAAAAAAGTAATTCGCAACCATTTCTCGCTGTGCAGATCGTACTTTGTGAGAAGGATCTTCTCTCAGAGAAGAATTCCTCGCGCTCCGTGTAAAAAAATAAAGCCTTGAAACTTAAATCTACGGATATCGAAAATTAGAAAAATTAGAGCGATAGGCAATACGTTCCATAAAAAATTATTACAAATCAGTAAATGCTACTCTAATGCTCCAGGAAGCAGGATGGGAATCTCCAGAAGATAGAAGATTTAAACAAAGACTTAATTTACTTTCAGAGAAGGTATATTCTTAGAAGATAGCAGCCTTTGTGTGTCTTCCCTGTGACATAGGCCGTTCTGATACTGATCGAAAAATTAGAGAAATATACGTTAGAACTAGTCGTTTTAAAAATTTATTTTTTCCGCGAACGATACGCGAAAGTAAGTGATTAGGGAAGTTGAGTGCATGCACCCCATGTTACACGTCGAAAGGTGGTTCGTAGAGTACTTATGTAGATGTAGATATCTGAGAATTTAATGAGCCCCTCAAATTAACGGGCACAAGGACTCTGTCTTGTTTGTTCATATATAACGATTGAAAGGTTCTAAGGAATACGGTATATTATCTAGGCTACCACAAGCAGTGCAGCCCTTAGATGATGTCACTGTCAAGGGGCAGGTGTCAATGGGTCCATAGGGTATGATACTCAATAGGAGACTTGGCGATAGAGATTCAAAAATCCTAAAAGTACCGTGACAACATTTGAGGATGGCCCCTTAACAACATTTTGGGGCCAATTAATTGGAGCCTCTACAACCATTCGCACATGCGTAAGATACGGTTTATAATCTGAGATAAAGGTAATATAATTTCGGCTTGATATAACATAAAATAATTTAAAACGTCGAATATATTTTAATTTATGGCAAGTCTCTCGACATTCACAGATTAACATTGGGCCTCCGGACTAGCGCCCTGCGGTACCTTGTGTTAAGACTGCACTGCCCATGAGGCCAGGATTCTAAGCTTTGGGGCGAACCCCCAAAGTTTCAATAATTAAGATTATTTAACTCATGCTTTTCATGCTTGAGTTAAATAATCTTAATTATGAAAACGGCAACTTTATTTTAAGTGCATGATGGGTGGAAGATGCTTTCTATGGGACCCACTTTCCAGGAAAGGTCACGAATTCCTTCCTTAACTCTCGGAAATGTATCCAGTTCAGATAATACGAGCCATATTAGACATAAAAACGAAATAATTCTTTAAATAAGTTCGGTTTTATCCCTCCAAAAAATCGAGATTTTTATGTTACGATGGAAATTTACGTACCTGGCGTAGTAATTTAAGGTATGAAATTTAAATCAGCCATTGAGTTCCTTCTACCTAAATCATCAAGAATATTTTCTTTTGGTCACGGCGGAATAACGAATGGAGAGCAGTTTCCATATCTTTCGGAGTTACTCAAAAATAATCTTAGCTCAGAATCCATTTGACAACAATAATTTAGAAGGTAACCAAAATACATTTGGGAAATCTTATTTTCTTCCTATCCAAACAGTTCAAGGTCAAACTGAGCAAAGAAAGAAAACAAATGTAAGAAAGTAAGCTATTTGAATATTGCGCAACAAAATAATTGCCAGGGCGAAATACACCTCCAATAATACATTATTATATACAACAGTACAACATGCGGCTCGCTAAAGATTTTAAATCGGCCCACCAATACTTTCGAGATTAGGTAAAAAATTTTCGATCTCAGATAATTGTATCCTTAGTTAAAATAAGTGTAACAATGCGAAAACCTTGCGCAATAGGTAATTTTTTAAAATTATCAATCTTTAATTAAAACCCAACTTCATTTGTGCGCTAGGTAGCTTCTCACTACATTCATGTGCATTGTTTTAACTGCAGAACTAGGGATTTGCTTACGGGTATGTACTTTTTGGTGTAAATAATATGCACAGCAGCCGTACGAAAACGAGAAATACTGCTACGCGAGAACGGTTGCCTGATTTAAGGGATTTTCAATGGCCACACGTTTAATGAAATTTCGAATGTAGCACTCGGGCCGAGATGATTGGACAACCCGTTATACTCACCAGATCATGCCCTTCATGGCTCCATTAACTACTATGAAATGCATACCAACCATAATGTTCCCTTTTGGGTTGGCCTTGTTTATTCTCTATGCCTCTGCTTGAAAATAGTTTTTGCTCTTCCTATACTCTGTCCATACCTTAAACTTCGATTGTCTCTTCTTCGAGGACTTTTTTTCGTAAATTTCAGATGGCTTCCTCCTCTTTGCTTAACTCTCACCAGCTATTTCCATCCTTTGCCACCCAAAACAACATAAAGACTCCCTCATCACAATGATATCATAGCCTCTCTGTCTATCTTCATTACATACCAAGACATCAATAACTCCTCCATCATCAGCCATATTCAATCCAACATCAGATGTAGGCCTCCCCACGCGTTTTTCAGTTCTTCCTATTATGAGCTTCTCATTACCATGTTACCCCTACGTATTTGATGATGTCTCTGTTCGATTAGTTTTCTTCTAGGCCTCTTCACATCACTTGTTGTCCTGTAAGAACTGCTGAAATCCATCGGTAGTCATTTCTTTTAACAACATGGCCTTTCCACGTTCATTACAGTGATCTTACCTTATCTATGATTTCTCTCACTCCTGTCATCTTCTTCGCCCAGGTGTTGCATTTCCTGTCTCTTCTTGTGATACATACAACGTTCCATACTTCTTTGCATTCTCTGGAGTTGATGGGTTATAATTGTATTTAACACCCAAGTTTCTTATGTACATCAATACAGGTAAAATGCATTGATCGAAGACTTTCCTCTTCAAGACCATTGACAATTTTGACTACAGAATATGGATGTTTCTTCCGAAGGCTCTCCAGCCTAAGTTTAACTCTTCTGTTCACTTAATTCATTCTGCTGTTATCTCCTGTTGTTACCAGCTCTCCTGCGTTTTTGACCTGAAAAAGTATTATATATTACCTACCATTGCTTTTACTGACTTCATCCTGAGTCCTATCTTTTTTCCTGCTGAATTTTGAACTAGAAGACTTATAGCTAGTTCTTCTAGGTTGGTTGATAAGAGAACTACGAGAACTCGTATATCATATGAAAAACGCAGGCGACTGATGTAATCCCTATCAATAGACCCTACTTCTTCCAGTCTAGGGTTTTAAAAACTTCTTCCAGAACTGCTATGAATAAGATGGGTGATGGGCAATCACTTTTTCGAAATACCTTTCCAATCCTGAATTCATCTGTTTCTTCATGCAGCATTATTAATGCGGTGGCATCCTTATAGATGCTATGCAAGAATTGGATGTACTCAGAATATATCCCTGGTTTCTCTAGAGGTGATGAAGGCTGTACGATAAGTACTTGTATTAGGCAAGAAAATGCATTTTTTTAACTTCTTTTAAATTTATTTCTCAATATAGTCTCCTTTCAACTCAATACATTTAGTCAAGCGATATTCTTTTTCAAGCCATCCAAAAAATACGTTTTGTCATACTATGCAAAATAGGCCTCTGTTGTGGTGATGACTTCCTTGTTTGATGTGAATCGCTCTCCCCCAAGCCATTTTTTCATGTTTGCAAACAAAAAGAAATTGCATGGAGCCAAATCTGAAGAATAGGGTGGATGAGGTAGCAATTTGTACCGTAATTTGACCAGTTTTGCTGTGGCGATTGCAGATGAGTGAGCTGGTGCATAGTCATGATGGAAGAGCACTTTTTTCTTTGCCAAATGGGGCCGTTTTTTCCTCAATTGAGCATCGAATCAGTCCAATAAATCAGCATAGTACTGCCCCATGATTGTCCTTCCCTTCTCCAAATAGTCGGTGAAGATGATACCTCGCGAATCCCAAAAAACGGTGGCCATGACTTTTCTGGCCGATGGAACTGTTTTCCCCTTCTTTGGAGCAGGTTCGCCAGGTGAAATCCATTGTTTTGACTTTTCATTTCTGGCATGTAGTAATGGTTCCATGTTTCATCAACAGTCACTAAACATTGTAGAAACGCTTTCAGATTGCACTTAAACATGTCCAAACAGTGCTTCGAAGTTGTCATGTGATTCCATTTTTGCTCCACTGTTAGCTGATAGCTTTCTCATGCCCAATTTTTTGTGTAGAATACTTTGTATGCATTCAATTGAGATGTTTACAATGTCAGCAATCTCTCTGATCTTCACACAGCAATCTGCTAGCACAATATCATGGACTTTGTTAACCATATCCTCCATAGTCACCTCAATTGGATGGCCTAGGGCGCTCCTCATCAAAAACGGAAGTTCGGCCATGCTTGAATTTATTAAACCAATATCTGATGGTAGTCATCAAAGGTGCATGGTCCTTATAAACAGTATGCAATTTCACCTTCATTTCCTCGCATGTCTTCCCATTCAAAAAAAGAAATCAAATCACTGATCGATATGGCTCTTTCTCCATGGTGGCAAGCAAACACGAACTTGACTACTTTCAACGGCTATCAAAACAAAACTACTCAATTAATCTGTCTGAAATTTTGGCAGTTATATATCTAAAGATGGAGTTAAATTATAGCATACATATTTTATGTCAGTGGTGCCATCAGTCGTAAAACATGGATGCTTATTATACAGCCCTCGTACAGAGTGAAGGAAGTATTTACCAAGTCAAAGGCTTGCTCACAGTCTACAAAGCAGAGTACAAGTGGCATCTCCTAATAATTTGTTCTGCTGATAATTTCCTGCAGCATGTGGTCCATATTACTAAATCCTTTGCAGAATCCAGCTTGTTCTCTGAGCTGAGCAGCTGCCAGGGATGTCTTCAGACATGCAGCTATTATAATGTTTCAGATAAAGTACTATCATGAATGTTTCGTAATTAACAGGAAGGAGACTGAATTATTTAAATCTTCCTTGTTTCTTTCCTTGGGCAAAAGAACAATTCTGACATGACTTCAGTCCTTGATAATTCTCTCTTGTATAAGGAGGTTATTGAATAATTACACTAAAGGAGAGCAATTACACCAATTTTCAGATATTCCACCAATACTCCATACAATTATATATATTATAAAACCAATGCTCCATTCTAGTGAAATACAGGAAATTTAGCAATTGAAATTGTACTAACAATAAATTGAAATGACAATTGCAATTGAAATCAGCCAGTCTTCACAACTAGCTTCAGGGATGTTACATCAACCCAAGGAAAATAAAAAGCACAAGTGCTATCAAGATATCAGAAATTTTTATTTTTCACTCATAGGCACATTTAATATGCATATAATCAATACATAGAAAAGTAAAAAATGCTTTAAAAGTAATTCAATCAAATGAATTTTGGAAGTTAACTCACTTCAATTAGAAAAGACAGATATTAGATATATATTTGTCCAGTAGAAGTTTCAAGATTTTAGTTCATGAGAATAGACAAAAAAATATTAAAAAGAACTTACTTTAGAAGAAAAGTACTAATTACATTACAGATTCAATTAAGGAATATCAAAAACATACCCTAACTGAATAGGTTGAAATGTTCTACACTATCTAAATCAAGAAAATAAATATTTTATGTCCATAGAGACAGTAAATTGGAAACACTTATTAGTCTAATTTTCTCCAAAACTTTTGACTATGACAACAAATTTCAACAGAAAAAATTTTCGTAAAAAATGAAATTTTCCACTATTTGCAGTCAAAAAATGATTTCCAAAGCATTAAATTACCAAAAATTCAACTGATGATGTTTCATCACTTTGTAAAAATATCAATTTTTATAACCTTAGAGGTCAATTGGCACAATTTTATTCTTTAAAATTTACAGTAAAAATGGATTCATTCAGGTCTTTCTTCCGTGGATAGGGCAATCATTTCAGAACTTTTTTTGTATCAAATTGTACAAATATTTGACATCACAAGAACATTCACATAATTTTGCCTAAAGTACGAAAAGACACTGGGAACCTGTAACTGCTTCCTCAGAGGATTGAGACAAAATTATTGCTTTTTGTAAAATAACTGAGATATTATAAATTAAATTTCCTAAGCAATACTTTCCACCACCTTTGAGCATGCGGGTTATGGTAAGCCCCAATAGCAGCTAGCATGATCAAGTAGCTTATTATGAACACCAAAACTTTATGATTTTTTAACCATGATATAGCCCCACCATTGGTACTGAAAAGAAATCCATTGATCATTATTTTATTACATGCAAATAAACTGCAATAACAATAAAGTAATTACAGAGCAGTAACTGAACTCACCAGAGAGGAGTTTCTTTGCAGTATACCAGTAGGTACCTTACTCTGACTAAATCACTATTAAGGACTAGATAATACTTATTTGGTACTTTTCCCCCAATGCTGTCACTGGTTATAGATCTTGATGGATCTGCATCTAGAATTAAAATGTCTTCATTGAAATTAGGACTGAATAGGAAGATTTAAGATTTATCAGGATTGAAACTTTATGCCAAATTCATTACAATTTTGGATATTCCAGTTTTATTTTTCAAACTTATTCATTACTTCAACTAAAGCAGGAAGTATTGCAATACTTCATGGGAATGTCTGGAAACAGATTACAGTATTTTCTGGTAGATAACCCGCGTGTTGTCTATACAAAAAATATAGAAAAATTATAAAAATAATAGTGTGTGGTATACAATGTAAAATCTCGTTTCATTAAATATCTTGAATATTGAACTCAGAAACAAATGACCAAATGCCTAACAACACATATATCGCGGAAGTCACGGAGTATATATTCATGTAGTACTACTGTCGGATTGATAATAGTATAGACCTGGACTTTGACGCGTTGCCCATAGATGATTCGCTATTATATTAGAACATGTTATACATCGTTTGAAAGAGTATTTATTTGTCTTTAAAATGATATACATTAGGAGTCAATATCAATCTCCTGCTTTATGTGAGTCGACGTAAACCAAATCAAAACACAGTAAATTCNAAATGATAAAAATAATAGTGTGTGATATACAACGGAAACTCTTGTTTCATTGAATATCTTGAATATCGAACTCGGAAACAAATGACTAAACAACACACGTCATATATTGCGGAAGTCACGGAGTATATACATACTAGGGCAAATTTATTTCAACCAATATATTGTAAATGTTAACGTAATCAAATAATTCCATTGAAAATACAAGAGGAATTATCATAAATATTACAGTAGTGAAAAACCATTCTCATCAACATAATAACAATTTTGAAAGGCGCGTTATCAATGCATTTATCACAGAAGAAATTTTTAAAATGCATGTTATCTATACATTATCACAGTGAAGAGATTTTTAAAATGCGTGTTATCCATTAGGTGCGTGTTATTTACCAGAAAATATGGTATTAAATTTAACTTTATCACAGATAAACCAAACCCAGATTAACAATAATCAAATACAGTTAAACTTATTCAAGATACTTTTCAGGAGAACTAGAAGCTGCATTATAACTGGGATATGATGACATTTTCAGTTACGTGATTCTGAAATTAGAGCTTTATACCTTAGATGGAAAGGGATCTTCTTAAGTTTGCCTTATTGGCGACAGTGGAAGGTGACATATCTAGACATTCTGCTAACTACTGTTCTTTAAAACTAGTTACCTCCTTGTCAGATTATGGAGGAATGATCATTTGAACAAAGAGAGTGCCTCCCTCTGTTAACTCATTTTGATAAGTTTTTCATCCAACAATATAGCAATTCTACCAGGTAGACAATTAGGGATGAATATCCAATTGTTTAAAAACAGTGGTAACAGACCATCACAGAGCAAGATCTTTCCATGACTGTGATCAACAGCCCACACAGCTTGTGTTTGAAAACACCCACAAGCAACTTTTATGCCTAACTTTCAGCCTTGAGGCATTGATTGATGGAGAAGATTTCACTATCTCAGAGCTAGATTTGACTCAGACTGTGTAATGGAAACCGTCTCTTTCACAATATCTTAACTTTCTTTTCATATAATTTGTCATTGCAAAGAAGGGAGTCAAAAGGAATCCTCTAAGAGACAACTAACACTGTCTTTATTATCACAAGGGTGAGGCAGGTGAGGATAGTGAAAGATGCTGATATAAATAGTGTAATTTTTTCTATCAAATGAGGCAAATGATCTGTTACAGCACATCTGGGGATGGGAAATTTTTGTCTAAAAGTGGTCAGCTGAGCATTTTACACAATATTTTCGACTCTCTCGAGTCATCATCAGGTCAGGTCAGTTGAGAGTCAAAACCGGTTGAATGAAAAATTTCTTGTGGAAACTACAAAGTACTACCATATTTATTTCTTATCTTTGATGCTCAAAGACTTTGCTATTTCACTTCAGATTTACTAGCACTTGTACTCATCTTGAAACATTCATTATTACAGCATAATTAGCAGAGTGGCTTGAGTTTGGGGTTTCCAACAAAGACATGGCTGAAACATATTGGGGGTCAAATCTTAAAGAAATCCCCCCTATATATCCCTCACCACTTTCCAGTCAAACATGTTATCACTCATAACTTTCTACCAGACAAATGCAGTTACTGAGGTTGCAAAGCAGAACAAATAATGCATTTAAAATTAATCTAGAAAAATATAAAAATAATATTTCAGATCTGAAAGAGATTTATTAATATAAAAGCTATTTAATATGGAGAAAATCCTCTGCAGTTGCCATCCTGGGATTTAGGGTTGGTTGATAATAGGAAAAAAAATAATGCATCGATAACTTGACTATAACACAAAACCTTGAAGATAGTTACAAAATCGGCAGCAAAAGTGTCAGTTTCCCAAAAACATATCCAGCTGACAACAGGAGAGGATTTCTCCAGATTATTCACAGAAAAAAGTAAGTCCATCATGGGATATGTTTCTACAGTTGTACAATATACAATTATTACAGCTTTGAGCAGTGACTGAAAATACAATGGAAAGAACAAATGTAAGTTATTACAAGATTGCTAAATGATACAGAAAGGAAGACTAAAGAAATTGCTTCAGATTTGTAGGCAGCAACTAACATCCAAGAGATCCAATACCTTTCAAAAATAAAGATACTCGAAACTGAGGTTTCAATGACTATTTTTGAACAACCAATTACTTTCTGTGCAAGAGGAAACTTCCAATCAAAAAGTTGATAAAAATATAGATAACACTGATAACTTGATTATGAAATCCTCTGCATTTATTAAAAAGTGTCAAGAAACTAATTTCCTTCATATAAATGGATTTTAATAAAAAAATTCTAATAATTAACAGAGAAATTATGATATTATATATTAATATAAAACATTAAATTTTACATTGTGGTCATTTTTCTTACCTTTATCCTGACACTTCACATCTGGGTGATTGACCATTTCACATAAGGCAACACAGCTTAGTTCACAACCATGGATACTCCCTCCCCAGCTGTAACCACTTGGGCTATACGGAAGGCTAACAGTCAACTCACTTGAGAGGTATATCCCTTTCCCAAACAGAGAGTTCTGGTGAAATGGGAATGTTTTAAGAAATTGTAGATTTTGAACTGCTTAACCGGTAATAACGCATAAATTAATTACATCTCTTGAATATTTTCTAGAGAAAATGGCTAAAATTTCTCATTATAATTCCAGTAGGAAGGTATGATGTAGCAATAACAAGTCATCTTATTGCAATTCAGTATTTAATGTCATAAGTTTTGTCTACATAAAGTCCAGGGACAAAACAAAGTTATCTTTAATAAACATAAACACTTGATTAATATATATTTTGATATCTAAATTTTCAGAAAATAAATCGAATTTAAGCGAAGATGTTTTTATTGTAAAATTCAAGTTATTCAGGACTTTGTTTCAAACACATCTCACCATTTTTAATGCCAAGTGTAATTTTAATATTCATGCATTTACTTGGAGCTATTTAAATAACAGATAATCTTCTACTGAAGTCGAATTATCATTTAAAATAGATACGCATTCAAGCCGAGGAAAGTTCATTTCATTCCCAAACACTTATGATCGCACCTTACCTTGTTCATATGCTGCTGCAATCCATAGTGTAATATGGAATGAAAGTTTTCCAATCTACTTCCATGAAATGCAAACAAAGTTCCATATTTTTGTGATAATTCCATCCATTTCATTTCACTTGGACTTTCAGGGCTCCAAACCATTTGAAAAATAAGATTCGGAGCTTCTGCTGCTATTTCCGATGGCACAAGCCTCAGTACCAAGTCAAACTAATCATAAAGAACAATTTTAAAAACGCACCATACTGGAGTTAGATTACTGATCAACACATTGATTCCTTCATACCTCTTCCTTAGGAATACTTTTGAAACGTGGCTCCGGCGATTCAATCAACACCCAATGTAGCAAGTCAATGACATCTCTGTTGTGCTTATAATAATCTGGTTCCTCCAAAACTTTAATGAGCAAAGAGAATGATTTCGTTCTGTCGACAACTTCCCTCTGTGAAACGAATAATTTCGAGATTCGTTGTGTAAGTAAGTATTGGCCTGATCACATACATGCTTCATCAAATACACTTACCAGTCCATCTATATTTTTCACACCGTCAGTAAAAAACTGAGGGGGATACGGTTTTAGACACGTATCAAACCTGTAACTTTGACTGGCAGCCACAAAAAGACTCCATCTTATATCTGCTGCAACAATATTTTCCTCAAGAAGATTTCTCAGGTTGTTTAATTTCACCTCAGTGGTTAATGGACTCACTAATTTCTCTCTGTCAGTGCTGAGCAGCATATTTTTATCACCAATTTCATTTTCAGTGCTACTTTCCATTGGAATTTTATTCAACTGATGAGCTAACTAGAATATTTCTTCTGGAGTTCTTATTCACAATAGTTACGAGAACAACAAAACATGAGCACCTGCTCGTTTATCTTATAAGGAAACGTCAAATATTTACGAAAGATTTTGTTTGTATTGGCTCAAAAACAAATATTTGGCACCAATAAATAAAAATTACCTCAAACGGAATAACGTATCTTTATAAAAAATTTATCATCCTTCGGAAATTTCAAATTATGCCATGCCAAAATCGTTTCTACCAAATAAACGACTTTCAACTGTTTAAAATTTACTAGAAGTACTAAAACGCCTAAAAGCTCCAAAAGCGATGAACCATTCTTATGTTACTTAATATTAGCGACTTAACCATGAAAAAAAAAACATTATTTATCTCGGCTTTCTTGTCATATTATTTCTGCTAACATCAAAACGATTAATTTATCAAAGATTATATTTTACTTTTAAGCAGCCTGTTTTGTTTACCTCCAGATATTTCTTAGCATTTCATTGTCTTAATAACAGATAACTAATATTATACAATAATATAATTAATAATAATGTAAGTTATTTGATGTTATATATGATAAATTATATATATTATATTCTCCCAGGCGTTATAGCATGCATACCTCAGAAATGCTTCTTAATCGATATCCTTCCATTTTAAATAAAATACACTTAATTCACTGAGCATTTTTTAAGTTTTACCTGAATTCTCTTACCTTTGTATGAAGGCACTATAATAGCATCCTTCCAAAATCATAGTTGAAAGTCTTTCTGATGTATAGAATAAGTACCAAATCCAACTCAGAATCCTGTGACAACATTCATCAGCATTCTACTAATAACTAATCATGTTAACTACCTTCCCATTTACCTGAACTTTATTGCACATTTTAAATTAAAGACCATCTGTTTCATTTTTACAACAGACATCCAGTCTCCTCATTCTACATCTCTTGCCTCTTATTTTCAATGAAGTATTGTTCCAAAATTTATCATTCTACTTTGGGCACTCACTGCTGTTCCATTTTATTAATCTCCAATCCTCATGCTTTTCATCTGACTCATACTCAACCAACTTCTCCACTTTCACCATTAAGGTTTGAAATACTCACTCTTGCTCCATGCTTACTACATATGTGAGTCAACTCAAGAAAGAAATAACAGCGTTCTGCATTAAGATCCTCTTGTATCCCTCAAAATGTCTCTCTGCATACAGATTGATCAATCACATCTCAACATACACATTTATCAAACCGGTTATCTAGTTATGGTATGGGTTCATCACAAACATGTATTTTCTCTTACCTAGACTGATGGCCCTTTAATTCCATACAATATCACCATTCTTACAATTTATTCTTTAAATCTCCCTCTTTTATCTTTTTCCAGAGCATCATTCTATTTCAGTGTTTTACAGTTTTAGTTAATTTCACTTACTTTCTACTTACATAGGCAGTAATTTATGCTGCATCTTTCCCTTCCTAAAAGACCCTTTGCTCATCCTCATTGCATTGCCTATGAATTCCAAAGTAGTTGATATGCAAGGGCTGTACTTCGTGGAACGCCATTTAAGCTATTAAAGAAACTAAACTTTGTAAGTCCCACTGAATGTATATAAGTTTGAATATTTTGGCAGTCTAGAAGTTGGTTAGAACAAGATCTTTAAAATAAAGTCATCTATGAGCAATTTACGTCTGAGAAGTGACCTGGCCTTGGCTCATCTTCTAAAGAAAAATCTCTGCAAGGAAATTATGTGAACCACTTAGGAAATGCTCTACCTAAACAACTGCTGTACTACAAAACTGAATGCACCTAAATATTGCTGCTGCTGTACTTGAAGCCTTACTAGAAGGTTTTAACTCCTACGTAATACCTAACTACACTTTAAATTTTCCTTTTCAAGGATTTCATGAACAGTATAACTTTTAACTTGTCTGTTCAACTAAAAACATTTAATGGAACGAACTTTATCTAATAGCCAATAAAACAATGAAAATTGTAAAATTGCCAACAAGCATTTTTTGCAACAAATATACACCATCAACCAAGAGCATTTACTTAATACCATACTGAATACCTTTTTTGAGCATGGTTTAAAATGAGCATGTGTTTTAAGTATAAGAAATTGAAAATTATACTCCATTGGTTAATGTAAAAAAAAGAGCAATAGGAGACAAAAATTTAACCTTGAAAATATTAATCATATGAGGTAAATTTCAGAGGTAACAGTACAATTTTAGGATCAAATCCTTTAAAGTCACACTTTCCAAATGAAAATCTCATAAAATTTGCTTATTTTATTTGGCTTGCTTTACACACTTCATTAAATTTAAAAAAAAAGATAGTTTAGTCAGACAACTGAATTGGAAGCATCTAAATATTTCCTGTTCTCTTCAAACTGCTGAGTGTTTTTTCATAATGGTCTAATGTTATAAAGCATATTGATGCTGCTTGGTGGATATTGAAAATTAAGTGATGATACAATAATGAAGTAGCAGAATTACAGAATTTATATTCTACATTCAAGGCTTAGGGATGAATTTGTGATAGACCTTCATCTCTGATAGAGATTCATCTCCAAATAAAGAAAGAATCCACTGAAATCATAGAGGAATGAGGACAAATTTTTCCACTTATAAACCTAGAACTGATGTTTATCAAAAAAAATCTGGTAGAGCTTCACTAAGTGGTGGTTCTTCACAAATGGTGGTATCTGCCTCACGAATAAATCATGCCTTGCCCTTCCCTATACCCTTGTGGTTTTTCTCCCCTCCCCTTCCTTCTATGGATATTTAAGCTACTGTATAAGTTCCTGATCCACCTAACAATGATGTGAATACATCAAAACCTGCTCATGCTGAATAAACATCTTGTGAAATAGTACAAATTACCCCCTTTACTTTTTATTATGAAGATGGACTTCTGCCAATTATCACTAGGGAAGATCAATTTTATGAATAATGCCACCAATACATTGCACTTAATCCTCTGAAACTTCATAAAGGCTATGAATCCCAACGATCTCAACAGATTCGTAGCTTGTTCAAGTAGAGCAACATCTGACTGTATGACTACCATTTAGTATTACCAATGAATTCTTTCAAACTATTTTATTCCCATCAATGAATGTAAATAAACTTTAGGGAATGATAAAAATTAAAATAAGCTGAATGCCATTTCTGAAGTACTATTTCAAGGAATAATAACGAATATAGAAGTTAATGATTCAGATAATAAAAGTCTATTGCCAGGATGTTGTAGGAGGAAGCAAAATGCTGGAACTGGTATCGCACCAGAACAGAAAAAGATCAGGAGGATGGCAAATAATAGAATGATTTATCCTGCATGAGTTAGGATTCATACAAGTCAAAGTGTTCTTGTTGACGTTAGGTCAAGTATGAGAAATACCTAGATGTCACAGAAGTTCAGGAAATGGGAAAAACGGTTTAGATAGGGAAAATTGAGAATCATTGAAAATTCTGAATCAGTCACATGTATTTTGATGATATAAAAGGAAAATGAAGGCATGGAAAATTTACACACCAATTTTCTTAATATAAGAGATTAACAAGATCTGTTTTCACAAAGCTATGCATACAAATCATTTCATCAAACACATTAAGCAACATTCCTCACAATATTTTTGGAAGATCATTGGTGAAGTCAATAAAAAAGCTTTTGATCCAGAAATGCCCATAAATGAAAAAAAATATTTATGTTAAGCAAGTATGGTTCTGATGACAGGAATTACCTAAATAATCTTCTGTGAATATGAGCAAAATTTTTTTTTTATTTAAAAAACTATATTTATATCTACATTAACACGTTCACGCCTTTGTGACTCACTGGTGGGTCACAGTGAGTTTGGCAATTTTGTTAAGTGGTGGCTTAGGTAACCAGTGATTCACAGCCTCTTCTCACTTTTTGCATCAACCTCTGTGAATATTTTTTGTAAATAAGATGTACTGTCATTCATCCAGCAAAATAAAAAGTACAAATTTATTTTCCTTCAACCTGAAAATTGTTTTAGAACCCCAACGTGAATGTGTTAAGAATAATATACCCACACAGTTAGTATTGCTTGGAGCTCATTTACAATAGACAATGAGGATTATTTGATAAGGCAATAAATTTGACAAAATATGACCTCAGTAAAAGCCATTCATCACCTTGAGAAGTTACTTACTCCATTAACACTTTTTACTTTGAGGATTAATATCAGTGAAGAAATTCCTATACTCTATAAACTCCACTCATCATTATACATACAATGGGAACAATCTTTGTGCTTCAGATGGGCAACCAGATTAAGTCAAATGACGAATGGATGCTTCCTCTAACGACTTACAAAAGAAGTGCAATTCCAACTAAGGATGAACCTCTTGAATAAGATATATACAGCTACTGTGATGCATTAGGCAACATCAATGGCACTCTTTCAACTCTTAATTAAACAAAATACCAATAACTCCCAAATAGTCTCCGCTTTAAATTGAAACTATTCATGAATTTCAAAGAAAGTTCCCTCAGACTTCTAGCAAGTTCATATCATGAAAAAACTGAATCACATGCAAGGTACATTAGTTGCCTGAAGTTATAATGTTGTCAGACCAAAGGAACTTTGTTAAAAGAGCAACAGTGAACAGCAGAATGGCTGCAGTTTTTCAAGGATAAATTACTGCAATAGAAACACAAAAAATTTTTTAAAAGAGCTTCAAATCACAGCGTCTTCTTTCCAATGTTTTGTATGATGATATATTAGTAATATTTAAGTTCAAGATTCAATTACTATTAGAAAGATCGGATAATAAAATATATTTATCACGAAAAGTCAAATAAAAATACTGACAATGCTTAACACTTACTAACAAGTGACTCATGACTTCAATGGTTATTAACTGGTAGTGTCCTCTTATAGTAAGATTCCCTTCAAATATTAATTTAAAGAACTATATCCCATCACACAAATAAGACATTTCATACCCTGGAAGCATGAAACATTTATGCAAGCTTATGCTGATAAGACTTTGACAAATGTTTTATCTGAAGGCCAATTAACAATCATTATCCATGCAAATATATAAATGGGCTGATTCCCTGAGATATGCTCGTACATTTTTGAGATGGTTAGGTTACATTAGTACTCAAGCACACATGTACCATAGAAAACATGTAAAATGTATATCTTGCACACCTTTCTAAACGATAGTTAATGTATATTTGTAAAGTAAGTTCACATTTGCTAATAATTTACGATAATACACTTGTACCAAATATTTCAAACAAAAATTATCAAAAGTTAAAGAATTATAGAGTTAAGTACTATTTCTGATAAGGAATTTTTACCACCGATCTTTAGAATATTAAACTCCTTTAGTTCAAATGAAATGACTGAGATAATGAAAATTGATCAGTTTTTGAGCTTCACCGACAGAGGAATGAAACTTAACAAATAAAACACTTAAATGGAATCATTAACCCTTTCTATTTTATAAAAATTTATTTTCTTTTTAAGATGATGCAAACATTGCCTTCGAGGGAAATAAAACAATACAGCCAGAATTAAATAACTAATACTAAATGGAAAAGCATCGTTTTGTTGAAAAGTCAATCATCAAACAAAAATATCAACCTTCAACATCCCAAAAAGCAACATCATCCAGGAAACTTTCAACGCAACTGGCTCTTAACATAAGCAGGTAAGATCATAACAGTCGATGTTCAGATTTAACAGCAATCTACCATTAAGTAGTACTACCACTTGTCGCCAATTTGGACTGCTGAATAATTGACGTCTTCCTTACTGGCACTGACTCAGGTGTTGGGATGGCTTCTCCAGTGGCGAAAGGAAGAACAGGAGGAACTCTGGATTTAGTTGTTGTGGGCAATTTTTGCTTTGCCATTTGGTAATCGCCCGAATCAAAATATTTTTGCTGTAAGTTAAAATACAAATATTAGCACATTATAAACCTTCGCACATTTTAGAAATAATTCACATTCATTTCATAACATACCCCTTTCGCAAGCCTCTTCTGCAAAAATCCTGAATGTCCACTCATGGGAAGCATGGATTTTGGAAATTTTACTTTTAGTTTGGCTTCTTCTATTTTTTCTAATTCTTGGTTTGAATACGAATGCTGTAAGGCATGGATTGCAAATTACAAAAACATAAATCATCATCACCAGAGATAGAGATAATATTGACGTTCATAATATCTATAGTATATTCAAAAAGTTTGCACATACGACCGTATAACGAAAGCCAATTTAATCTTGCTTTCAACATAATATCGAGGAACGTAAAAGACACTACTTTGCGATGTTGTCTTCAAAACTCTAGAACTGTGCATTGCCATACAAAGAATCATCAGTTTGATTTGGATCTAGGAAACTAAAATGCATACCTCAGGTTCTGTGGTAGTTTCTTCTGCATCTTTAGTTTCATTTTCACACTCAGTAGAATCCTCTGTTTCTTTTGTTGTAGCTTCTACTTCTGACATCGCGACTATGAATCTTTGCTTAAAACTCTGAAATCGCAAATAAGAAGTACATCAATGACAGTGAATGAATGTGCTAAAATTGTGACCCAAATTCACATTAAATAACTTGTAGCCCTTACGCGAACTTCTCTTTCTCAGCACACATTCGCTTCTGTCACTTATGACAAGAAATAACAATGGCGGAATTACTCTGCGAAAATACTGCTCCGAACTTCATCTGCAGTTCTCCGTCCAATGTTGTTGACTATTGCTTAAACATATACTAAAGATTAATTTCTATTCACTTCTTTAAAGGCCAGGTATCTAGGAATTTTAATGGATAATTATTTCAGGTAATCCTTACATAGGACCTGTTTTAAATGTATGAAAGACTTATGGGCAAGATCACCGGTTATCAATTATTAAATTTAAAAATGATATTTTGTTTTAAAAAAGAAATGGTTAGAGCTGAAGGAAAATATTATATTTCCATATCAGATGTACATTTCTGCAAATGTATGCTTAGACGAGACGAATGAACCGATAAAGGTTGAAGTACATGCGCGTAATTTAAAGAAATGGCTGTTCCGTGTCTCTTAACAAGGTCAGAAAATGTAACTGGCAAAAACTCTGTTACGTGAAGTAAAGAAATTCACCTTTCCTTAAGTCCATATAACTGGCAATCGAGATTTGGTACATAATCAATAAGAGCCGCAACAAAAATTCCATCGCAGGTTAAGTTATTGCTGCGCACAATGAAGATATTAAAAGGATAGTTATCAACTTAGTATATTAACATGAGCTGAGATTAGGTATGTTGGATTATCCTCAATCTAAGCAACATTACTTCGACATTGCCTTTAGGAATTAACAAGCAGTTCAACAAGCTTTAATTAAAACATTCTCTCGTGATACAATATTCCATTTTACTTAAGCCAAGCACATCATATTTTTACGTTCCGAAATCGCTATTTTAGAATTTTCTGTATGGCTTTTGAGCCCGAATACTACAAATATCTCAACGTGAAAGTTACGACAAGATGTGCGCATCAGAACATCGCAACGGGAAGATTAGAAGATTTACGAATGACGTTATCAACAGCAGAAGCTTGACGTAATGTCCCTAAGCTAACGTACTTATCATAGATATCTTCTCTTGAAGATGGTAAGCTAATTCAAAGACATTTGCGCCGCATTCCATTTCACTTTCAAGTAATTGATACGCTGATGTGATCAATATCAATAATTGTGTGAGTTAGCTGAAGTCATTCATGAAATCGTTGACAAATATGTACCTCTCTTCCTACTCAATTATTTTCCGGTTTAATTCTTCTTTCGGTTCCGAATTTATACTTCTAAAGATGTAAATGAAATTCCATTTCCACAAAAGCTCAAGTTGACGATCAAAAAGATTTTATGTGTGTATATACTAGTCTTCCAAAGATTACCTGATTCAGCAAAGGGATCGAGGTTATAATTCCTCACAATAACCACTTTCGCTAAGTCGACAATAATATCGGTTTTACTCAGATTTAATCCCCGAGGTACAACTGTCTGACGTTGGTTCGGATGTATAGAGCTTCCAATTTAAATCTGCCTTCTGGCGGGAACTGAATTAGAACTACATGCCTCTCTCAGCTCTTTATTATTCCCTCCCATCAATAATTCTTACAAAAACTCACGACTTCCTCAATTTCATCCAATCTTTTCTTAGATCATTATAATATGTTAACGGATTTATGGATGTGCCACATCAAATAGCTTTCCCTTTTCTAAATGTTCTTAGAATGCCTCATCCATTATTCCATCCTGCTTTACTTCATTCTTCTCTGTATCAGACCATAAAATTCTCTTTCTTATTCGCCAAAGCCGCATCCTTCTCCATGATTCAATTACTTTTTCTGAAATACCCACGTTTTTTATTCTCCCAAAACAATCCTTCAAATAAACCTAAATCCTTCCCTTCAGTCAATGCGAATATTTTGACTTTTAACCATTGGTTTATTTAACTGAGGTGTTTTTAATTTGTATCTCATACGTATATCCAATCACATATGAAAGGTATTTTATGGAAATTATTTGTATAAGTTTTTGCCCATCAGTAATAATCTTTACAGCATTCTAACTTTCTCAGCCTTTTTAATTTATTTTCTTAACATTTATTCAAACGGACTATATTTCTACTCTCAATTATTTCCATACTGTAGTTGCTCCTCTTTTTTCCATCTTATTCTCTGCTTATTTTATGCGGTCATTAAACTTCATTGTTTCTCTTCAAACCATAACTCTATCTACATCTGCTATTGCCTCTTTAATCATGCCTTCACCATATAGAATCTATAGATAGATATAGTTATAGAATAGTATGGAAGGCTCATACTGTTTCTTCTTTTTCTATTCTGTACACGACTCTTTGCTTTGTTCCTTAACGAATCTGCTGTCAGACCAATTAATTCTTAAGTTTATCATTATCTTTGTTTATGCAGTTCAATTCCCACTATCAGTATCCATTCCACAATATACTTGTTCATTATATAATAGATTGAGACTTCATTGATTTGGCAATAGTGAACCATACGGTAGACTTAATCATTTCTCAATATTCTTGTCGTATGCTCTTAACTCTTGATGGTGAGGCTTAAAGGTCTTGTTTAGAGGGTTTTTAATCTCTTCTAAGGTGAATATCTTATTCCCAAAACCTTTTATTTTAAGGAGTGCATTAACTTCCCAACAGAACAGTGGGAGAGATCTTGGTGTGTTCATTTCCTTGCTAAGGTTTTGGCTAAGTAACACAAATCAGTTTTTTATTATTCTGTATCTTTTTCTCTTATAAGAATTTCCCATGACTAACTTCAAAAAGATCTGGTATAAATCTCTTTTGAAACATGCCAAGATGAGCTGCACCACATTTTTTGCATCACTCCATCAATTTGGTAAAGGCATAGCTACAAAACTCCAGACTTCGTAAGTATTCAAAGTACATGCATTGAAAACCTTAACTTCTTACCATGGGAGCATTTGGCTCCTTGTCAATATCAATCACTTTTCTACAAATGGGCTCCCGGTTAGCCAAGTGGGCAACGTGTTCGACTCCTAAGAAAGTGGTCCTGGGTTCGATTCATGGTGGAAGCCTACGTGCAAAATTACCAAAGCAGTCGAAGCAATTTTAGTAATACTACTACTACTTTTCTACAAACAATAGATGACTTGGTTTTATTTAGAGGGAAGGTAAGAGGAATTTTCATAAAAGGAAAAATAACCTCACAAATTTAAGATTGACAATATATGCAAACAATTCAATACAGATATGGATTGGACACAAGATCACTCAAATGTCTTCTATTAGAAAGACATAAAACTTATTTTACCACCCACAGGGTTCATTTCTTTAGCAAATTTAAATTGAAAGAATCATATTAGGTACTATAACAAGTACATCAGAAAGACACTTTTTTAGAGTGTCTTAGTTCTGCAAATTCTTTCAATTTACAGCACCCTACACCTGACATATAGATCAAAACATTCAAAATTATCTGAGAGCCAGTTTTGGACCAAACACCTTATATTTTTTAGTGATTACTACGATGGGGAGTGAGAATAGAACATTGAGTTGTGGCTTCCTTTAGACAGAGCGATTTATTTATGGACAAGATGTAAAAATGACTTACTTGCTATTTAGTGGGGGTACCAACTACTAGCAGGCTAAAGTCTGACAGGAAATTTTTAATGCTTAGACCTGTAGTTGTGGGGAAGCTGCAAATCTGAATCTTGATGGCATTAAAGTTCATCCAGGCAAAGGGAACACTTTTTCTTGGGAGACCAAAGTCAGGCTGAGGGAGTGTCAACTCGTACAATGGTTAAGTCAGCCAAGGAAAGGGGAACACTGACTCTTGGAAGACCAAAGTAATATTATTAAAGGAACTAATTGACTGGATCAAGGATTTCCTATATAAGAGAGAACAGCAAGTAATACTTGATGGCATTAGTTTAGATAAAGTCAGTCACTTCAGCATACCTCAAGGCAGCGTAATCAAACCTCTACTCTTCCTGATTTATTTCAATGACCTGAGTGGCAAGATTGATAGCAATGTGAGGATATTTGTGGATGACTTGGTAATATCAAGTAGCGAAGATAGTGTTCCTTTCTTAAACGATTTAGTTTACATATATAAAGGTGGTGTGGAAAATGGCAACTAGATCTTAATGTAAATAAATTCTCTGTAGTAAATTTCTTTGAAAGGAAACAATAGTGTCAAAACCACCCATAGAAAGTTAGTGGAACGAATTCAAATGTAGTTGACTCAGTTAAATATCTTGGAATCACCCTTACAAATAACTTAAACTGGAGCGCACATATTCAAAATATATATNTTTTCCATTAAAATATTAATTGACAACTATTTCGAAATTAACTTTCCGTCTTCAAATAGTATAGGTAAAAACACACAAAGTCAAAAAATTTCAAGAGAATTAAAAAATAAATAAGTCGTGAAAATTCATGTTGAACATGCCGTATGGGTCAAAATGACCCATCCCGTCCTTCTAGTGTTAAATATCTTGGAATCACCCTTACAAATAACTTAAACTGGAGCGCACATATTCAAAATATATATGCTGTAAAACAACTAAAAAGCTCCGTTTTGTAAAGCATATCATAGGTAGATGCGATGAAAAAGTTAGACAGATGCTATTTCACCTTAGTTAGGTCCCACCTGTAGAGTGCGGTGTGCGTATGGGAGCCAGTGGAAGAAACAAATGCTTGTAGACTTGAAAAACTGCAGCACAAGGCGATATGATTTGTTAAAAATGCTATGATAGAAAAACAAACGTTATGCAAATGCTCTCAGATGCAGGTTTGGAATCCTTGAAAGAAAGTAGATTACAAGCTTGGCTGCGATTGCTTGCTAAATTCAGAGAAAGTACATTTGCGGATGACGTAAATGGTAGTAAGAAACCCCACTGCTACGTTGGCCAATCCAACAAGCATAAAATAAGGGAAATATATGTGTTTACACCCCCTGACACATGCCGAAAGGTGGCTTGCAGGGTATTTATTTAGATGTAGATGCAAAGTCAGACTTGGAGGGTAAGAACAATGGCAGTAAGGATCAGCAGGGTGGTGGACCATAGGGAAAAGTGGTGCTTTCCGCTTAGAACTAACACCTTATATAATATGGAAGGTTACTCCTTCCTCCTTTCAGGGTCTGCACTCCCGCAAATGAATGTGGGGATGGACGCTACCTCGCTTGTGGGTGCTCCTGTCATTATGCATTCCCAAGTCAACCACACATGAGTGACCACAGGGACTCAAGGCCCGCTACTCTTTCACACCTGGCTTTGGAAGAGAGATGACCCATGAGGGGTTTCAGGCCTGCCAGTCTACAAAACTTGTATGAACTGGTGTACCATCCTGTTGAAAAACATGACCTTCCACCATTAACCAAAACAGCTTAAAACATTAACCAACCACTGCTTCACTATACTCTCTTGAACACACACGTACACTTCTTTTGTAACAGTTTCACAACTATTATTGAATAAATGCAGTGACATAACATTGCCTTCACTGGACACAACACCTGGCACATGAAAATTGGCTAGAGATTTGGTTTCAGCAACAACTGTGGTCATGAGCAAGCCAAGAGTCATTTTTAAGGTTCATTTTGGCATAAACAGTATTGGAGTAGAATCTGGTATGGCCTGCAGCTTCATTTATTAGGGAATGTGATAGTGGCATACAGCAAGTAACACTATTTCCTAGCAGCCTTAGAGAGCATCTGTCTTATCTTTAGAGTAAATGATTCATATTGAAGGTTCTCTTTGACAATTTCACTCAGAGTTAGCTCACCAACACCTACATTCACTGCCAATTGTCACAATTATTGCAAAGGGTCCTCCAAAATCAGTTTTTGAGACCCTCTGATGTAAATGGGACTCAACCCTCTATGGGAAGTGTCGTGCCCGGCAGTGATAGGAGTAAGGCTATCTCGGTCGTCATTCCACGAAACGACAAGGGAAGAAGAGAAAAGATGGCCAAGGAAACAAGTGTGGGAACCTGGAATGTTAGAACAATGCTTAAGAAAGGGAAGTTGGAAAATCAAAAGGTAGAAATGAAGAGGTCCAACATTAACATACTAGGGCTATGTGAAGTGCGATGAAAGGATGGGGGTGATTTCTGGAGTGATGATGTGAGAGTTATTTTCAGTGGGGGAAATTCTAGCCAGTGGGGAGTTGTAGTAGTGCTAGACAAGAAAGCAGGAAAAGCCGTGATAGCTACAGAGCTAATAAGTGACCGGGTTATGTCAGTAGAACTAAAGACTGAGCCAGTAAACAAGGTGATAGTTCAGGTGTACTTGCCCACTAGTGAACATAGCGATGATGAAGTAGAACTTGTTTATGAACAAATAGAAGAAGTAATGGAAAGGTTTAGAGGCAATATAAACCTAATTGTAATGGGAGACTGGAATGCAGTAGTTGGGCAAGGCAAAGATGCAGAAGAAGTGGGAGGGTTCAGACTAGGAAATAGAAATGAAAGGGGACAGAAATTAGTAGACTTTAGTAAAAGGAATAACCTCTGTATCACAAACACACTTTTTCAGCACCATAATAGAAGGAGGTACACATGGAAAAAGCCAGGAGATACAGATAGGTACCAAATTGATTACATTTTGCTAAGAAAAATGTTTAGAAATAGTGTTAAAAATTCGAAAAGTTACCCTGGTGCTGATGTTGACTCAGACCATAACCTAGTCATGATGAAAACCGAGCTTAAGTTTAAAAAGATTTTTCGGGCAAAAATTACACCAAAATGGAACCTTGAAGCCCTTAAAAATGGGAAAGCGAGAGAGTTCCAAGCTCCAAGAGTCAGTCAGTAAGGCCTAAGAGGATAAAGGAAGGGAACTTACTATAGATGGAGAATGGGAAAAGATTAAAAATAGTATCAAGGATAGTGCACAAGTAACTATTGGGAGGGTCAAACAAAACAAAATTAGGAAACCATGGGTGACGGTAGAAATGATAAATAAAATGAAGAAAAGGGTTAACACGAGGACGTAGAATGTATAGGGGTCTCAATAACGAACTGAGAAGGGAAACAAATAGGGCAAGGGAACAGAGTTGGAAGGGTCGACCTAATGTACAGAAAGGTGAAACAGTTAACGGGAAATAAAACACGAAACAGAACAACCACAATATAAGATAGTAATGGTAAAGTTATACGAGATCCAGCCAGCATAAGGGAAAGGTGGAAAGAATTGTTGAGGAACTATATGGGAAGGACATGAAGTCAACAAATATAATGTTAGAAAGTGAACAAGAAGTGGAGGATGATGATGTTGGACCTGGGATATTAGATAGTGACATTGATAGGGCCTTACGTGATATGAAAGGAAATAAAGCAACGGGCATTGACAAGATACCAGTTGAGCTACTTAAAAACCTGGGGGAAAAGGGTAAGAGAGACTTCTATAATTTATGTAGAAAAATTTATGATGATGGGGAGTAGCCAGAGGATTTCACTAAGACGATCCTGATTCCTTTACAAAAAAAGAATAATGCTTCTGAGTGTCAGGATTATTGTACAATCTTTTTAATATCTCACACGGCAAAGGTTATTCTAAGAGTATTGAATAGAAGAATTGAAGGAAAAATTAAGGGGCAAATCGGAGAAGACCAGTTCGGCTTTCAGAAAGGGAAAGGAACGAGGGATGCAATCAGGGTAATGAGGGCACTAGTAGAACGAAGCCTGGAATTTAAAAAGGATTTATGTGCATGTTTTGTCGACTTTGAAAAGGCTTTCGATAGAGTTCAATGGACAAAATTAATGGGAAAATTATTAATGAAAGAAAATTGGATTGGACTGGAAAGATAGGCGTTTGGTGCAAAATTTGTACTTAAATCAAACAGCGTGAGTTAGAATAACTGAGGGGGAGTCAGAATAGGCAGAGTTAGGGAGAGGGGTAAGACAAGGATGCCCATTATCACCATCGCTTTTTAATATATATGCAGAGGAAATGGTGAATGAAGCTTGGGAAAAAATAAGCAAGGGAGTGATAGTTGGAGGGAAAGTGGTAAAGTCAGTAAGATATGCAGACGATAAAGCTATTGTGTGCGATTCCGAAAGGGGTTTACAAATACTAGTAAATGCACTAAACGATAAGGCAAGGGAATATGGAATGAAAATTAACGTAAGTAAAACTAAGGTAATGAGATTCACTAAGGGAAAGAAGGCTAAATTAACGATCAGGGTCGATGGGGAAAAACTAGAGCAGGTGGACAAATTCTCGTACTTGGGTAGTGTTCTATCTTGGGATGGGAGGTGTGGAGATGAGGTTCGAAAAAGAGTAGCATTGGCCAAGGAAGCTTTTATGAAGCGAAGGGAATTAATGACAAAGGGTCTCGATAAAGGAATCAGGAAAAGATTGGTAAAATCCTTGATATGGAGTGTTTTGCTATATGGGTGTGAAACGTGGACCTTACGAAAAGAGGACATCAAAAGATTGGAGGCATTTGAGATGTGGGTGTGGCGTAGAATGGAGAAGGTGAGCTGGGTGGATAGAAAAACAAACAGAGGTGCTAGAAATGGTTGGGGAGGAAAGGGTTTTAATTGAAGTAATTAAGCACCGACAAAAGAAATGGGTGGGTCAGATATTGAGAGGAGAGGAATTGCTGAAGAATGTAATAGAGGGTAGAATGCAAGGGAAAAGACACGAGGGGAAGGCAAAGGCAAAAAATGTTCAGGGTGTCCAGCAAATCTCTAGATTTTTTTCCCTGAGTTTTCCAGGTTTTCCTAAAAAATTTCCAGGGCTTATTGAGTTTTGCTCAAGATACATTTTGATTGAATTTGCTATCGAACGCGCATATTAGACAAAAAAAATTATCATGGCTATCTTGAGTTGTATGACAGGTACAAAGTGGTAAGTAACAAGTAAACTTCAAGTTATATTTCAAAGAAAAATATACAAAAATGGTCATATCACAATGAAATTGACATTCATGGAATAAAACTATGGAGATGAAAATTAAAATGCTCCGCTAAATACTGAGAACAAAATTTGGAAATAGAATTTTAATGAAGGTGACAAAATTCAGAATATTAGAAGCAACATACCAATGAAATATGTACAACTTTCTACATATCTCTTTCAAAAATGTATTTATCATTTTTCAAAGCAAAAGAATCGTAAGTGAACACTTTTTTAAAGGAATTGTACTTTAACTAGAGAACTTGAAAATTAATCAAGTCAACTCACTTGTATGCATGTTAATTGTAATATTTATGAACATTTCTATGTTACTAATATATAGATCGATTGAAATCTCATAAAAAAAATGTGGTTTTGCACTGTCAGAAGTTTCTTCGAATGTTTTCCCCTCAGACCATAAAATGTTTTCAAATTTACCATTGTCACCATTTAGCATTTATGGAATGAATGTATACCGAATATTATGTAAGATGAAACAAACTCGTGACATATTTCATGATTACTGATATTTCATCTACTGGTTCCCAATCAACATAGTAATACTGAAAATGTACATTTATGTTCCTAGCTGGGAGAACTCCCACATATAGGACTAGTAGAGAAATCAAGATTGTTGATGGTCAGCTCTGAACAGGAAGATGAACATGTCCTTATTTTCTTGTCTAGTGAAAATATTAAATTGGCATTTCTTTTATTAACTGTTTAAATGGGTAAAATATAACAGTAGTTCATTCAGAAGAATCTCTTCTACATACTTATGAACAACTTCAAGGGAAGATTATATAAAGGAACATTCCAAATGCAAGAAAAATTTAAATAATCTATCCTTGAACCTAGCAGTCTTGCTATAGAGTAGTAGTAGTAGTAATTTTTGAAGGTGCCTCGACGGCTAAGGTCATTTTGCACCTTCTCAATATCCTAGATGTTAGCAATTGTTGAGTTTATACCTTATTTGTCCAATGAAGGGAGAGTAAAATTATCTTCTTAGCCATGTAGTGTTCATGATTTTGGGAAGCGTTATGTCATTGTTTTCTAAAAACTTGTGGACTCGTACAGCTAGTGGCTGTATTGCATATGTATGTATGTATTGTATATAAATTACTATTAAAAACAGATTTAAAACTTGGGTGAGTAGGTAAAGATAAAATCTTGCTGACGTAATTACACATCAGGGTATTTCTTCTGGTCTCCAATGGCACTTCTCCGGCATCGCTGTAGATGCTAACTACAGGGCTAGTCCGGAAAGCGCCTGTTGCCAGTCGAAGGCCTGTATTATGCAAGAATATGGTAGAAAGTGCTATAGAATATGGTAGAAAGTGTTTAACTAACAATCCTTCTCCCCTCACACCACTCTTTGGAAATCAATGGGTTGACTGCCTCAGGTTACTCCCAGACAAATCAATGTGTCTTGCAAAACATAACTATATCAAGTCAGTTTAAAAATGATTAAAAAGGTGGAGACGAAGTAAATGAGCTCAAGAATAACAAAGATAAATTTCAGGAGTGGAGAAAGTGTCTCAGATGTCTATCAAGGTAAAAGAATGAAAAATCGATCTCATGTTTTGAGCGTTTATTAAAAATTATATCAAGATAGTCAGTGCAAATTCTGGCATCTATATTATCCACTTAAACTGAATCACAAACCAATTACATGATATTCTTAACAAAGGATACCTACAATCCTTCACCCTTCTTTTCACTTCTCATTCAAATATAATATTATCATCATCTCATCAACATATTTCATCACCAATAGCTCATTTTCACTTTGCTTTATCCTCATCAGAGTACAATCACAATGCATACCTCCTGATCAATACCCTTAAATGATTCTCAAATTGGAAAATGTGCAATCGTCTTCTGAGAAATTAAGCAATTCTAATGAATTTTCAATTGTAAAACTAACAAATGACAAGCCTTCATTTTAATGCACATTTTTTTCTCACTAAGGTAAGAGGAACAGTCAATTAAGCCAGGAAACAACAAATTTAACAGCATTTGATTCAAATCCTAAAGCAGAACACTTTCAGTATTCACCAAAATGCTAGACACCAACATTTTCCCTGACATTCTAAAAGATATATTTTATTTGGATATGACAGTTCCCTTCTATGGGGCTATTTGAGTCATCCCACAAATAGCCTTTAACTTTTAATAGAAAATTTTGTCTAATTCTCACAAACTAAAGGATTTGATCATGAGAGGAATGCCCAAAGAATGAATTTAAAAGGCAATTTCATAAATATTTTAAAAGAATAATCATTCATAGTTTGTAATTGTAATGTTTAAATATTAACCAAAATTATCATAAAAATATAGATGACTTAGCCACAATAATTTTAAAATATTTAGATACAACTAAATACAAAAAATAAACAATGAATGCTAGGATACCAGGTAACAGATTGCTAATTTATGAAACAATTATGGTGAATTTTAAGGCACAAAAGCAGAAAACAACATGGAAAATATAAAGTAAAGCACATCCAGCAGCATAAAATTAGCTGAACTATATGGCTTTGAAATTTAGTCTTAAATTCAATTAGCAAACCAATTTAACAAATAAATTAGATGGTTCTTCAAAACCATTTCTAATTTTATAAAATTTCAAGATTGTATGAATCACTAGTATATTATAATTACTTTATTACTTTTGTCAAGACACATGATGACTATCAGTTATATAAGAATATTACTCAACTTTATTTATTTAATCAACCATCAGGTAACTTTTGACTGACTTAATTTAGCAAAAATAAACTTGCAAAACTGCCAAACGATTTCGGCATAAAGTTACAGTTGATTCAGTTATTCAAATGTCTGACTGATTCTTAGAAATAACAATGCTGCAGTAGAAATATTATTCACAATATAACTGCAGGCTTCTAAACACCATGACAATGCAAAATGTAAAGGGAAAAAAACCTTTCAAAAATCAATCACCAGCAAAACAGCCTCAAAGATTAAACATATTAATGCCTCTCCATATAAGCTGCAATAAATCTTTTTAAATTAACATAACTCTACAATGATTATGAAGTCAATATAATCCTTTGGAATGAGCTAGATGATAAATGAACTCCTTCCTAAATTAACTAATCCACATTTGAAAAAAATACAAGATTCAAAATCATTTCAAATGGATACTTAGGAAAGATTCTTTTCATTTGGATTATTCATAAAACATAGTGAACACATCTTTAAACACATTTTGTGTCATGATCTATACCACAATATGGCTTGAAATATGTTAAAATCCAGAACCAAATGTTAAATATTAGTATTCTGAATGTATAGACTAAATAAAAGTATTATATACTACAAAAGTATGAAACGAACACATGATTAAGAGGCAGTAAATCAATTGCTGTGATTTTCTACCCCTTTGGAAATATACAGCAACTGCAGTTACTCTGCTGCAGCTCACTGACCAAAGAAACAGCACCAGTGTATTTTGACATGAAAAGAGATGAAGTGTTTAGTCTTAACGTGATGTCCAAAGCTTAGGTCCTCAACTTGCAGTTATCAAGTCCCACACAGTAGACCTAAACAATGCAGTCACAAAACTATTGCCCCACAAATCCACAGATCTAATCAGTTTTGGAATCCAGACGGAAACCAAAACACAAGGCAGTGTTTCACATGATACGGCATCTGTCCTCACCACGTGGATCGCCCTATAACATCAAATTAATTCTGTTAAGAATTGCATTAAATACACATCAATAACTAAAACTAACAAGTAACTCCAAGAAAATATGAACTGAGTAACTTTTTAGTATTGTAAATTCAAATTTCAATGTACAGTAAAAACCCAACTAACAGGTGGTATGAATTGTGGAAGTGAAGATCATATTATGATATGCATAAAGAAAGTATCTAGTTATGAAAATTATCTACCCTCCACCACTTATGTTCATTGTCTTTCATTGCCTTTACATATTTAATCTAGATTGTATAGGCAATCAAAAAGAAAAAAATTACCATATAAATGATTTTGATTGAAAGAAGATAATTTGGCATTTAATATCACAGAAAATTCTTATATTACTAACACACTGTACTTTGAAGAAATAATTAAAAAAGTAATGAAAAACCTGTGAAAATGAGCACAGAAAAAAAGATAACACTGACTAAAATATACAGACATAATTCCAGAATGTAATGAGCTCATACATCATATTAATCAACATTAAAACCACTATAGTATCAGAAAAAAAATTTTCCCCATGGAGATCACCCTAGGCAGTTTTAAGGGTACAAATTAATAAGAATAATCACCCAAAGCCATGACAATAACACTATAGGATAGTGATAAAAATTCATAAAAAGCAGCAGTTCAGTTTTATGCTGAATTCCTCAAAATAAATAGTAACCAAGGAATTAATTATCAAATAGTTATAACTCCTGTCTAAAAACTGTACAAACAATACATCACAAGACTGAACTCCATCTTTACTATTTTCTAAGGCTAATATTAAACTGTCATGACTATCAGGAGTGATAGTTCAATAATTTAAAATGATACTTAGAGGAACTTATGCTGAACACAAAACTTGTTATGTTTCACAATTTAAACACACAAGTATAATAGTGGGGGTCTATGTGCGAAATGACCTAAGCTGTCGAAGCACTTTTAACAATACTATATACAAGTATAATAGGGTCTGTTTGTGGTGTCCATATTGTCATCCGGCAGTCTAGAAGAGTATGAGACTGTTTCATAGGAAAGATGCTGACTAGAGAAATGGAAGAAAGGGCATGAGAGTGAACACTCTAAGTTTGGATATAGAAAGAAAAGAAAACTGATCATTTTAGGGGCACTGCTTGAGAGGAGATAGTAAAAGTGAACCTAAAACTAAGTATGAAGGAGTATACATGGGGATGTGGAGGAGCTGGCGAGCAATTGAAAGAAATGCAAAGAATACCTAAGCTTGAGGAGGACATTATGATGTGATCCATTTAGGTAGGTTTTCTGAAATGGAATTATAGTCCTGACAAAATGATTGGGATGAATGTGTATTAGGTTGAAATAATGCAAATGTGGGAAAATATTTTGACCAAAAACCAAGAATTTATGATACTTTTATATTAAAGAGGTAATAGAAGTAAAAGAAGAAATAATAAGTAATTTCTTAAAACTATAATAAAGCTTATTCTCAGGAATTCCAATTTGATGTCTATCTTTTAGGGCTTACCATGCACAAGTTGATATTTAACATCTATTTCAAAGATTCATTGACTAAAAAGGCTCACAGTGAAGAACAATATTAGTACCTTCCTGCAATTTTACTTTATTAAAATTCCTCATCAAATCAAAATAATCTTAATGTTAAACAGGAAAATAGCATGGCATAAGAAAGTGATGCAGAGTCATTCCAGAGCTAAGGAATAATAAAGGAAATCAAATCGGAAACTTCTTAATCACAGAGTATTACATGAATACAATTTTTGCATTGAAAAATCTCAACTACTATTTAAAAAATTAATTTTACAACACAGACTAGAAACTTAATAAGTATTTGATTAAAACAAATAATTCTGTAGACAAGAAATAATAATTTTCTAGCAACTTAAAATTTAACAATCATCAAAATAAAACCAGAATATTCATACCTGCTGATGAAACATATCTTCAGAACCAAGAGACATATGGGATGGTAAAAACCCCGACATTTCTCGGTGACGAGCAGATGAAGAGGAGTGCTGAACTTTAATTTGTTCATATGATGCCACATCCTTGCAAAAGTAAAAACATTTTCGAATAAGACAACTTTGTAAACTTCACTGAAGTAGGCGAGTTGTTGTGGTAATCCACATGGCATCCACATGTGGTTGTGGTAAAAAGTACAACAATTTTTCCATAATTATTTCCAAGACAACTTTGAAAAATTCAATTATTTGAAAGTGGATTATAAGTCAATGTATAACATAAAACCAAACCATCGATCATCATTTGTTTATATAAATTATTTATATTAAATTGTCCATATAAATTAGGAACATATATATTAGCATAGCTTACATCTGGTCATTGAATCATCCAATCAAAGATACAGGAGTATCTTTCAAGAAATCTCTTGATAATGTGAACTACTTGAAGAGTAGTCGTAGAGTCAAACAACGAAATCCCAAATTAGCAAAAGAGAACAATCGATTTAAACTTGTTGAGATGTATGTTATTTGAGACAGAGAATATAAATTCTTAAGTTAAATGATTGCAGATACTTAAAAGCTATGAATTATATCTCCTCCTTGGCTCAATAACATTTTGTTATAGGTATTTATGAATACCAATAAATGTAATCCAAGTTTTACATTCAAACAAACTCCTTCAATTTTAAAGAAATGAAACCTTATTAAACTGATTATTATTTTGCTTATATCATAATATTATGCCAGTAAGCTTCAATTAATACAATATATTCTGCTGAATAAAATAATACTTTATACAATATTACCTTACTTAATAATTCTTCTAAGAGAATAACCTTAAGTCTACATAAAAAAAATTGTTCTTACCTCTCCAGAGTTGTACAGTACAGTAGTCATGTTGTCAGCAATAAACCACTTTTGGCCTTTCATAACAATATTCGCAGGTGGTTCATGGGCAACACCAGCATCTGAAGACCAAATAGTAACAGTGCCCCCAGCATCAACCTTCACACTTCGATGGAACTTGAAGGATGTCTCCTGCCCAGCAGCTTTTCTCACCAGCTGCCAACCACTCAAGGATACTTCCTAAAGAAACATAATTATGAATCAGATTAGTGCATCAGGGAGTTCCAAACAAAAGTCTTCCAAAATTTGTAGCACTAGTAGAAATGGAATAATGATGCCCTGACTGCTGAGGTCAGTTTGTGCCTATTCCCAAATTAGTCTAATCTATTTTAGTTTGTTGTCTGCAGTTTAAAATACAATAAATTAAAATTTAATAAAATTTAACAAATACATTTAGATGAAAGAATTAAAGGATACAAATATCTTCATAATTATATGGATAACTGTATCTCTGTTCCTTACTTAAAATTTTCTGAAAAGCTCAGTCTTTTTTAAAAAGGATAAAATTCTGGATGTTAACTCTTTGATGTCTCCAAGAATATTGGCTTCCAAATTTTCAGTAAAGACAAAGAATATGCACAAGGAGAAAGGTCCTTCACTGGTGAAAAGAAACAGAAAAGGCAGTTAGCCTCAGTAGACAGGGACTGCTCAGCAAATACAGATACTAAAACCCTTAGCTGCCAGCAACTATCAAACAGGTGTGAACTTTCAATTTCAGTGTACAATGATTTATTTCACCATGTCTTTCATGCAATATCCAAAGGAAAAGTTCATTCTGTTAGGTCTATTAGTTCTGGATATTCATCAATGAAAATTTACAAATAGATAAAAGTCACTAATGCATACTTTGTTGCCTTTGTTGTGGAGTTTGACAAATTTCCCTTGAGGGCAGGTTTCAGAGATTTCAATATCTCCCTTTGCCTGAGATGATACTGAAAAATCTGATGCAGAGGTTTCCTCGGATTCCTCCAGGAAAGTCCTCTTCCTCTTGCTTCCACGGACAGGAGTGTAGCGGCTCACAGGAGTCGACCGAGACTGTTTAGCAGCTGATGTTGGTGACAAATTCAACCTGGAAATAAACCAACTCAATGAGCCCCTCCTTCAAAACTTATAAAGACAAGAAATAGATACTGACCCTATAGATAGAATTTCAAATGCTAAACATACTCTTTGGGAAAAAAACTGAAAGCAGCAAATGCCACACAAATACAGATAATCATATACCAGTTTGATAGACACACAAAATTACTTAAATCCAAGTATTTAGGATATAGACTCCCAAATTTAAAAGATTGAAAATAAACTCATATCTATATAAGAAGTAAGAGGTTTACCATTTAATGTGTCTGTTATTTACACACCAAAATGAATTCAAGTATCCTCTTTATTTAATAAACAATGCATGATTTTAAATATACACTTTCAGCTTCCAGTAAAAATGTTCAGGAACTGTAACATTATCAAACATATGAAAACCACAAAAATAAACCTTACAGTTAAATAGTACTAGTTCTTGGAATATTAACATATCTTACCTAGCTTCTTCAGATTCTAGAAGTTTGCGGTAAGCAGCAATTTCAATATCCAGAGCCACTTTGATGTCCATTAAGTCCTGGTACTCCTGAATCTGGTTGGCCATCTCATCTCGAAGCTGAGCCAATTCTCCTTCCAGAAGAGCAAGATCTTCGGCATGTCTTTGTCTTTCAATTTCCAGCAGACGCTCCAGGTCACGAATGCGGAGCTGGAATAATTAAATATCCAAGCAATGTATAAGCAGAAGTTGGACAAGGGTAATCAACAAGGAGATATGTACATTATGTTATTCTACTACTGATGCCTTCTAACTTATGTGCCATTACAATGCTTACAGATCATTCAAGAACAATCATGTATGTTCTTCTCTTAAAACTGACCAAACATAAGGACAATATCAAATGCACTTTTTTCAAAAATAGCCTTAATCCTAGAGAAACCCTTCCAACAAAAAGAAAACGAAGATGATAGACTAACACTGACAGAAACTAACACAAAGCTACAAACCTGCAAAGCAGAATTGGCATTCTCCAGTTCACCAACTTTAGAATTAAGACCATCTATACGAGTTCTGTAAGAACGAAGCTCTTCAACAGCCAAAGTTGCAGCTCCACTGTTCTTTTGGGCCTGAGCCTGCAATTCTCTGATCTGAAATAAAAATATATAAATATCTTTCACTGATCTGACAAAAGATGTCAAACAATTAATCCCTCTTTAGATTCCAGTAATTTTCTACCATAAAATAAAAGATTTTTGTAAAGCATGCTAAGTACGAAGCATTCCTGCTGAATTAGTTTATTAATTTAAATTACAAAACTTCAAATTTTTAACATGCTAGCAGTAAAAAATACTATTGGATAAGCAGAAGTTCCCATCTACATAAAACAACAACAAATGAAGCTGAAATTAAAGATTTCTGTAGAAAAGAAAAACACACTCAACACAGAATCTCACCTTACTCTCATAGAGGGTCTCAATTTCTTCCCTGTTAACTCTCATCTGAGCTTCATACTGTTCCCTCAATTCCTGCAACGTCTGTTGAAGCTTAGCTTCATATTGCTGAGTAAGACGGCCATCAATTTCACTGATTTCCACCTGCCTTCTAGTTCTAGTTTCAGTAAGCTGTTGCTGATGAATCTATAATAGAATGAAAGAAAATTTTAAAATCCAAAGGAATCTCTTAAACAAAAGCTTTCAACATGATTAAATTCTACAGGTATAGTTTCTGCAATACAAGAACAATACCTAAAAAACAAGTTAAAGCAGAAAATATTTTCTGTATTTTGATAATTCAGAAATAAATTTCATTTAAAGTCAAGGGTAATTCCCTAAAAACACCAAATGATTAACAGTGCTTTGGAATTCTGATGATTCAACATGTATGCAAAATATAATCCGAAGCCATAAACCACCATTTAAAAATTAAAATCTAAACCTCAAATCATTAGGCATGCAAAGTATGGCCAAACATACAAAATTTGGGGATTTTTAAAGTGTAATGAGAGGGCTCTCTTTTGTATTTTGAACAAAACACCCACATTTTATTTCTTGAGACAAAGAAAATACATGCTGAATAATGACTTTACAGTTGATTCCACCAAATACTACATTCTAAACACTACAAACTGAGCAATCTGGTTTTGGAAGGTAATATAATAAGAAAAAAATGTAGATAACTATAGATTTTATTGAAGTTACTAATTAAAGTACAAATGACCTAAACCTTTCCATCGATGCCCCAAAATTTGAATGGATCAGCATAAATCAAATTTTTACTCTTACCACCCCCTGTACATTTACGTTTCCAAACAGGAGCATTATGAATACATAAATTTTAATCATGATACTTGTACTTTAATTTGTGAATGCCCATATGATTAATCTTGTCTAGCAATACTTGGTGGAATTCTATATTATCAATTCAGAAATAAGGGCAATCATTTTTACTGTTCCACAATATATACATATACTATTTTGTGGAACAGTACAAGTTATAACCATTTATTCCTACACCGATTAATTCACATGCTTAATATGTGTAATAACATGAGATAATGTCATTATCACCAACTTAATTAGTAAGAGTGTAATTCACAGGTCTTGCTCTCAACGAATTGTGACTTACATTAACTGAAGACAAACATTTTGAGGGGATGTTAGATGCTATGTAGACTAATAATGCCTTTGGTGACATACTCAAAGAGCTTAAGTGGACCTTGCATAAGGTTACATAAAGATGTTTAAGCTTAACGTAAATATTAAAAATTACCTGCTCCTTAAAGTTCAACTCTTCTTTGAGTGTTTGGACGCTGTTTTCCAAATCCACCCTGGCCAATGTTTCTTCCTCCAATTGTTTCCTTGTATCATTCAACTGCTTTCTTAACTTTTCAACTTCTTTCTCCAATTCCTTTTGGGTTAAGAAATAAATTAATAGGAACATTCAGACATAATTAAGCTGAATTTATGAGTCATTCAATCCAAGCACATACCTTAATTTGATCAAGCATTTTCTTGCGCTCTCCAGTAACTTGGTTGTACTTGTTTGATAGATCGGCAACTCTTGACTCATAAATTGTCAAGCTCTTCTCAGCAGAATTCAAATCCTTGGTTTTCTTATCAAGGCTAAATGCAGACAAGAAAAAGGTCAATATCAATCATAACAAGCCTCCAAACTTGCAATTGTTAAAATTGTCACCTTTAAATGAAAAAAAAATCTACTTTACTTTAGATTTGGAATAAAAGGATATAATAATTATAGTAATCGAGAAGATAACAGTACAAGATTTATATTATCGATAGACACACTCAACAATTTGGGGATATGGAGCAATGTTTCTCACATATAACACTAATGAACTGGAAAGGTGGGACTTAAAGAGGCGCCATTTAGCTTTCTAGCAATTCTCTGTCATGAAATTTCATTAACTACAACTTACTTTCTAAAAACGGTCACTGAATTTCCAAAATGCTGGACTTTCAGTTACAAATGATAACTTCTAATAACACAAAAGCAAGTAAAATCTAACTATAACCTTCCTTGATTAGACCTGATTTTTCCAGTGTAACATAGTGCTATACCATATTATATGAATATGGTATAATATGATAACACCAAATAATCAGCTCATTACATGCACTTATTTCCAGAAGTTTATGACTTAAATTCTATCAGAGAGTTATACTATTTTTTATTCCTAGCTTCTTCAGATTCTAGAAGTTTGCGGTAAGCAGCAATTTCAATATCCTAAAGTGAATCTAGTTCTTAAAAGCAATATAAATTCAGCAATATAATACAGTAATGAGTACTTCAGTACATCACATGGGCTATTTTTCCCAAGCGTCACCTAACGTAACTCATCAAAGGAGAGCAAGAAAAGCTTTTATGACTTAGTCTTAGCACTGAACTGATAACAGGATTTACTTAAATATTGAAATCTTCACTTAAACCTTATCCAGTAATGTGTGGTCTGGGAGACAGCTAACTTTTTAACATTTATAAACTAAGCGAATGATACTTTTAACAACATTTTAAAGTATCAAGAGAAAACCGCTGATGGCTATAGATAATATCACCCATCACATACACCAAACACCATCAAAAGAACAAAACGAGTACAATGTACATTTCGATGTCAGGAACATCATCTTCAATGGTACAAATGTGACTTATGATGGTGTTTGGTGTATGTGACGGGTGATATTAACATTTTAAAGTTTTAAAAATCTCATCAGTTATCCACTAATTTGGATTTCCATTTAGTTTTATGTTTACAGTAACATATTTTCAATTAAAGATCGTCTGAAAATAGTAAAAAATCTGATAGAAATGTTTTTTTTTTAATAGCATTGCATATCCATAATCATCCACTTTTTTTTCGGTGTAATACTTTTTTTATGTACTTGTTGGTAAATTGAATAATAAAACTTTGTTGATTTATAGCATTTTTCATTGAAAAAACAAATGTGAAGTCTCACAGACCGCAGACCGAAATTTAAATGCAATTGTACAGAAATATAAGAGAGATAAACGAAGTGTGAAGAATGCTATACCCTACATAAAGGTACCTAAAAAGGTATCATAAATTACAACTTTGATAAAAATAAAATATTTTTGTTATTCATCATTTAAAAATTGCTGCGGTCCCTCAAGCCACACGTCACAGGTTAAAGAGATGTAAATGTAATCGAGGGATTTTTAAAACGGTGTAAGAATTTTGGAAAATTTAAGGATCCAATTTTAAATTAACGATATTCTTTATGACTTTTAATATAAAGAATCAACATCAATAACAAATACGTGAGCTGAGGGGAGGCAACTAAGGAATTACATAAACGAATTCTGAAAAAAGCACTAGAACAGAAAAAGATTCTTATGACTCGCATCTATCAAACTCCTACTTCCCGGTCAATGATCATCTTGAAACAAATAATAAGAACAAAACCAAAGCGCTACTACCACTTCTTGCTATTGACTAACCTAGGAAGGCTATAAAGAATATTTTTTCATTCTTTTCATGGAAACCTAATAGTTGATTGAGATGTTGAAGTAAATTCGATTTAAACCTACTCTCGGCATACCTCTAGTTTCATTCAAATATGTGTCTTAACTTAAAAGAACAAACACAAATCTTCAACCCTGAAAATTAGATCAATATAAAATTCAAATCGTCAGCGTCGAAGGGTTGAAGCGTGATCAACAATGAAAAAACTCAATAGAATAATTTACGTAAACAGCCAAAAACGGCAAACAAATGCAAATGCCGGCTGGACTAGACGCGGGAATATCCTTGAGTTTCAAACTACTAACTTCAGCAAAGATTGCGTCATAAGTAATTATTGCGTTGCCTGATGCCAACGGATAACTTTTGAGTCATTTAATATATGGTTGTCAAGTATATTTGGCCGTTTCCTTATTAAGTAATCTTCCTATTATCTATCGTTGTCAGCCCAAATGCTGAAGAAACCCATCTCCTGCCAAAAGCCGGCCTATCTCTCTGTCTAAACATTGCAAAACATCTCAAACGGATTGACCTGTCCTTTCATGTCGCTAACAGAACGACAAACTATTCAGGTTGAATGTTTGCTTGACCTCCGCTGAACACAAGCGTCTCTCATTTCGTCGGATGAAATTTACTTTCAGAGTTGGATCAAGAGCCTTGTGGAGGAAGGCAGTGATTCACCATTCGTTCAACAAGATGCTAAACAGCTATGCACTACTATAGGCATAAATACTTAAGCTGCTCAACATGTAGGAAGAGTTCATACATTTAGAGTAACCGCCCATATCGTCACGGTCGGTACCATACTGCCTGAAATTATTTCTGAAGAATTCTGATTAAGCGTTTACGAAAAATAAAGTGACAGAAATCTTTATCTTAGCAAGAAACTTCCATACGATTTTGATTAAAGCGGAGATGTACTTGAGTACATTTTGGGATAAAAATAGATTCATATTCCCAACATCACCGTGATTAATTGGCAAGCACTAAAATTTGAGACATGATAGGAAAATCTGAGCAATGGTAGACAAGCAAATATCCAACAGACACGGACACTGATAAGGAAACAGAAAGAAAGCAATTACATCCAGAAGTAAACAGGATTACTTTGAAGAATTTATATGAAACATTTCAGGCATGAACTCCTTCGAATCCACGGGTGCCACAGCAACAGCAGGATGCTGTCGATCGTAAAAGACTGCTGACGACTAAGTTCGGAAAACAATTTGATTCGTAAAAGGACAAAGTAACGGATATGATGGCAGGCCAAAGCGCAGCAATCCTGGTCAACATATCCGCTTCCGTCGATTCCAAAAAAAATCGACGAAGGCTGAATCCCTAATAAGGGCAGATCCACTTCGTGATGGCGATCCAACTACTCTCTCGGCCATTTCTGAGAAATGTACCGACAATGCGCCGAGATAAAAAATTAGGTAAATTGTATGTAATAATGTATTAACAAATGCATCTCATATCTCGAGGAATGTGGTTTCCAAACATCAACAAATGGCCGCAGAGAAACTAACGCTCCTAGTAGGTAGGAATGGTAGGCTCCGAACGGGTCTAAACTATTTGAAGAAGTGCACGCTCAGTTTTCGGTATAACCGCGAAAGGTTGGCAGCAGTGACTTACTGATGCCGACCGACGAAAAATATATCCAAAACACGGCGAGTACCCTCATAGAACATAAATAGGCAAGCTTGCATCGTGGTGATGCATGACGTATCCGCGAAAAAAATCTTCCGAATACTGGAAAAAGTTACACATGCAAGTATAAAATAATCCCAAGTCTCAATTATTTAGAACGTCGATGAATCACACAAGTATCAATTTCCAACAACGATCAGATAATAAAATTGAGCTCAATGAATTTCATATAATAAACTGTCGAATGCAAAAAACGGGAGAGACTGGATTGAAGACCATCCAAAAAGTTTAACAAATCCCTTCAAAGATATTTAGACAGCTGCAAAGCCCAGCTGGGGCATCATAAATAAATCTAAAAGAAGGCAAAAGTGTTGAGGGGTAATACCAGTGATAAGCTATCGCATGATTTTCTTCGCGATATTTATCTCACGATTAAAAAAACCGTAACTACCTTAAAAAATGACTGACATTTTGTTTAGAGAGACTGCGCTACCTTACCACATATTATTCAAGTAATACTCAGATTGCATTAGCGTCCATTCAGATTTAGTTTGAATGAACGCTAATGCAATCTTTTCATTTCTTCCCCTTTAGAAAAAAAAGTTCACGCATTGCACTTCAGATCCAACAAGATGTCCCGTTAATTAAAAAAGTGACGAGATCAGAAGAAAAGCATTCAACGTCATCATCTCGACCACGGCTAGTGCAAGCCGTAAAGAAAATGACGTCATGGCGTTGCTACGGTAACGAGCCAAAACAACTGTTTGATAGGCAAAATTTATTAGCTTATTTTAATTAAAATGTGAGTTCACAACATTGCACTGGTTTAAGTCCCCTGTGAAACAAGTGCTCAGTTGCCAACACAAGAATCCTAATTTAAGGCCAACGCCACCTCCTACAAAGAACCGGGTCAGTTTGAAAATATCCACCCTCTTCCCATGCAACGTGGAAGGCAATTTTTTCCCTTTGAACAGGGCAGCGAGCTTAGTTGAATTTGAAGAGATAAAATTCAGATTCGATAAGCAGGCGTCCCAAGCGTCACCTAACGTAACTCATCAAAGGAGGTCAGGGTGAAATCATCCATCCGCCAGAGGGTAGGCTACGAACTTTCCATACTCGAAGTTCTTGGGAAGAAACAGACTTTCTAAGAAACTTTCGAATTAATCGAAAGGTAAAAAGAGGGATCATAAACATTACGAACATCGTAAAAGTAAGGTGAAAATTATTTCAAGTGATCTATAGGTTATTTTCTCCTTTACTGACGCACGGTATGACAAAGAAGTTTGTAAAGACAAACAATAAAATTGGCAATATCCATTAGACCACAAATGTAAACGCTGGATTTTCTTAATTCCCTTGCAATAAGAACCGCCGCGGGATTTTTCTAACACAAAATGGAATTGCATAAGGTGCTACGAGTCACAGTTTGAGGAAAAAGCGACGTCATGAGTATTCCTGGCGGTGGGAAGGAGGTGAGCGTCCCCCTTCGCTAAGCAAGCTGAAAGTCAGACCCACGCCATGCGAGCCCAAGGGAGATACGACGCGCGCCACACCCACAACCAACCGACACAATAACTAAGTGGCGATTTCAAGACACTCCGTTTCATTCCATAAAAGAGGGGATGGACCAGGGCATACAGGAGCACTATTAATAATATTCAGCGATAACAGCAATCATATATCAACAGCCGTTCAGCGTATCCTGCGCGCCAGATATAACATTTGTTTCAAATTTTTAACTAAATATCAACGATAACAATTTGGCTCCTTAAAGAATACGTTGTTCAAGGTCAAAACTTCCGATTGTACCATTTCCTAACCAAACGTTTTGAATTTTCATTCATGAATTTACGAATGTAAACCGACTCCTCACACAACTATATTCCCAACTGACAATTGAATTGACCGCCGAGAACTGATAAAGTTCGTTGACATAACTCAAAAACATTCGGCAAAAACTTTTTGCGATGAACCTCAGCAATTATTCGACGTCGAGTGGAAAACTACGTTTAAATTTATACTTTATAGGTTAACGCCGACATGTCAACGCCAAATACATACACCATTAAAGGTGAAAATATTATTCCACAACACAGAATTACTAATGGACATTGAAGTAGCATATTATCACTTACAATTACGAAAGTTAGGAATTTAAGCACTGTAAACTTTAAATAAAATATGAATGGTATGAGTAATTTTATAATCAATAATAATATTATCAATTTATTCAAGCAATTTTCAGAACGAGACATGTTTCAGAAGATTACGATGTTAGTCTTTAAACAGTTTAGGATAAATTAATTTAACTTACTTCAATCGAAGCTCGGAGTTTTCATCAGACAATCTTCTACAGTCTATTTCCAGGCGAGCTCTTTCACGAGAAGTGTCGTCCAAAAGGCGTCGGGCATCAGATAATTCATTTTCGTACATGGACTTCAGCTGAGTGGTTTCTCGAGTAATTATTTCCTGGGAAGTTTGCACTTCTCGGCTTAGCATACTATTTTCCGATTCCAACTGCCTCACCCGATCAATGTAAGTAGCCAAACGATCATTTAAATTTTGAAGATCGGCTTTTTCTTGCAAGCGGGAATACCTAGTTGGACTCAAAGGACTGCTTGGACGATGATGCGGCGTAGGATTTGGAGTTCCCGCACTTGATGCTGATGACATTGTTGTAACAGAAGTAGTTGTGGTCTTTTTAGAAGATTTTGTAGCCATGGCTGCAGTATAAATTGTATACAAACACTACAGTTTCTCAAATGTGACCTCCCACTTGGTTCACTGAGGTAGGCAACGCTAATATGGCCGTTTGCCGCTTGCTAAACCACGTGACCCATACGTCATCGACGCCGTAGACAGAAAACAAGTGAATAACGAATTAATTTTCCGAAGCTTAAAAAAAACTATCTTTAAATTTCACTAATTATGTACGTGTAATTTCGATTTAAAATTGATTTAAAACTTACACAAATTAACCTCTAGATGTAATCTTCAAAATTTTTTCACTTAGTCTTTTCATACTCGTTACCATGCTATTTCATTTAACGTATTTTTATGGAGTAAAAGCCAGATTTCATATATGCATTTTAATTATATGGAATATTTATTTTTTCTTCTGTTCTGTATATTTTATTTATATCGAATTGGTAAATTTTGAATAATCTAAATTAAATGATGATGTCACATATCGTGGCCAATACAGGTGATGTCACGGAACTTCTATATCAATAAAAAAAAGTTTAGGAAGCTGAGTACCAGCCGAGCGCAGTGATGTCATCTGTGTAAATAGTATTGTGCGGTAATCGACGTTTTTGGAAAAAGGTCGCATATTTTACACACCTGTAGCTATAATTCTAACAACTACCTAAATATTTTAGGGCTTAGGAGATAACTTATGTAATTTGGAGTGCAGTTTAATATTAGGGGTCCTGATTGTTTATTATCCGACATAGAGAGTTAATATAGGAAAGTTTGAAATCTGTAAGTTAATGATGAGCTCTCCTCACCTTTTTTCTATAAGCTTGAATCGTCTTAGTTACGTTGATATGTATACAAATATTATCCTTAGTCTTCCTTATAAATCTTTTCAGTAATATTGTTTACGAAGTGTTTTACAGAAGAAAAGCCGATGGAATCTGGCATCAAATTATGTTGGTGAAAAATTACTTGGTAAATGAAGATACTTGTTGAACCTTAATGAAGGATCATCACAGCTATATTTTTATACCTTAGATTGACTTCTTTATTAGAAACTGATACGTATGGAGGAAAACTTTCAGGGAAGCTATAGAAATACGTTACGTGAAGTTGCTGTTTCTCTATTGCATAACTATTCAACAATTAATGCCACCTACATGATAGATATGTTGATTTTTATGTCAAGAAGCACGTAAGACTTATTAGCACCCTTAGCGGATTGTCGTTTCCTTGTTACTAACAAATACGCCAGAGTATCAGTAAGAAGTGAAAATAATCACTCATTAAAAGGAGATGAAGTTAGACTTTTGACCCCTTTTCTTTATTGTGGCATGTTTTAACCCCAATCTAGTAATCAGTGGACTGATGGTAACATGAATTTGGTAAACCAAGGATATAATCTTTACAACCTTACAATCGGTTTGTTACCAAATTTCATATCCTACCATCCAATTAATTAAGTCTTTGAATATAAACGATATTTTATTTATATATATCTTTCAAATTCGCCTTTTTAACTCTTTCCTGAGTCGTTAGGGATTATAAAAGAAAAAAAACCATTTTAAATTGATTAGATTTTAACTCAGTCTGGTTGTTTCAATACAATGTCAATCTAATACAAATTAAGAACAATTAATTTTTTTCTTTTTAGTTGAGAATATTTTTGGGCAGAGTGTATCTGAATGAATTACAAACTATATTGTATTTTAGTATAACATACAGAAGAAACCATTGATGTCTGGAAGAATCTTAATGTCACCATTTTATGAAGTAACAACGCTGTTCTCTTATCCTATTAGTAAGTACCTAGTTCCCAATATCTTGAGAAAGATATCTCATTCATAGTATTGTTACAGAAGTGACTGAAGGACTTGCATTTTAGAGTAAAATATATTTCAGGTTAATATGAATGCGAAGGAAGTTTACAAAATTAACTTTTATTTGGATATACTATTTCTTTTTCTTGTAATTTTGGTGCAGTGAAAATTTTTAGCTATACATGTATTAACTTTGGAGGTTTTAGACTGAAATGATTTAATTGAGATTAATTAACCCTATAATTAAATTTTTCAGAGTACTTGCTATAAATTATTGTGAGGAGTCAGTCATAGGTTATTTGTATGGTAAGAGAATCACCGTTGGCTCTATAAATTTATTCCTAGAAGAGAAGATTTGGTTTTAATTTTTATGGCGGTTTTGTTTGAATATCTTTCACCTAAATTCTGTGAAGGTATCGCTGTTTTAGAGGCGGTTTTAATTGAACCTTCTATCAAAATGTCAAGTAATTCGGTGTTTCGGTGACAATGAATGTATCTATGTTTAAATATGTGTGGATTAGGTGATAATTTGTTGACTATGTATGGTTGCAGGTTTATGTATTGTGCATATGTATATGCCAACTGATCTTGTATCTTCTCACAGTGCATTTGATAATAATGGTAATATTTATTTGTGCTTTACATTAGGAGGGTACTAACTTGTCTTAAAGGTGTTCATATAGAGTCAGCTTCATCATATGAAATCGTAGCATGGTGTAGAAATTTGTATTTTTTCATTACTAATTCTTATCCAAATGGATCAAATATTATTATTTTATCCTTCTCTTTTTTCCAATCATAGTTGATGATTTTTTTTATTTCAAAGTTTTATTTGTAGCCTATGATTCCTCTGTGATAACAAACATTGACTTTCAGTTTTGATTGGATGGTGTTTAATTGTAGTATTAAGCTAGTACTACACGTAGGGTATACTTAAATCATCATTTACTTCCCAATTGAGCAGTTATTCCATGTTAGACCCTAGTTTATTTCACATATTCTCCTAAGTAACAATTATCATCCCTATGAGTGGATGCAGCATTTAAATTAAATTTTCTTTTGCAATTATCTGATACCTTAGTCATTTTCAAAATCATTAAACACAGAATTAGGAGACATTCCTTCTTCGTTTGGCTTATTTTATTCCAGTATGACTTTCTTCTCCTGTATTCTATGTAGTATGACTTCATTTGCATACACATGCAAAGTCCTTTTACATTTATTTTCATATGTCTGCCATTCAGGTGTAACTTTATTTAGTCTCTAACTGGATCGCAATACTGTTGTGTAAGGATAAATATTCGTGAATGTTTCATTCATTAAATTACTTTATCATAGCTGCAAGGTATTACTAAATTACTTTTGCATAGTTGTGAGGTAAGTGAAATTTTCTTGAAAGTGTCAATTAGAAGTTGTCCATTGCTAGGTGTGTCTTTTTGATTAATTTTAACCTGCTTGAACATCTTGGCATATTTTAACTAAGACTATATTTGCTGTTATGACCCAACCATTTCCCATTAGTTTTTGAAAATCCATTTGTTATAAATTGTATTTAGTGATAATTATGAGTATACATTCTATCATTGAAATTTCAACTCATATAACTTCATTGATGTGTATGATAAATTTGTGTGAATATATTGGCAGAGTATTCAGAGGTATGTTAGTGATTAAAAGATAATCGATAGCATGTAATTATTACATACTTCTAAAATAATCAGATAGTAATTCAATGACTATGGATTTTGTAAGAAAATTGAGCTCATTATCAACTATTGATGCATAATGGCTAGTATTTTATCTTCGATTTCAGAATTGAGAATCAGAATAGGTTTAAAGCCTTTCCACTCCATTACAAATTTAAGTAAAAACAATGACCATGTAATTGATATTCCTTTGAAAATTAGTACTTCAATTTAATTTCATCAATATCTGTCTGGTATTTTTGTGCTCAGATAAATAAATCTATATTTTTAGGCGAAGCTATTGGTAGGTTTTGCAGGTATACTGTTCAGTCTGCTCAATTGGAACCTTTTACTGAGATTTTTTCTCAGGGACAATTCTTTCCAAGAGGCCTCAATTGAATATAATTTAATTGAATTTTTAAAAAATATAATTTACCTATCATGTAATTCCTAGTAGGTACCCTTTTTTCAACTTAACGTTGACTTCAAGTTCTGGTGTGTATTCATTAGTGAAGGGGCTCCCGGATAGCCCAGTGGGCATCGCGTTCGGCTTTGGTGAAAGTGGTCCCGGGTTCGATTTGCCTACGTGCGAAATAATTTACCTGCGAAATGACCTTAGCTGTCGGAGCACTTCTAACAATACAACTACTACTATTCTTTAGCGAAAACATTCAGGGAAAGATAGTTCCACCACCTCAGACTTTTTCAACGTCCATTCACTTTGGTATTTTTGGAAAACGTTTAACCTCCAAAGTTAATAAATATAGATTCAGAAAGTTAACAGTAGATTTTATCAAATAAAACATCATAAAAACCATGTAGTAGCATGTTGTAGCATGGATTGCATCGACTAAAAAGTTGTCACAGTTATGATTAATTTGTGAAATATGGTTATTCCGACCAAAGTTCCGACCATCACAACGATAACATTTATTTCACTCTTGGTGTTTCTGTTTTCTTCAATTTGATATGTCCAGAAAACAACAATCACACGGTTTAGCGCGCCGCGGAGTTTGATTTGCCTCGTGTGGAAGACGAGAAGCGCTGCCCCACGTGTTATTCGTAGTCCATTCTATTCCTTGTGGTGCAGTGTCCCCGAGATGCGTTTGATAGATGCGCTCCCCTCTCAGGTCAACGGACGCGCTCTCATCCTAAAAATGTTTGACTTAGAGAAATGTGGAGAATGTAATTTTAGAAGCAGTCGGAACTCAAAGACGTATTGTATTATGTCATATTGCGAGACCAAAGCTGAATCTGGATCTCACCTCAGTTTGTATGCTCGACAGCAATTTCTATAATTATTCCCCCGGGTGGATTCGCATCAGGAAACAATAATGGATTACCGTCCGTATAAGTACAGAACTCGTCGAAGAAGTAGTTGGTTGTGTTATTCCAGTAAGCCACAATCGCGAACTTTAAGATGAAACATGAAGTGTTAAAAGAAAATAATTGCCGGTTTGAGAAGCTATTAGATTTTAGAATTAAATTGGGATATTAATGTTTATATAACCTGTAATACATCACTGGCGGGGGCCAATATTGGATATGGAGAAGCCACCAAACTGTACATTCATACAGGGATGTTAGATTGGTAGTGATCGTAATAGGTTGTTGTCAACATATCTCTTGCCACGCGTTACTTGCTGCTTGCAGGATGAATATGCATATGTATTAATGGTCGCAACTTTCAAATGCCTTTAATCAACCACAAGAATATGCGTTACATCACGCGGAAATAGCTCCATATGGGTTTTTTCCGCATGTTGATCGACGGCTAGGAATGCTGCGATAAGCCTCGAGACCCGTTCCGATGTCCCAACAGTGACGTCAACATGAATGAAAAGCCAAGGAGGCGTGACCTCTTCAGGAATACCAAATTTCTGGCCAACGCGCTCGCTCTTCCCTATTCTTCGGGGTGTTTATAGTCTGACGCCCTCTCTTTTACAAGGTCTTTCGAGGTTTTTTATCGGATTGCTGAAATGTGCAACGTGCTCTTCCTCCACAACAAATATGGGACGTGAGTTAATGGGAGCGCGTTTTCTTCAAACCTTTCTCTCCGCTCGCATTTTCCATCGTCATTATCGATTTTCAGGAGAGACCTTCCGTGTTTCTACTCCGCTCACCTAATTGTGAATAAGGTCACGGTCTGGGACGAAGTGGTTCAATTATGTAAATTAGGCGTCTGTGATCGGATAAGATGGATCTTATTTGATCAATATCGCATTATGAATGATGCGAAGCGGGAAGATGCAGATACTTTGGAATATTACATTCGTCTGATTTGGGCACATTTTTGGCATCTCCCTTTCTATTCCCTGAATGTAACTGGTGTTGATAACTGACTAGAGTGACCAGAAAAAAATATTTTGGTTTAGATTATTCATTTCTTAGGCTTTGGGGTACTAACCACTTGCCGAACATCGCAAGTAGTTTTAAAATAAATATCCCATAACGATCTATTTTAAGAGGACACCAAGTTGCAATTTGCTGAGCCTTCCAGATTGGATTCTAGAAAATATTTACCCTTCGCTGAATGTCTGCGTAATGCATCATCTAATCTTGCACTGATTGACTCAGTAACTGACCATTGTTTGGAAGTTCTACAATCATATATGTAAAAAGCAAATGTCTGTCCGTCTGCCTGTCTCCTTATTTATCTCAGAATCGGCTTGACTTAGAGGTCTGAAACAAACTGCATTATGTTTCTACGATGCTGAAACCCCCAAGAAAACTATTTCCATCTCTGTAAAGGCCTGGGTTCGTACCCAGAAGCACAAAATATGTTTCCATAAGAGATGTACGTAAATTACGTTTCAATACTTGGCGAGGTCGTTTCTTTTATAAAATTAAATTAGAAACAATGGTCCTACGAAATCGAGACAAGTGTCACGAGAAAGGATAATAAGCATAGAATCTTATTTTAGTCGTGAATCATTCATATATTCGAAATTGCGAGAACTTTGATAAAATAGACGTAAATTTCGTGAAAATATTTGGAAATAAACAAACCATAACTTAGAAGACCAAGGCAATTGTTGTACATCGACTTGATGAGATATCCCATATAAATGCACGGGGAAAATCAGTTAGTATACTCTTCCATAAGAAATGTACGTAAAATAGGTTTCCGTTACCTGCAGAGATTGTTTCTTTTACAAAATTAAATTAGAAACAATGGTCCTACGAAGTTGAGACAAGTGCCAAAAGAAAGGAAAATGATCATAAAATCTTATTTTAGTCATGAAACGTTCATAATTGCGAGAACTTTGATAAAATAGACGGAAAATTCGTAATTTTTTTTAAATAAACAACCCATCGCATTGACGACCAAAGCAATCGTTGAACATTTATTTCCTTAGTTACCTCATATAAATACACGAGGATAATCGGTTTATAAACTTTTCCATATGAAATGTACGTAAAATAGGTTTTCGTTACCTGCAGAGGTTGTTTCTTTTACAAAATTAAATTAGAAACAATNCCGTATAGGCCGGGGTTTGACCCAAGAGCCCTTAATACGTTTCCATAAGAGATGTACGTAAAGTACGTTTTCATGACTTGCAGAGGTTGTTTCTTTTACAAAATTAAATTAGAAACAATGGTCCTACGAAATTGAGACAAGTGCCAAATGAAAGGAAAATAATCATAGATTATTATTTTAGCCGTGAATCATTCATATGATTTCTAAATTGCGAGAACTTTGATAAAATAGACGGAAAATTCGTAATTTTTTTGGGAAATAAACAACCCATCCGTTTGATGACCAAAGCAATTGTTGAACATTGATTTCATTAGTTTTCCCATATAAATGCACGGGGATAATCAGTTAATATTCTTCTCCATAAGAAATGTACGTAGAATAGGTTTTTGTTACCTGCAGATGTTGTTTCTTTTACCAAATTAAATTGGAAACATTGGCCCTACGAAATCAAAAGAAGTTTCAAAAGAAAGGAAAATGATCATAGATTCTTATGTTAATCGTGAAATATTGATATATATTCGAACTTTCGAATATTTTGATAAAACACACGGAAATTTCGTAAAATATTCAAGAAATAAACAACCCATTCCTTTGACGACTAAGGCCATTGTTTAATATTGATTTCATGAATTATCCCATATAAGTGCACGGGGATAATCAGTTCTTATAATTTTTATAATAAATGTTCGTAAAGTATGCTTTCATGCCTTGAAAACAGTAGAATAAATATTATAAATA
>KZ308953.1:205053-221071 GCA_000376725.2 Ladona fulva
CTATATATATATAATTTATTTATCATCGATTTGTTTACCTTCTGTCATGTAGCGGACTTTTGGGTACGTAAGTAAATGTTAATTATAATTACCAGTTTTTTAGGAAAAGTCATGATGTTCGCCAAAAATGATTTAAAGAGAAAAATAAAATAAATTACCCTTAACACGTTTCGTACGTGGTATTGAAATATCTGACACAATTTCCAGATTGAAAATCCAAATTATTTTTTGATAGTATTTTCCTCCTTTATTATCATCCCAACTTCCAGATTTTAAATCTTAAAATTAATTTTTGAGGATCTTATTACTAGCCTATTAAGTATTTCATTTAAGAAAATTAATTAAGAACCTTTTCTTTTTGAGACGACTAGCTGCTTATTTGGATCGTATCTTATTTAAAACAGCAGTAAAAATACCTCGTTTTACGCAGTTTCTCTTAGCATGGAACACGGAACGAGTAAAACTATATTTCTAAAGGAGTTGAATCTTAACTCTCCCTCTGGTTCTTATCTCTCTCTGTGTCATTAGCTTGGAGAAGTGTTGCCAAGGTTGGAGATAAGATCGACCAGGAAGATGGGTTACCTCATTGGGAAAGGAAGTAAATTGTGTGGCTTAATGGAAGTGCACTGTGGAGAGGAAACACAGTGCATAGCGTACTTCCTCTAGAGATAATTTGGGAAGAAATATTTTTGCAAAGCTGAAAACATTTTCTCTGATTTTTTTTTCAAAATAGATCCCGAATTTCTTTAGCAAGAACCAGGGCCATTAGCTTCGTATTCTAAAGACTTTACTCGCCCCTTAAGAATTTCTTCTGACTCATTCCATAGAAACTCCTTAGCGTAATCACACGTTTGGTCACTACTTATCGCTAGATGAGGACTTTCATGCACTTATGAATGCCTCAAAAGGATATCTTTCTGACTCGGCTAATGAATACTTCGATGAATGTGCGCGAATGCACGAGCTCACAGAAATTCAAGAATTATAGAAATATTCTTACTAACTGACTGTGCAAGCCGCCAGTGGCGTGTGACAGGGGGTGTGTATCCTTTACATCGATATTTACCTCTGCCATACGCCATGTGGCAGCTTGCAGGGTAATATAACTGTACACATCCATATGTACTGTGTGCTAATATAAATATATGTACATACTAATATAAATGTAAATATCCATATCTAACTCTAACTGCTATTAGCTTCTCTAATTCTCCGAGGGAAAAACGACTATTTAAAAGCAGCTGATTTAGTCCAGTTGATTTTTTCCTTGTAACGATTTTTTGTTTTAGATTTAGATTCATACCCCGCAAGCCGCCAATGGCGCATGGCAGGGATTGTATCAACACGAAAGACCTAACCTAATCCATCCTGTTCGCATATCTGGACCGATGAATTTTTCGAAAAGCATTCGTTGGTATTCAGATCTTCTCTCCTAGAGCTAGTTCTACCCGAAGGATTTTATCATAGCCGTAACGCTACTGTCAAACCCGAAGTCTCCACTGACGAAACGGGCTGCTCTACGTTGGACCATCTCTAAATCTGAAACTAACCCTACTTCATGGGAATCCCAAATTGCGCAGCATTATTCGAGACTAGGACGAATGAGGGGAAAAATAAGCAATTTCTTTGACTTTTGATGGACATCCTCTTAGGGTTCTGCTTGATGAAAATCTGCATTCTATTTGTCTTACCTATAATATCACGACTATGTTCCATGGACGATAAACTGCTGTTGAGTATAACTCCTAATCTCTAGTGGATATGCTGAAATTTATTACTGTACGCTAATAAAGTTGGTGGAACGCGTAGTTGGTGGAAAGCATAGTTTTTGCTCGAAACTCAAGAATGTTAGTAACTGAAGTAACAAAATCAACTATCTCATCAGCGAGATATTTAGTGATACATTTTTAAAATTAGAAATTAGATGATGTCGGGAATTTTGGTTCTCATTAACCGATACATCCCCCTACCTTGCGCCACTGGCGGCTTGATGAATATGAATCTAAAACCGTGCGAAAAATGGCAAGTTGTGCTAAACGCAATGGCGGATTCAGGTGGATTTGGGTGAACGCACTGGTGACTTTGTAGAACTAGTGATTTGACTATGATTTGGCTAGGATCTGCCGAGGAGCATGAATTTAAACCACATTGTGAATTTTTTCCACCATCTTTATAAATCTGCTACATTTATCATTACAGAATGGTATTTAAAAAGTTTGTTTCGGATGAGTTCACAGGGAAATTGTCTTAAAGCGCCCCCTCCTTAGCAAATACCACACCCCCCCTCCCGTCAAATCCCTGGCAAGTCAAACCTCCTTGTGGATTTTCTAGATCCACCTCTAACTCAACGCAAGTAACAAGATCTACGGAGGTGGCCGAGCTGTTATGGGCTTTCAAAACAAAAGTTGCATAATGAGATTATTAGCCAACTCGAATGACGAGCTTCAACCAACCAACAGGTCGGGAGTTTACAAATTAAATTGTGCTGACTACAACTGTATCAATGTTCGCCATAACGTCTAGAAATTACAACACGCGAACCAACGAACATCTTAGAGCCTTCCTCCACAAGGCCCATCCACTTCGCAAGGCATCGTTTTGAAAATAGCCATTCCAGTAGTTTTTCTCCTAAAATTTTACATTTCCAAACAAAAGGTTTATTTAATAACTGGAGCAGTTGATTGTGTATACATTTTTTAGGTATTAATTTTTATTATTTTTTGCAGTGTACAGTATATATGTAGGTGCAACGATTCTTTCTTACTCGTGACGGGATTAGTAGTTCCTGACGTTTCTGTGTATTATACGGTGTGCAAAGCCTTTTCCGGCTAAGGAAGGTGATTCCGTAGGAATTCATGTTATTTAGCCGAGTTAGCATTGTATCCCACCGTAGAAAAATTATATGTATAAATCAACATAAATACTATTCCCCATAAAATAATGTGAATAAATAGATTCCTCCTTCAACGTCAAAACTCGAATTCGAAATTTATGAATGATTCGATATTGTACCCTCCTTCAGTTTCAAATTCGTTCCAGTTCCCAGAGATTAGGGGGGAGAAAATTAAACGTTCTTGGAACAATGCAAACTCTTCATTATGTACAATACAGTTTACATCGCAATACAATCGTGATTTCCGTACTCAGCTAACGCGATTTTCGACGCTAAACATCAAAGATTTTTATCGAGATTTTAGCGAGAACGTATAGCTATCGTTTATTTTTTTCCCAGGCAGTGTAAGGTACACAAATCAATAGATAATCAAGGAGTTTGGCGTTTTTACACCCCCTGCCATACGCCATATGGTGGCTCGCGGGTTACTAATGTAAATGTAAAACAAACCTCGTCAACAATCATCTGTGCACGAACTATACGGTGCTGCTTTCAGTAATCAAACTGCTACCTCTATTCTTTTTCGTGTGAAACAATCGACTAAATTTAAATATTATTTGCTATTTCTCTTTTTTCCAAATATTGTGGTAATATTATTGTGATACCGATTGGTTAGTAATTAGGTAATTAATAATAATATTAAGGTATTGGTGAAGCGATACTTTGGTCTAAAATGGAATATAATGAATGTGATTTGTTCGAAAGGAAGAGGAAGACCGAAATTAAAAGGAATCTACGAAATGATTAATTGATTTAGCGAAACATGTATGGATAGATAGAGAATAATATAATGTTATTAACGAGGTAAATTACGTCTTTCGAAAGGGAATGGGGTGTATGTATGTATGAAATCGGTTTAAGGATTTAGTGTCCATACATCGCGAGAAAAGATCACAATATATCCTTAAACGAAGTTAAAAAAAGTTTCCCAAGTCCGAGCCAAATTACGTCTCCAGTTTCTGTTTTTGAAATCTATGGTGGAGTTCGAATCCACGACTTTAGAGTTGAACGACCTTACAGATTCCATGGCAGAGCTGTAACTGCTTTGCATAGGAGAGAATCTCGTAGCCTTCCTTGAGCACCACCCAGTCAATGCAGTGGTTCTACCCTTTGACGCGGGTTTTCTTGTGATAGCGGAAGAGTATTGAGAAATAAATTACCAATTATCACGTTTCCTTGCTGCGCTGTCGTAATCTCTTCCCATTTCCTCGTAATTTGTAGAAAGAGGAAATATAGAGAAATTCATCGGTTATGCATATTTACAAAGGGTAATTTTTGAGAAGTAGAATGTTCGTGTAGTTCCTACAATTCACAGTATTTTGTGGCAAATTATTTTTGTCCAATAACTATTACGGTCTTATTTCTTTTAGAGTAACTTTAAGTGAACAAAAATTTTGTGGCTACCGCTAATAGTTGGATTAATTTTTGCTACAAAATTGCTACTTACCGTATTATCATTTAATTACTACCGATTTGAATATTTTGTTTTATCACTCTTACATTTGCCATGTATAATCATCGCCTCATTTAACTTGAAATTTTTGTTAAATGTAACATTTACAACAAAGTATTATGATTATTATGTGACTTGAAAGTAATGTTAATTTAAAACAGAAACATGCATTATACATAGATACATTTAGAACATACTACAAATCCAATCATCCGAATCGTAGGATTTTTTGCGACATTTTGTCAAGAAAAATTTTCTAATAAAGAGTAATTCGTCGAAACCGGAAGTCGATAGAATACTTATCTTTGTGGTGTAATAAATATTTTCTTTGATTCTTATAAGTCGTTTTGTAACAAAATTATACCGTAGAAATTTTTGTTGTAGCAAAGTAATCTTATGACATTTTTTTTAAAGGAAGCATTTACACGTGTTAGTGTAAAAATATGTCTTTACGAAAATTTTTGTTAGTGAAACTATCGAATCTTCTAGATCCAATATTTGAGGCACACATGCATTAGTTTTCATCCTGCGACTGAAGGATTAATCAACTAAGTCTAACCAAGCGAGTTTAATGCTCTACATTAAGACGATAAGACATCTTGACCTCGTATCAGTGACAGTCAATGGCTATTGGGTCAGCTCTTTGGATTTAATATACCTATATAATACGTTGTATGTTTCCTTCAACCCGCTAGATGCATGCGATAGAGGATATAATGGAGAAATTAATCTCGACTCTTCAGCTGAGCATTAAAGTTAATATATTTTTCGCCATAATTTAAGTTCATGTGCTTCTTAAGTGGTATTTTTACATTTACATTAATACCTCGCGAGCCGCCTTATGGCTTAATAGTTGGGGGTGTGTATGGTAGAGGGTGAGAATACACCGAAATCCCTAATGGGCTACCTGATTGGTATACCTAATACTATCTGGAAAAAGAGACCAGCAATAGCTAACCGTTCTCGATATAATCTCGCGAAATCTCTTTGACGTCTGGTTCCGAAAATCGCGCTCACGTACTCACGAGAATCACGTATTTCATCATAAAAATCAGTACTCAAAAGTTTCTGGGACAGCTTGTGCCTATACTCGGTTCTTCTATCCTTAAAGGATTCCCATTCGAGGGTTTTAATATACACTGATACACTGCTGTAGAAACTAATAGTCTTCCCCGAAACGAGCCACTCTGAGTTCTACGCGCTCTAGCTCCAAGATCAGACCCTTCTCGTTCGGCTTCCACAGTGCGTAGCAATACTCAAGTAACGGACGGACTAGTGAAGAAACGTTTGTCTTGGACACTCGATTGATTACCCTTGAAAACGCGGTTACATAGCCTCAAAGTAATTTCATCTGACTCCACTAAGTTTTGAATATGTATTTTAAACGATCGGTTACTACTGAAAAGGACTTCTAAATACTTATACTGATTATGATTTACGAATTCTAACGTTTCGCCACTAATGTGATTGGGGGTATGGCTTAAGTAACGATTCGGGCATTGGGTCATGTTCATTGCTACACATTTCTATGCGTTCAAACCGAGCAAAACAGATTTTGCTCGTAAGTGCAAATGAAATTGTATCTCGGGACTTCTTTGGTGGTTATAGTGGTTGGTAGTGGATAGTGGTTCTTCTGTTGAATCAAAAACTGATTTTGATCTTTGGTTTATTCCTGATTTCTCTTTCCGCTTGCGTAATACCCTGCGATCCACCTTTCTGAAGTGTGCCATGACAGTCATTTTTTAATCCGATTATCTCGCTTTTTGGGAAGCATTCCAAAGTTTAAAGTCACCGAAATTTTTGGCTTTCCTCGGCAGCCTGGAGACCTTTTCGTTTCGCTAACCCTTCTTCGGGTTTCCTTCAGTCTCACCAATTTTATGTCGTTTAATTTCCATAAAATTCTTTCAGACTTTTGTCCCTTATTAAATCGTGTGAGTTACATTTCGCACTAATTATTTTGTACGGTTTTATTAGCATGAGATGTAGCGAATGATGATGACTCGCGAGAGTCGATACCGGTCGAATGAAAAATTTCTTGTGGTTACTACGAAGTACTTTCATATTTATTTCATACTATAACAGCATGCATGTTCGACCGCTATTCTAATTTCTCATGAAAATATCCGTCTTTTACGATAAATTACTATTTTATTCGAAATTAATGCTTATTTCCTGATATCGCTGTTATCTATGTCTATGTAAGTACCCTGCAAGCCACCTTTCGGCGTGTGGCAGGGGGTGCATGCACCATCGCCATATTTCTCTAATCGATTACGTTCGTGTATCGTTCGCGGAAAAAATGAGTTCTTGAATCGATTCGTTCTAGCATCTATTTTCCTGATTTTTCTCGCAGTAGAAAAACGGCCTATATAGCATGGTGGACGCATTTTATCGGCTACATCATCTCTGACGTGCTTTCTCTAAATATATCCACAAAATTAATATTTTGTTAAATTTTCTAACTTCTTAAGATTCCCATCCTGCGTCCTGAAGCATCTGAGTACCGCTCACTGATTTATCGTAGCAATTCTTCACAAAACGTATCGCCTTTTGCTGCACCTTTTCTAATTTCCGAATACCTCACTTATCGGCAGGGTCCAATACACTACACGCATACTCAAGATGGGGCATAAATAACGTAAAAAGACATCGCCGGCGAGCTTTTTCTTCGCTCCGACCGACTATTCCATGTGCAGTTGTTCGTGAGGGTTACTCCAAGATACTTCATCGATTCTACTGATGAGTGTATCCCACGGAGACTAAATTAATAAATTAGAATTTTTATGGATGTTTAATGCATATTTCGTAAGAGGATGAGAGATTTCTCACCAGATATCGAATAATTAAATATTTTCATAAATAGAATAGCGAAAATAATGGGTATATATGTAATGTTTGTGATTCTTCTAGTATTAATCTGAGAAAGACGATGACCCTCTATGCATTACTTCATGGAATGGATCAAAATTAGAAATGAAAATCACACCTTATTTCTACGTATATTTACGTAACGACCGGCTTTGGATCAAGTCGGCCAACATCATCATTACCCGATGATGGTCTAGTTGGCTTGAAACTGGTCATTTTGCAAATCTATGCGGAAATAAGTGAAATGTGGTCTTCATTTCTTATTTGCATCCATTCCATTGAATTCCACATGGTAAAGCCTACTCTGTGGATTTTATTAAAAAAATGACTTCATTATTCCTCTAACAAACAATCGTTATTGATTTGTTAAAGTGAATAGATTTTTAGAGAAATACATTTGGCGTTATATTAGATGAATAAGAATGACATTGTGGAATGAAACCAATTTTCACTCTCAGTTGACTCTGATATATGTTCAAAGAAATCGAATCTTTCATCTAACAATAAGTTAGCTGAGAAGCATGTTCTTTATATAAAATGAAGTTTTTTAAAGCCAGAAATTTCTTGAAGTTGTCGCTTAGGATGGAAGAGCTGTTTTGATGTATATGAAGATTTTGTGTATAGCAAATACATTGGAATATACATTAGAATAGTATCTATAACCATTTTAATTGTTATGTTAGTTGCTGAGACTCCAGGAAATAATACTAAAATAGATAATCCATGTACATTGATTGATGCCGGTTCGGTTGTAATTTATTAACTGACAAACTTATTACTAAAGAATGCAATCAAACTAACAATAACTAAATAAAACTAGGCTAAAATCTAATTATTCATTAAAAAACTCCATTTTAACGTTAATCCTTACCACAAAGTCACCCCTGATTCTGTGTCGTTTACTAGTTATTCATATTTAAAAAGTAAATTTCTTTTTATGTAACATTTTAGACACAACTTAAGCTTTAACAATTTAACAAATAACATGTTATTTATCTTCTCCAAGTAAAATATCTTAATGAAAACCTTCTTTCAGATTTTCCTATCTTGTGGTCTTTCGATAAACTGGAACTCCACGACAAATTTATTGATTTGCCACGCTCCTCTCTTTGGATGAATGCAAAGATTTCATCGCCAGAAATCGGTAATGCTGTATATAACGGCTGTTTGTCCTCATGAGCAGCTCTCAAGTTAAGCTATATTACGCTGAATCATTTTTTTTAGCAATGTAGACTGTAACTGCTCTCTGCCTTGCAATCCACACTTTTAGATCGTGGATGGATAATGGATGTACCGTAAAACAGTTATAAATACTTAGGGAAAGATTTTCTTCCTTAATGTCAATAACAAAATACGATATGTTTCGAATCATATTAAATTTCTTTAACTCCTCCAATTACTTGGGTGTTTTCTGATTGTTAGACCCCATTTTGAGTGTTTGAGCAGTACACAGGTCCATGCTGACAGGTATTGCATTTGATAATTAGTTAAGGTTAGCGAAAGACGGTACGATTTATAAAGATTTGCTAGGACAAATCAATAACATTTACTCAGATGTTTCAAACGTAGGATCGGAATGTTTAGAAAAAAAGGAGGTTTAAACCGAGCCTTAATTCGTTCGATAAATTCTGAGATATTGTGCTTTCAGAAAACGTTACTGATGTCTGTATCCAGTTGGGCACTGTCCATCCTTTTACATTGGTCGCTCAAATACCACGACAAAAATAGGGGATATTGATGCTAGTCGCTTAAAAGATTCATTTGAAGTAGGAAGATGTACGATAGTGACCGTCTCGGTATGTGGAGTATTGTGAAGTAATCCTCAAGGAGACTTGCAGAGTACACTGTAGATACAGATAAAATTAATATACTCTATTCCTAGCCAGAATAAGATATCGACACGAACAGAGTATAGGGTTTTGTATTTAGAGAGACGAGTGATGTAAAATAGCAGATAATTTTCTTTTATTCTCGCCTCCCTACGCTATAAAAACAGCGCAACAATCTTTGTTTACTTAGCCCACGTATCCAAAACAAAAGTGTCGTTTGTTAAGAAAGACAAGATATCGCTCGCGAGTCCCCACGCGGCGCCATCGCTCAGCTATATCATAACTTAAACCTTTTAACGCCAAAACAATTACTACACGTTGTTCTTTTGTTTTTCATTTCCTCGATTCAGCCAAATTGCCTCTTGTTACAATCAGTTACAATTGCATTTACGGTGGCGCTGGATTTTCTATTTATTTCTACTTACACTAGTAATACCACTACATTTCACTTGAAATTCGTGACACTCTCTCGTTCATTTATTTATTTTAGATAAAATAATAAAAGATTATAAATAAAAATATAGAATTGGCACATCTCTAAACCTTTCACGTGAAACTTTCATGTGATGCAATTAAATAGGACGAAGAATATCGCACGCGCGCCCGATACACAGCTCTTATTTTCGCTAAAGTATGAATTTTCGAATATTTTATTCCGATTAAGATTTTTCAGTTTCGTGCGACATATTTCACTCGCTTTCTGCAAGTGACGATTTTCCAATTCTTTGGTGGCTTACGTATTGTTTAATAACATTATCGACTCAATTCTGTTCATAAAAGAGATTTTCTCTACAATCATTACATCAAAGAAAGAAGAAAACTTTCCTCTGCAGCGGTAACCTACTTCTACATCCACATAAGGAGCCTGCAAGCCGCTTTTCGGCGTGTGGCAGGGGGTAACCTGCGGGAAACGTTAGAAATATATCACAAAATTCCTTTAAAAATTTTTTCTAAAAATAAGGGATTAAGTGGAATCTCAAGTGAAGATTGTAGCTCCATATTCAATTATCCGTAAAGATCCCTCGTATAATGCGGGTAATGTAAGTTTTACAAAGAAAATCGCGTTAATATTGTTTCTCTCTAATGACGCCCTTTGTGTTAACAGAAGCGGCAGAAGTTGGAACTGATCATCCATTAATTCGAAGGAATAATAAATTTATATCGGGCGTTTTCATCCGCTATAAATATCATGTCCTTGTATTTGAAGCTTATATTTCACAATCCGAAGATCGATAATCCGAAAATATGAGTTCCAAAATATAGCATTACTAAATAAGAATTGTACTTTTCCATGTTAAGTTTTCAAACGGCCGAAGATGCTGAAATCTCTGCCATCTTGATAGCTTCAATGTCAACAGTCAGGGCTGTTAAAAAAGCACGACATTGTATTCTTGTAACTATTGTAAATAACAACCACAATCTGGTAACCTACGTAACTATTGTTATAACTTGCATAAAGAAACAGTAATTACTCTTCCTTGATTATGATCGATGCTGAAATTGTCGTAATATGAGTTCAAACAGAAAATCCACAATAAGATGGCGAATATTATATTGCAGTTTAGAACGATGCAACTAATGAAATGTATTTACAATTATTTCGCGCCTTAAATTTAGCATCGCAAAACAATGAGTGATTTATAAAACGTTGAAGGATATATGAAAACCCAAAAAAGTCAGTTGTTGAAAGCTATTTATCGAGGCATTCATCTGACGAAGTTACTGTCGACATCATTTGGTTCAATATCAAAAGTGTGGTAAAGGGGTCACTGTAATTTTCTTCGTAAAAGATTATGAGAAAAAACATTAGTTAGGCAAACTTCTGATTTACTCTGAAATACTGCTCTGAGTTTGGTTATGATTGCTTTGATATTTCCTTCCAATTCATTATCGGGTCCAGGGTCAGCTAGTTGCCAGCCCCACTTTCCATGCAGATTAGCGTTTAATCTAGAAATGTATTCATGAACTGATCATCAATTTTATTGCGATAAACTAGAAACTCCAATTCTATTTCTAAGTGAGTGATACCACTTTTCTTTCTAATGCAGAGACTGAGATGCAGTAGATTCTAATGTGGTTGTTTCTAGATTTTTTGTTGGTAAACATACTTCGTATTGATTAATAACTCATCTGTTTACTAGTGTTTGCAGGAATTTTACCGGGAAAGTTACATTTACATGTCTGTACGTAAGTACTATGTAAGCTAAATTTCGGCGTGTGGCGGGGGGTGTATGCACCACAACTTCCGTAATCAATTACTTTCGCGTATTTTTTTTTCTGGAAAAATGAATTCTTGAATCGATTTGTTTTAGTATCTATTTCCCTGGTCTTTCTGGCAATATCATAGAGGCCTATGAAACGTGGAGGACGCATTGTATCGGCTACATCTTCTATGAACGTGCTTTTTTAGCAAATTCATTCTTTGTTTGAATCTTCTATCTTCTAAAAATTACGAAGCACGGCGTAAAACTATTTAACTGGACCCGCAGCAACCTGAGTGCTTCCAGATTACCGTGGAATTAAGTTCGCTCCAAAAATGGAATATTGTTGCTTTTAATATATACTTAAACAAAGATGAGCATAAAAACTCCACCAGGGAAACATAATTTTTTGTATGCTCCAAAAATGTCGAGTTTGCTCGCATTCAATTGTTAGCGATTGGTAATTCTTAATCCCGCAACACTCGATTTCTTTTGTGAAAAAAATTATTTCATTTGGCTCCTACTGGCATATTTGTGCCCCGTTTGCCTTACCCTCATTGTAATGTATGACAAAACTAACGAAAATGTAATTATTTTAACTGATTCACTCGATAATTATCTCTTCTTCGGAACCTCCAGGTAAAAGGAAGCCAAATAAATGGCTTTGGCCCCATTTGGCCCCACCCGTAGATAATTATTCGTATAAATTATAATACGAAGAACTAACGCCGATTATTTATATTGGAGGATCATCAAAGAAAATGTCGTAGAAAATGAAAGATATATAATCAGAACGTCATAATTTGTTTAATTATCTTCAAATATTGCAACGATTATTACGTAAAGATATTCTATGGAAGATAGCTGAATGTATCGTATCATGCGATATGAATATGATGTGTTTTAACTGCCATAGACAATGTTTTGTTGTTAAATAAAGCTTATAAAAATAATTCAATTTGTCTACCTCAATCAACTAAAACAATGGTTCTATTGTTTCCAAAGAGAAACTTACTAGCAATTTCTTCTTATTGTACAACCTCAATAATGATTCTAAGTTAACTTGATTGAGGGGAATGGATCTACCGAAAAACACCTCGCAATCGACTGGTTGTGCTCTACTGGTGCATAGCATCTTTCCACTGCCCCCCAAGGGACCACGACTGACGCTAAAGCAGCTGAAACACGGAACCCGAAACGATAAATTTATCGCTGTCAGTAGCAGCTGCTATATTCAGCTATTCTAGCAGTTGTTTTTCCCATATTGCATTTGGAGAGTCAATATAGACGCGGTATCGCGTTTGGTGGGACTGTTAAAATCCCCGCCATTGTTATTCGCCATGTTTGAAAGTCTTCATACATATATAATTCAGTTGTTAAGAGATAAACACGCTCAACTTCTCCGCGGATATTGTAAAAATAAGATTGGACGAGGATGTAAATGCATACAAGGGGCGTTCAGAAAGTTTCAGCTCTCGGTACCTACCCTGATGACTTTAAAATTAAAATGAAACCAAAAGACGTTATAGTACAGCATTGTTGCAAGTATCTAATTATGAAAAATCTTCACATGACTGTGAAACGTAACAATACCCCTTTGGGGACCGCAGTGAGTTTTCCGGGAACATTTACAGCGCCCTCTGCAGACCCACAATAGAATGAAGCGCACAGGTATAAGTTACGAACTTCCGCTTAACGAAACTCTGGATTTACGAATCAATTTATTTAATTAAAATGGGTTTTTTCATTGACATTTTTCCAAATTTTAAACCTAACGCGGGGTAATGAACAAATCAATGAGAATGAAAACCTTCTTTCGATTAAATCCAACAATGGCAATCCATTGGTTTATTTCCGCTCGTTTGTTCGACACAGAATTGAAAACTGAGCTCAGACGCTGCGTCATCACGGACTGGGCGGTACATACCTCAAGGTACGCACGTTGGACGCTCATAAAGTTCCAGGAAGACGCTGATAGTGGTTTGACGAATGATATTATTTACGCATCATTGTCGCTCGGGCTAGTTATTTGAATCTATTCATTATTAGACACTTGCAACAATGATGCATGGCAATATTGATTGCTATTATTTTAGGTTGAGCCTACCTCAGTAGCTTTAAAGCTTCATTCGAGAAACACTCCGAAGGCCCAACGTTTAAAAGCAGGAAGCAATTGATTGCAATGGAAAATTCGTAACTGAAGAAGAGGGAAGTGGTGACTTATCCGAAACTATTGCTCTCACTTGCTGCCTTTTCTGGAAAGCCTCCATGATGCCTTAAAATCTATTATATAGATATTTGTGTATAATCAAGGATTCACCTAAAAAGCCAAACTTTACAACTTATTTATTTACTATTAAGTTTAATCTACATAATTTAGATTTCGATTGTTTTTTTTTAATTTTGATTAAAAAAATGTTATTACATCTTTACAACTAATATTATACAATTCCTCTATATATATAAGAAATAAAATGTAGAAATTCATTTTAAATTTTAAAGTGCCAGTGACATGAAAAAGAGTACGATAGCTTTGTAAAAATATCCTGATTCGTCAGTTAGCTGCCAAATAAGAAGTAATAAGATTAAATCTTAGGTATTAACCCCTATTAATATACAAACTTTGTAAGGAAATAAAAGAGAACTTCTTCGTAGCATCTATACATCGGTGCTCAGCTCTGTTTATTTTGGCTGTAGAAATTGTCACTTTTATAAAAATCATAAAATCCTTATTTACAATTTCATTTCCCAATCATATGATTTCTAGGTTATTATACCTGTTTAAGATGGACTCAGTATTATTACTGATCCAACTTCCTCAGAAGTGGCAATTTCTGTCCAGAAGACTTCACTGATGGTGAAAGTAGGATTACATAACACTTTTAAGGAGAAAATTTCAGCGATTTACAGATGTCTAATGTCAACAGATGTTCGCTTCACATACTAAAATGGAACTTCCAACTCACTATGGTATGAACGAACATAGCAGTTCTCTGGAAATCACTGCCATGTACACGAATAGGTACTTCAGGAATCATTTGAAGCAGGATCAGAGAATGCTGTTAGATGGAAGACAGTGCGACCGCGAGAGGTCTTCGAGGAAGAGCAGAGCACGAGTTGAGCGTGTCCCACATTCACGTCACCCCTAGATGACTTGTCACTCCGCTTGAGATACATTGTTAGGGACTAGAGGCGACTGGGGTACGATTTCACTCCAGGTTTCGGTTTTAACGGGAAAATTCCTGCTATAAATCTTAGTTTTTTCAACCGGTGATATAAGTTATTTCTTAATGAATTATATTGTCTTGTGCAAGTCGTTATTCCCAGTTATTTACATTTTTGTCTTCTTTCTTATCTTATTGTCTTCTTTGTTAATGCCTTACTTCTCTTTACTCTTAGTTATTTATAGCCTTTTTGTTTTTCTTCGTTTTAATATATTGGGTATCTATCGTTAATGTAAGAAAGAAGTCGCAAGGTAGCAATTCATTAGGAATTTTCATGACAAATTTACTCGCGGCAGTAACCGATAAGGGAAATAGATTGTAGGGTGCATGCATATCTAGCCACTGAAGGAAACGCGAGTATACTCGCCTGATACATTTGTGGGTGCGGATTTGGAGTCAAATCCGTCGGTAATGGCTTCTTTGAGAATTATTACTGATCCATCAGCAAGTCAAAACAGCATCTTTCGTTCATTTCAAGCTTCTATATGGCAATGAAAGCAGTAATTTTTATTTTCCTGTTGTTATATTTGCCACTTTTGTTATTCTCGTTCATGACTGTGGACACGAATGATAATGATTACGATTATAGGAAATGGCATGAGTGATGCTAAATTCGATTTGGTAACTCTCTTTAAAATATTATGAAAAGTGTTAATTAGTGGATGGGTATGTTACACTCACGTGGACCTCTTCCATTTGTATCAATCTAGCTCATTGAGGAAAGTAAGTTCCAAATTTCTGACTTCTTGTCCTGCCCAGTCAAATCATTCCTTCTCGGAAGCTAATCATGGAGGGTTTGATGATAAAATCTATCGAGCAATTCTTATTTGTCTCATTCTATACCTTTTATCTACTACGAAAAATATTTGTCAAAAACCTTCCTGGTATAGATAAGAGTTCTTCATTCAGGTTTTAATCAGATAGGAGAATGAAATGATATTAAGGGATTCCTTTTTCGTTGAATGGCGACAAAAGAAATGTTTAAGTTATTTTTTATCTACGAAAAAGAAAATGAATTACATTTTAGTGTAGATCTTTAGAAGTTAAGCTTTGAGTGTAATTGACGTTGAGAAATCAGGGCAGAACGCCTCGATTCGGTTTTCTTTCATCAAATTCTTTTTAAGAAATAACAAAGACAACAGTAGATAACAGAATGCATGGAATGTTTCGTAGTTGACCTAAAACGTGGCTGTATTTTTACCTATACTTTTGTTCCATATATACATTCTATACAGACATCCTACGCAGTAAAGCTAGTGTTAGTGTAACCGAAGACAGGCCGTGATAAGAAAAATTCGCACGTTGAGGTAACTTGAAATCTGTAGATTTTGCGTGTTATTAGTATATGTTAAGTATATATACTATATCAGTATAGTTAATTTTTGTACCAATCCAACCATTGTTATCGAGCAATCACTATTGTTGTCGGTGCCATTGTAGATTTAGCGTTACTAAGATATTGCTGACATTGTTATTAGGTCTATTGTTACTGAAGTACCTTAATTCTCAACAAAAAAAAATATATATATATATATATGCGCACAGGTATA
>KZ308953.1:223940-285004 GCA_000376725.2 Ladona fulva
TTAGGAAGATAACAGGAGTGACAGACATCATAGATAAGGTAAGATCACTGAAATGGATGTGGGCAGGCCATGTTGCAAGGAGAAACGACAACCGATGGACATCAGCAGTGCTGAACTGGATACCAAGAGACGTGAAGAGACCAAGAAGAAGACCAAGGGACCGATGGAACAGAGACATCATTCAGTATTTAGGGGTAACATGGCAACGAGAAGCTCAGAATAGAGAGAATTGGAAAGCGCTTGGAGAGGCCTACATCCGACGTCGGATTGAAAATGGCTGATGATGATGATGATGATATATATATATATATAGAAAATGTCATTTCGTCGTCATTAATACGGCAAGCATAAATGTAACGTACACTTATGTACTTTTCCATAGATATATGGTTGGGTCTTCTCTTAAATTAGGTAGAATACCAGCCACCACAAGAAGCCAGTAAGCGGGGAAGGGTTCCTTTCTGTATCAGTCACTTATTCTGCGTAACTCATTGTTGGAGACTAGTTTTCAAGCCAATTTAGGCTTAAGTAAAATATTATACGAAACGATGCACAAAATACTGTATATTTTTACAGCAGAGCTACATAAGAGCCACATAAGAGCTACACGAGTAATCCTTTCAAATATGTAACCTCATAACTTGCGACTATAACGAAGATTAGCGTGGGGGTCCACGTGCGACATGACCTAAGCTGTCGAAGCACTTTTATATAACAATACTACTACTACTAGAAAGATTAGCACGATTCTATTTTATCGGTTTTAGTAAAATAAACCCATTCTCATTTTCCAACGATATTAATGATGTCGACATTTCGTTTTAGAAGTTCGAGGGGTGTTCGAAAAGTTCGCGAAATTAAGATTTACCGCTTCTGGAATAGCACAAATAAATAAAATAGAGGGGTACTGTTGTCCATGTTTGTTACAAGTATCTTTTAATGGAAAACTTCACGATGAAAAAGTCATATGCACAACGACATGTGACAGTGACTTTCTTTACAAGGTTCCAATTTGGGTCTCCCGGAATCTCTCTGAGTTTTCCTTTTCTGACTCTGATGACTTCGCCAATTCAAGTGGAAACGATCAAATCCTTAGTTCCTATACTCAAAGGTCAATTATCCTTAGAGGCCACGAGAAGAATCTCCCAAGAAATGAAAACCGTAATTCATTTCGTTTATCATTTAGCGCATTTAAGAGTTAATTCGAAAGCAAATGTTTCTCCCAAGAAAATCTTCGCGTCTGCTCGCGAACTTTCGCTGTTCATTTCGCATTTCGACCGAAACATTCATCGTCGGCCAATCTCTCGCTCTGGGTTACCGCCGACGATACCGTGAATGAATTTTCTTCTCTTATCTTGTCCTCTCCCCTCACACGGACTGCAACTTGAGGGAGAAACATTGAGAGCGACGGAACTGGAGCTCACGGAATGTAAACAAATTATTTCATTGCGGTAAATGCAAGACTCATGAGACGATTCCAACGTAAACATAAGCAAGATGGAGAATGTGTGAAGAAAATATTACGATTGCAACTGCATTAATGCTTCATGTGGCCTCATGCTATTTTCAATATGTCTTTTCCATCGCTTTACAGAGTGTTCTTATTCATTAGTTAAAAACTCATACTTCCCAATCTGCAAAAAGATAAGTTGCGAATATCAACGATCGACTATGAGGAATGAATTTCTATCTTAAAAACTACGAGCTGCTCAAACATAAGTTAGAGGTACTTAACTCTTTGAACATCTGGACCTCGAGATCTGTCTAGGTGCGAATTCATCAGCGCAAAGGCTGGTTGTATCCTCTACTCTTCCATCATTAGCTGCCAGAAGCTTTGGAGAGGTAATGAGGCATGAAGCGGAGTGAGGCAGTTTTTCTTTGCTTTCCATAATGCTATGAGTGAAAAACGTCTACTTTAATGGAGCAAAATGACTCTATGGATATATCTATGGAGATACTCTTTAGAGAAAAGAGGTATTTGATTCTGATCTGGATGGAAATAGGCTTCTGCCAATTCCAGTGGGCTGCGCTTTCGCCTTTGGTGGAAGCTGTCTTGAGTTCGATTCCCGGTGGGGTCCTACATGTGCGAAATGACCTTAGTTTTCGAAGTACTTTTAACAATACTACTACTACATGTATGGTAATTTCTTTTCTATTTGATGGACCATAAATTGTTTACAATATTTGTATCACCATCTCTCTCATTTACTGCTACGCCCTCTCTCGAAGAGAGTTCCTCTTGATTCTCTTGTTTGAGAGGATTGAATTTGTGGGAAGAAAATTAAGATATCGCGAAACAGAGCAATCATCATCCCAGTGTTGGTGCCGATGCAAGCTCTGTTGAGAGATAGTTAGATTAGATTTTCCCCGTCAGCTTTGTCTCAGGGGCGTAACGTTAGATAAAAAGTTTGATTAAGTGTCCTTACCAATCGAAGTAAAAAGCTCTCTTTATCCGAAAGGCTGACCATTCTTTAAAATTATCGCACGAAGGCAACCGGTACTACAAAACAATACTTGCGGACTCTCTAGATATCCAGTCTTCAGCGGAGAGAAATAAGGAAAACTGTGGTCTTCCTTTTCGGTTTTTAAATGAAGATCTTAACCCGGTTATAACGCTATTTAGCATAAAACGCTGTTTTCACTCGATCCCAGAAAAGCGTCTGAACCGGGTTTTGCAGCATTTCCTTATATGTTTGATCCTCATCCCTCCAAGCTTTGGAGACCGAATGAGGGATACTACACTAGAAGAGGGGTGAGGTTGTTTACTCTTGCTTTCCTGTCTAAGCCAGAATAATTTGAATGGAGCAAGTGCATGAAAAATCAGCTGGAGGACTCTTTGAATGAAACTTTTCTTAGCATTCGATGGGGAGTGAGCTTAATGAATGTCATCACTCTGCATCACCAATATCTCCGTTAGTGTCGTATTATGAAAATAAGTTAGAGATACTTTTTTTTTATGTATACTCTATCCTAATAAACCAATGAAATATATTTCTCTCATTGGGACTAATGGAATCAATTGAGCAACGTTGTAGGAAGCATGCTGGACCTCTCATTATAAATCAGGAATATAAGAATGGAAAAAGTGCGTACATGTGACTCAAAGTGTCAAATACATTTCTGTTCGATCCCGCATATTGTTGTCTTTGACATCACTTTCAGTACATAAAAACTTAACGGATCATTCATTTTCCATTATTCTGATTCACCGACTTATTTATCAATAGATGAAAAATAAATTAGTCCGAAGCCGTAGAAAATATGGTCCCAATTACAACCACTAAAGAGCATAAAATTAGCTTTAAAAGTAATTTCTGCTCAGGAGAAATGTTTGGCTTGGTTTCTACGCGGTAAAAATTTAAATGAACGTACCATGCTTAAGTCATATATGAACAATGTACTCGTAAGCTAAAATTTTGATTCTCACAACTGCCAGAAAAGATATCTCCATTTCGTACAAAAACATATTTTCCGTTACTTCGTGCATTGCATTCGCATCAAAGCGAGGTGAATCCTTTTTTGAATTCGTGTTCACGTCGTATGAGATTTAAAATTTTCAATCCGTTTCCCTCCATTATTAGCGTCCTTCAGGAGGACGTAGTGGAAAAGCGTTCTGGTAGATGTCGGTAAAGGACGATCCGCCGGAAAGATAGTTAAGGAACGCCCTCCAGATGGCTCAAAGTCATACTGTCCTGTGGATGAAATTTTCTCGCATGTGGTCTTTACGAGTATTTCATGACGTTAGATTTCTTTTGAATAATCGCTCAATTTTTTGAAGCTTATGAAGTCATCACTTTAGATTTTAATGGGCTACGGTAATTAATAAGAACAGTTAAGGGAAACTCGAACAGCGGCTGGATGGAGTAGGATTGAGTTTTTCTTGTTTACTGGGGGAGATGGTTACGGCTTCATTCAATTGCGTCGGCATTTGAGAACGTGCTATTCGCGCGTGCTATCGGCCGTACATGCGTACGCCAGTCTATTCGGGATTAGTTACAGGTCAGGGTCATTCCCCTGAGCAATAACAGTGAGTAAGTAAAGATAGGAACCCCTTTGAACAGGGGTTGGCATGCTTCACTCGTCGGGAGTTGTTTATCTGCAGAGCAAGGGTCGGCAAACAGCAACTTCTTTTGGAAGCAGCACGCGACTCTCGGAATTAAGTTGACAATGCAATTATAACAGATTTTAAAGAAGTACATTTTAACCATCGCTTTCCAACCAGAATCTTATGAAGCATAATTAAATCATATATTAATATAATTTTCTGGTGCTAGTATCAAAAACTGATAAATCCAAATCGTTTATTGAACGGAAATGTAAAAATATTTTCAAGGAAACGGAAACTCATTTCACATGCTGATAAACCAATGAGATCTATATTTGAATTATTTTTCGTTAAGTTAATACTCATGATGAAAGTGCTCAGGGTAGAGAAAAATGTATCTTGGGTTTATTCATGTCTTAGTTCTTCTCGTGGGTGTAATAACATGAAACCTACTATGGCGTGAGTAATGCTGAATAATGGTATTCCTTTTGATCACTCCATTTTTGAAATGCTATGAAAGCGATATTCATAGGGTCATTGTGCTACGATTACGCGGACGCTTCCCACTCATACGCTGCTATTGTAATTTAGTGGCGAAATGTTATTTTCGTAATTCTAAGACTTTCGACGTAATTTTGACTGTAATATCCCCTCTAATCCTTCAAACATATTATTTAGCGTTTCTTTCAAATAATTATTTTGAATTTTCCTTCGTTTTCATTTTATACGATTTTTCTGTTTTTGTCGTGTAAACATATTTCATTGTATAATCCTTCTCATTTCTTTTCTGTTGCTTTCTCGCGGGCATTTTTCACGCCCATTCTCTTCGGGTTTTTTCCTATAGCGTAGATTTTTCCATGTCAACCATAAGTTTCCAAAATTTCTTCCCTCACTCTACTCTTTCTTTTAGTTTTTAATTAATCGTTGCATACATAACAACGGCATATGGATGACAGGTGGAACCTCACCAATGAAGGGTATATCTAGCTATCATGCAATTGTAACTCAGTGAGAAAAGCAGTGGAAAACTGCCTCACTCCTCATCTTGAATAGTATGCCTCATTCCCTCTCCAAAGCTTTTGACAGATGGCGTTAAGATTCTAACCAACCCTCGAGCTGATCGCTTAACAGAAATTACAGATGATCTGAATAATAATGAAAAATTTCTAAATAGTTTAAAAAATTTTTAATGCTCACTTGATATTTATGACTCCTTGACGGTTTTAACTGATATCTAGGCGATTATTCCCAATTTAGTTTAAATCTCCAATTTTTAAAGGAATCAAGAAGTCGCGGTAAGACTTCTCTGTTTTTGTGGCTGGGTTTTCTTGGCACTCGAAAGAAGTTACACTGCATTTTCCGTTGCCAGAAAAGTGATTGAAGTGTTTTGAGTGTTTTATATAAATCTATGTATTGATTCATTCGACCTCACGGGCTTTAGTGTTCGATGGTGTACATTTCCGGGTCTAGGTGTTAATGTGGACGATTCCCATTTCTGACTTTCTCTAACAAGTTCGTTACGGACATGACGAGGAGCATTTTTAGAGAAATATTTCTGTGTTTAATTTTCATCTTTCGAAACGTGACGACAAAGTGGAAATTTAGCCGTTGATTGAAGATGATTATGGTTACACGATTACTGTCATTTTACGGTGTGTATGTGAGATTATAGTCTACAGTACCCCCTGTTGACAATTTTCTAGATCCGCTCTTGTACTAGTATTCCTTTCTCCATTGCATCGAGGCACATAGAAAATGGCCAGACGATCCGCGAATGCTGTTTCTGTATGGCGTAAAATATCGTTAGATAATTCTCTGGAATAGATTTCTAATTAAAATACCAACCCCAATGCGGTGCTTTCAGATTTAGCGCGCGCTTTCTCCGGCGGCAATGGAAATAGATTTAACCTTTGCGTCGTTGCGGTTCTTTTTTCGCAAGAGGGGAAAGTCTGCAGAGCATTTTGGAAAATGCATTGTCGACGCTCGTAAACAGCCGCAAAGCCAATCCACAAGTGGTATCGTTTTAATTTAAGTATCTTTAAAGAATCCACTAATTCGAACTCAACTGAATGGCAGCGGTTTATCATAGGAAACGAAATGAGACCTATAGCGGAACGGTTTATCAATTTTTGGTATAGTCTGTGGCATTGTTGAATTGTTTACATTGTCGATTACCATCAAGTGTTGGTCGAGTTGAAACTCGTCTGTCTTTATATTAATTTTGTCAATTGGAATGAAGTTTTATAATCTTTTCTATTAACTAAACGTAATGAATCTCTCTTCAAACCTAGTTTAATCTCATGGTACACCTTGTAAGTCGTTTCAACCGTGATGCTCTAGCATTACTGCCGAATAAAACCTGGCCTGGCTGTTTTAATAGATTGATTTAAAACATAAATGACTCAGTTTTTGAAAAGCGTGAAGTAGAAACTAAATTAGAAGATTTCGTGAACGGAAAAGTAGCAAGGTTTGAGGAGGTGGTAGGGCTACTCAGCTAAAGAATTAAAAGTACTATAAATGCGGAAATCGCAATTTCGTACCTGAAAATTTTAACGATATTGAAACCAATCTCACGGACGTTTTCATTGCTTTGTAATCGTTAATAAGTTGATGTTGAGTTAATGATGATGCTGCACTAAATTTTCCTAAACTTCTGCTGTGCTGTTATATTATTGTTCAACGAATACGAAGCTTTAGAATCATCTCCGTATTAATCCATCTTCTCTGCGCACTCTAGGTTGCCCGTTGGAATTTGTACCATTTCCTCCATTTTGTTCTCAGAACTTGTATCAGTACCTCCATATTGAAAACAAAAATGTTTCATAAAATGAGGACGGCGAGAACATTTCAGCTGTTACTGCCCATGCCATGTTCTAATTAAAACTTATGAAAATGAGAATATGTGAAACTTACCCGAGAGGGGAGAAATCTAAGCTAACTTAATAGGAGAATAAGAAAAAGTAGAAGTAAGAATAAATCACTTTCTTTGAACATGAAATATATGTTTTTATCTTAGAAATGTTGATAAATTTCATAATATAAAAAATGTAGTTTAAACTTTTTTCGTTTTCCTCGATAACGACCAGAAATTTGTCCAGCATCCTAGAATTTCCATTTCATAACCATTTCCTACTCTACGTCTTCTTTAATTTAACAGGATTTACTGCTAGACACCAGTACCGGCTCCATATACATGATCATCTTGTGACAACAATACCGCTATCTTAATTGTTGATTATCGACATTTCCCAATCTCTGATATCCGTGATTGTTATGCAGCAGATAATAAGTCGCCTAATGACTACCTTAATCGCCGTCATGTTGTATGCTTGCTTTCAAGAGTTTTATTTATAAACAACAGAGGCCTCAATTTCGAAACGCTTCAATAGTTGTAAAAATCATTTTTCTTTTTTCACTCCATTTATTTTTATTGAAGCAATATTTAACAACACTTTGACGTTCATAACAAAATTGGACATTCCATCATCGTTATCTACGTTGAACAGTTTATTTTGAGTATTTAATTATTATTCTGTTAATGCTAATGATGTGTTTGGTGCGCCACTGGACGGTTGCTGACTTTCTGAAGCTTCTTGATGGAAATAATTTTCTTTGGGGGAGGTTTCATCGACTGAAATAACAGCCAAGACTCTTATCTCAGAACCCATATTTATTAGTCTATACTTTCGTGCACTCTTGTACACCTACCTACAAGTCTTGCGGAATTGTAGGTAGGTGTACCCGTGAGACGTAACAATATGCAAGGTACTGAGAATCGCTTTGGATTGGAGCAAAAAATATGAAGTTAACCTCGTGGAAGCGTGAGTCACGATCTACAGTTGGCTCGCCTACGCAATGCCGAAAGGTGGACGGTTGGAGCGGATTTTCGATTAAAATTTCTGGACAAACGATCTGCAAGCCAAGGAGACAAACTTTGCGACGTTGCCTTCGACAGTCCGTTCAAGCGGCGCAAATTTGTAACAATAAATCGTTTCGTCGTTGAAAATAAGTTTACTTAAGTTGTTTCCTTGACTTAACACAAAACTTATTTCTTGGAGACTTCAAAAGGCTCCTAGAATGAAGTTTAATCGCTTCTTGGATACTTCCACACGAAAATCAAACCGAGCAATATTTGCGTGTACCATTGCTGCAAGAGTCTAGCAATAAAGTTTCTCGAAAATTACTCGCGCACGACAGTTAAACGTAACAATAGCCATCTGCGAAAGACAATGAGTGTCTTCTGGAGATTTTTGAACGCTCTACGTAGTTATATCGCATTGAAACGTTCACGTTCAAGATGTAGAGAATAATGATATCCAAGCATCTGCTACCGAGGAAAAAAAGCTTGAAAAACTGAGCATTTCAACATGACATTTATTTCAATAAAAAAAGGCTAATTGGTAAGCATTTCCGCCTTTGCTCTCCGTAAAATGTAGATGTTAACGAGAGCCAGGTTTTAGTAGACTGCAAGTGAGGTAATTACCTCAGGAAATCGTTAGATCACAATGCGTGGATGTTAAAAAGTGGAAGAACATTAGAAAAACATTGAAAAACGTGATCTGTTCATTGAACATTGTCAATCTGCCCAATGACTTATTATGATTATTTAACTTCTATGCCAAGGTAAGGCCAAAATGGCCTCTCTTCCACTCTGGAGATATTGCATGACAATAATATTACCCTAATAACCAAAACAATTATCTACAATTAAATCTAGAAAAAATAAATCAATACATCCAAAAAATCCGGCAAACATAAATACAAGATAATTGGTACAATTTATGATGATGATGATTATATTATTTTTAACACCCAAATAATTTTGCTCTTAAAATTAATAAAATTTAGGATTATAAATGATTCTGCCACTTAGTATTATGTGATAAACAGTTCAATTATTGAAATGAAAGTGAAAAAGAAAAGTTGAATACTGAAGACAGCGAGTTTACTGTCGCCGTTGGAAGCATATTTCTGCTACCAGGGATCGATAATGAAACTTGCACGGGAGCAAGATTCAAGCCAATTTCCACATCTGCTTACCCTAAAGCAAAAATAATCTAAGTCTCCTCATTCTCAACCATAAAGTTTCAAAAATATCTTTTAGTCGTGCAAATGCAGTGGGTATATTATAATCGGAGGAACACTTAGCTGTCAGTTTCTAGCTTACGCCCTTATACAATAGGCAAACCGCTGATAGTCGGAAGTTATCAATGGTGGGGGTATTAATCGTCTACCTTCTGGACCCACGAATCACTGCAGGTAATCCTGCCGTTAAATGTATAGTTTTATCATCAAGAGTGTGTCATCAGGATTACTTTTTAATTTTATTGCTACATCTAAGGTTTCTTTCTAGATTCGGCTTCATGTTTCCATGAGCTACTCACAAAAAATCGTCGTTTACCCCCTTTCTAGTCTTTAGTTCTCGTTTCTGAACACTTTCTCTAGCTTCCAGTTTGTAGCTTTTTGTGTCGATAAAGGGTTTGAATTCTAAAAGTTGTCTCAACATAATAAATACTCGCCTTTAAAAAACATGCTCATTATTATTAAAATAATAAATCGTAATAATATTTGCGTGCTTAATTGATGTAAATCAATTTCTCAATTATGATTTCCATTAATAGTGTGAGCTTTCTCTTGGTGGTTGAAATCACTTCATATATCATGACTTTTTACACTAATCTAACTTGAAGATAATATGAGATGAAACTAAAAGAAAATTGTTTTAATACGTTCATTTGTCTCATGTTCCCCATCTCTAAGTTAGGAAATCTTCCAGCTAATGTACCTTTTTCATTACGAATAATTAATATTTAAAAATCTAATTCATATGTTGCCAACCGAACTGCAGGTGCTGTTGGTGCTGGTGGAAACAGGTTCCGTTCGTTGTAAAAGCAATAGACAGTTCTAATAGAACAAACGACTGACAACGAGCAAAAAACCAATGAGCAATTTGTATGATTAGCACCGCACTTTACATAAATACGAGAAAATCTGCGAGAAAGAAAAAAAAAGAGAAGAGATATTAATTTTTATGATTCACGGATTAATTATCTAACTTCAGTTTCACCGCATCATTTGTATCGTTTTGTACATCAGGTGCAGATTTAATAGGTTGCGATCATAAGCAAAAGCTTTAGATTCAGGGGCGCATCTATATATAGTATTTTCGCTTTTGGGGGCTGAACTTAAGTATAGTAACCAATAATCTCCTATTTACTTCGTAATGCGGACTAATTGATTCTCATCGTAAAAAAGTGTTGACTATGAAAATATGTTTTAAGTGACCAAATGCTTATCGATGAAAACCTTGAGAATTTGGTTCTGAATAGATACTTGTAGAAACTTTCGGGGGCGCTTAAGCTTGTCAACCACCCTCCCGAGTGCGTGGATTTATTAAATATGTACGTGGTGTGATAAAAAAGTGGAATTTTTAAAATTCCCGAACTGCATAATTCCAATTGTCAATTTTTTTTTCTGTATATTGATACACATGTCCCTAACGTTCTTACGTTGTTAAGGGCAGCCATTTTGAAAGCTTAGTCTATTGTTGGCAGTCAAAAAGGTTACGCGTGTTTAACTGTGATCGGCGATTTTTTGACTTCCGACAAAAATGAAACAAAGTATTTGCGTTAAATTCTCGTTTATTCAACTCTCAAATACTTAATTGAAATAGATGGAAAATGGAAAAATTCTTGTATTCTTCAATTTACGCCGATAGCCTTTTAATTCATGAAGCGGCCAAACACTTTATATACGTCTTCATATCATACATCGTTAAAGTACACTATAGGGGAAAAAGAATAGTGTACATAATAATACGTATTGTAAATCAACTTCAGAATCACGTCTAAAATATTCGAAGATAGAAGTAAAATGGAAATTATTCTCCGGAGTTGGAATAAGAGGGTGGCGGCTTTCATCGACTGGGATTCTCTCGAATGTCTGCAAAGCAACTGAGGCCGAGTATCTCTCCACCACGAACCAAGTCAGCAATAGAAATCTTCCTTTCATTAAGCAATTCATCCAAGGCGAAGGGGAAAACCCGATCATTCATCGTCAAAATAGCCTTCGGCGCGGGACCTTTGCGTCCATGGCCACAGGTGCAGAAATCGCAACACCTCGCTGCAAGCGGAAGGAAGGCGAATCTGCCGGCCTCTTATCAAAGCAAAGCGTAGCCATCCACCAACAGGTCAGCCGAGCGATCCTTAAATGGAAAGAAAAAAAAGGGTTGCGGCCGACGAGGAGGAGAGGTTTTAGAAGATGGTCACATACCAACTCCCTTTCCCATCGACTACAATGCCCCCTAAACCGGCCTGTGCCCTTCCCCTGGGGGTGGTCGACGCCCACCGCCCCCGCCGCCTCCCCTTTAGAACAGGTCGTCCCTCCGAGTGGAATGCAGAGCCCCTCGACGGTCAGAGCGTCTGAGACGACGCCGAGGGGGAGGGGGGAGCCGCGAAACGCTGCTATGAAATCGGCGAAACGCTGTTGTCACGTCGAACTATCGTTCATTTGGAAAACGAAAGCGGTCGGGATTGACTCGCTCCATCCACTGAATTCGGAGACGTTAAAATGGCTGGCGTCGCACAATCTCACGGCCAGTTACGAATAAATCGAATCAGCCTGATGCTATATTTACAAGATGTCGGATTACGTGGGTGTATTCAACTATATCTGTAGGGCCCAAACTGTTTCCCGGTGGGCCGGGTAACGCCTAACTCTGTGGTCGGCACGCCAAGTATGTACATACTATAATGGTAATTCTTTTGATAACGTAAGGATATAAAATAGACTGAATATGCAAGGGCGCTACCTCGTGCAAAGCCATAATAATTGAAATAAAACCTCTCGTACACTTCCACAGCAGACTCAATTCTGCGACACGTTTCATGCATGGCGGCATGTTTCAGACATGTGATGGCAACAATATTCATGAATTGTAAAATTGTCATTGCCTGATGACGTCAGCTCGCTAGCATCCTGACGAAATCTGTGAAAATTAATAAAATTAATTAAATCTGTAATAAAAATAATTAAGTCTGTTTGTACGAAAGGTATTTCCATTTTAATGATACAATGTAGTTTTTGAAAAATGACTTGAATATGTATAATCTAGCCATAAATTATTTTTTTGGTTGAAAATACGCGAAAAATGATTGCGAATTTGGGTATTTTATAATTTATGAAGTTTCTAATAATGAATTATCTATTCTCATTTCGCTACAAACATCTTTTAGGGTCGAATGAAAACATGGGACGGAGCGAGTCTGGCCTGCGTACCGTAGTTTAGCCTCCACTTATCTAAAAGAAAAGGAAAATCCTAATTTAATCAAACAACAGAGTTTTATTGCTAATGGGAAGCATAAACGAAAGCTTAAGAATAAAAGGACGAATATAGCTAAATACTGGATTATTAACTGTTAATGCTAACAATTTACTAGCACAAGTTTTCAAGCTCTAATCGATAACGAATTAGTAGTTTAGTGGAAGATGAAAGAGGTTCTTGTAAGGATAACTTTCTACTGTAAATTTCTGAAAGTAATGTTGACAAGATGTTAAATTGTAATCCGAAGTTATTATTAATTGTTAATTGCTCTTAATTTATAAGAAATTGAAGTACTGTAAACTATTTAATGAAGCTCTATCCGTTAAGACGCAAATAATTGCGTAGATGGTCGAAGAGTGCACGGGAGGGAGCAATAGGAATTGCGTGAATCAGTGACGAATATTGTTTTCTGTATACCTTACCCTGCATTGTTTGTATGCATTTTGTTTGTATTTCAGTGATTAGTATGTTTAACGAAGTTGAGTTGCCATGATAATGAGATGGCCATATAGCAAATTTTAATTTATGTATGAGAAAGAATTTTAAGGAAAGAAAGGGGGTTAAAGTTACAACCTCACGACAGTTAAACGGCAGTAACGTTTTTAGATAATATAAATATGAAATGAAGAAGCCGATTGTAAAGCCTATAGAGGGCATAAAATAGGCTAAACTACGATTTAAAATTTATAGATTAATTGAATTTCTGTTAATTTATTGAATTTAACTTGATTAATTTATTCACGCTAGATTTAATTTCCACAAAGTAACTCCAGTATGTATAGATTTCATTGCAAGTATTTTCTGTAGCTACCAAGAGTACAGAGTTTCATAAAAGAAGAAATATATCGTAACGGTTGCGAGTTCCCTTGATATAACGTTTACCCTAATATTTGCGGAATGTGAAAAATTACTTTTACTTTTTTGTGTAATTTATAACGACCGCATCATACGGCAAATATAGAGTGAAGTGAAGCAAGAACTGTGACCGCAGCCGTAAGATTCTTTGTGAGAGCAATTCAAGGAAAACTTTCTTCTTTCTTACTGCAAAGTAATGATGGTAGGGTGTCTTCCAAGAAAGCGGAGGGAAACGGTGGGTATAAGACTGACTGGGGTATTTTTCCTCAACTACTTATTGTACCTTTTGCTATACGTTCATTTACTTGGAATTGCTACGCAGGGTGAGCAATACGTTCTTTAAAACAAGACGCACTAAATTCAAAGCCTGGGACATAACTGAAATGTAAAATGTTTTGCACATTTTTCAGCAGAATAAAATAAACATTTTGCGTTATTAGTGTAGTTGTAATGAAGTATGCAGCGGAAAAATAAGAGAAAAAAGGTAAAAATAGTGAATAATGACAATTATCTTGGTATTTCCTTATTGTATGCAATGAAAAGTGCAGTCTTCGGGTTATTGTGCCAAATTTGTATGAACATTGCTTTCTATGGGAAAGCAATGGGAAAATACCTCACTCCTGGATATGACTTCAGGTGACTTGGCTCTATACGGCGTACGACTAAAATAAAGTACAAGGATAGAAAGCCGGACGCAGCAAGGACTCGAACCTGGATCTTCCAATTGCATGATTGCCGGAAGATCCAGGTTCGAGCTCCGATTCCGTCAGACATTTCTCATATCATGGAATATATCACTTCTCCTCCAATCACTCTTCGCGCTGATAACTTAAATACAAAATATGAAAAGATATTATTATGAATAATTATGAAGATAGTAAATATAGACATCGATACTTCTACCACCTTCGTTTTTCCAAAACGCCTCTCAATAATACAACAATCTCTCTTAAATACGTATTGATAGTAAGATATTTAAGTTTGACCTAAATAATTTAAAATTTTAAAGCTAAATAAGATTCTATCTATGTCACTGTTAAATGCTTTTCTTGGGAATGATTTTCTGCAGTATTTGTCTCACGAAAGCGGAAGAGAAATCCTCTTGCTAACCTCTGGCCATTCTCCTTCCTCCAGTTGCGTCTCGATTCGCAACCGACGCTCTCTTCTGTATATCTTCATAGAGGTTAAATACACATTTTTGGTGAAAAAATGGGATCGCAATGAACAGAGGAGTACTATTAAAGAAATAGTTGTGAAGTTTCCAACGGAGGGGAGGAGGATATCCAACTGGGTAACCTGTTCGCTTTTGGTGAAAGCAGTCCCGGGCTTGATTCCCGCTGGGGATTCATATGTGCAAAATGACCTCAACTGTCGAAGCACTTTTAACAATACGACCATTAATACTACCAAAAGAGGACGATGTACCATGCAGATAGTTATAATTTAATTAATAGTACTTCATTTAATAATAATATTAAGCATTTGAGATGCAGATGAGCTCATTGAAAAAATACGAATATGGAATTAACGGAAAGTTTCCTTTAATGAAAATATCCTTGAAATAAGAGAAGGCTAAGTATATAGGCAAGGTGGTCCTTAGAAAAGGAAGTGCTTTAATGGAGTTAAATACAAAGAAAGAAAAAACAAAATCAAAAGTAATCTCACAAGTTATGAAATAATGCTGCAAAAGAATTTTCTCGACAAACACTTCGCATCTGAGTATTTAGCCAGACCCTTAAGGAACTAACGGTTCCTAACGGTCTAATTCTTAGAAATGAGTAGAATCTCTTTGGAAGCACAAAGGGAATAATCGAAATAAATTCACACCGATGTAAAATCTACCAACTTAAAATGTAAATTTATTTTAATGGCAAAGGAGAGTGAGCTAAAGTACCGGTAACTTCTTTGCATTTCCGAGATGACATTTTCTGAGACACCTGTGGGTGGACATCTTCAGTACTTTTCCATTCCTATTTTTATCAAGAGTAGTTTTCGCATAACAGACCTTGGAATCCATTTGCTTACTTCTTACTCCTAATGGAAGGAAAATAAACATATGTTGCTATGGCAAGGATAAGCGTATTATTGTATCAATTTAAGGCTTAGTTATGTGATGCATCGCGAATAATTAGTACAAGTGAACTAAAATACAAAATATCACAAGATCGTTATAATTTTGTATTGTTATTTATATTTTTCTTCCACTCGCCCTGTTCCCAGAAGTCTTGGTCCAGCTAGCCTTCGTCTCGGAAGTTTGTTCGCCCTTCTTTTGTTTAAACATCCAGTACAGCCACAAAATTTCTCCTTCGATTAGCAGGGCTTTAAAAAATAACTCAGGACGGTAGCTATTTCCCATCATATCATTGTTCAGAAGGGATAAGTACTTCATAATATCGAGAGTGTCGAAATTCGCGAATAATTATTTAAATCCGATTATAGTTCTATAACATATCAACAGAAATATTTGTGAGAGAGGAATGTACAATTAAATTTAATGAACTAAAAAGAAGGTTTGAAAGGAATAGAAAACTTTCAGAATTGAAAAAGTTAATAAAGTGTGCATGGGTATGTATAGGGACATTAATATGATTCATGCTACTCCCTTTTGGGTCAGGCACGTTATGTGCATCGTTTATTCGCAGTATTTCTCCATACGTAAATTTCAATCACTGCGTGCATATTTCTCTTCATGCGCATTTCACATGCACATTCATCACAATCCACATTTCTTCATACATTCCTTTTCATTCCTGAAGTTATGTATGTGTCTCCAGCATCTCATTCAATCAACCAGATAGGATTTCGGTTACCAGGTCCTCCTGTCCTTTTACAGTCATTCGTATTCTTCTAGAGCACCATTTTGTCACTCTACTTTCATCCAATCTATCTGTGTGTATGCACATAAATCATCGTAAAATACCCCTCTCATATCGGTCACGCAGCCTTTATTTTGAAGTCCTCATCCATTAATTATTCAGTCAGTTCTGACTCCGTATTTTCTCTTCTGGCATCACATAATCCTGTATTTTGTATCTTGTATTTTTCACGTAGACTTATAGGAAGAATGATTCGGATCGTCAACAGTTCGTAGGTAAAAGTAAACGTTCAAATAAAATATTCTAACTACCTGACGGAAAGTTTTCCCAATTTAGGAGTTATTCTGATTTCTCTTTCTTTTAAACGTTTTAGTTCTCTGTCTATAGGTATTTACGAGTTTTAATTGCAAAGTAACAGTAATCATTATAAACAGTATATTGTAATGAAACGTATGGACTTTCAAGTTGTTGATATTATAAATTACGGTAAGATTATTTAACAATATTTGCGATTAACATTTCCGAAGCAATTTCATTCGTAACTTTCTACATATTTTCCATTATTCATACGAATGATATGGCATTTTCGGAAATATTTAAAATTTATGTTATGTCAATATGTACGTGACTTAACTCGCAAGTGGTTAACCCCCGGATGTTGAGTTGCTAGTGTTTCCTCCTTCCTTATTTGTCTTTTAAATTGCCAAGTTACGAAGCATATATTTCTTAAGTATCTTAGAGCCTCTTGATAGCTTAGTATGTATTTTTATCGGATATCAACGTTCTACTAAAATGAGAATTATTAGCAGTAAATATTTCACTTACTTAATACAACACTTAATTGTAATAAATTGCTAAAAGTTAACGTATGGAAAAAGTTCACGTCAATCATCATCATGAAGTAAAGATATCAAAATTAATCTTTTTGTACAATTCGAGTCTGAGATGTAGTTTCTCTCTTACGTCCTTGTTTAGTTACGGGCTTATTTCGCCTTCATTTTTCGACTTGGATAGACTCAGCGAGGGAGAATATCTCAGGTAAAACCATCCGAAACATTCTTCGAAGAGTTTGATTGGGTCATAAGTCGTTATGGAGCAAATTTCTGCTCAAGGTTTTCAACGTATGTACGTCCTGACGCAATACATATCGATAGTATATCTCGATGTTTTTAGATATTTTGGTGCGAATTTAGTAGCATTCCTTTTTAATCGTAAACATATTTTAAGCGCTTAGGTGTTGAAGGAGAAAAAAAGTTTGATTCAAAAAGAAACATTTTTTCAAACTTCTTTTTACTGAAATTCTATATAGTTCTATAGTTCAGATAATTTTATGTACACATATCAATGCAGTTTACAGGCCTTAAATCCATAGCTAGTGTATTTTTGCTGGAAAGGGCGGCTTAATTCGAATACATTATTCTGAAGCTTGTAATGACAGGTGATACATCCGCTATTTTTCGCAAAATATACGAAAAGTGCCTAGAAATCAGTTTAAAAAAGGAAAATGATTCCGATTTCCATGTAAATTTCTTGGATGAACAGGAAAAATTGTGCGTAATAATTATCAACCGTTCATAAACAGGATATATTTTAATCGCACGAGAATCAGGTAAAAAATATAGAAGCATTAAAGTAGATGACATCCTGACGACGAAATTCCATGTTTGTTTTTCTTTCATCAGATAATGTTGCTCTCATAAGATAATGTTGCCCTGTATGGAAATAATAATGGTTTATGACTGACATTTTACCTCTCAATTTAAAAAAAATTAAGATTTAATTTTCCCAAATAGGGGATACCAAACTAAATATTCCGAATTGTGTTCGATTCTAAGCTTTCTCAGTCTCCTGTTTCTAAGCGTATTTAATACTGCAAAAGGAGAAACACCGCTTTTAACCCCACAGAAGAAAATAGAATGTCTGAAGATCTCTAGTTATTGACGAAAACAGTTGCGAAGAAAACAAAATTCTTCGGAGGAAACACAAAAGTTATTTCTCTTATAGCACCATGGCTCATTTTCTCAAGTTCAAGCATGCAAATATCAAATTTAAGTCACGCTTATCCTATTTATTCTGTATTCTTTCTTCCTTGTGTTATTACCGTTGGTAATCAACGGGCGTTGCTGCACAGAGTTATAGAGTAAACAACATACAGTTTTATATTGTTCTAGCTCAATTGAACGTTGATTCTCAACGGGGAGAATAGAAATATGATTAAATACTCCTATTTGTATAGAAGAGAATCAAAATTCTCTCACCCTATCTTAGTTCCAAGGGACAGTTTACTGAAAACGAAAATTGTCAATATATTTAAAGTTATTTTGCAGCTGTAATCTAAATTCGATATTAAAAATATAAATCTTTATAGAATTACTTTAGCATGAAACTTGACTTAAGTTTGTTCGTTTTTTTAAATTTAATTTTGCTTTAGAAAAGTGGGATGAAAACTATTGGAATTAACTTTTCATGCACTTCTTACGGTAGCGCTTTCAATCGTCTGTGATCGAACCGGAGACCTATGGATACACCAACAAAGACCACTATATGCGGGGTGTTGACTTTTATCAATTTGCATGTTTCTAAATTTTGCATCTTTTGATCCTAGAGTTTTAGGGGAACATAGTCTCACACTCAAAATTCTACAATGGAATAGCTGATCTGCCCGTTGATTGTCAGCAGAAAGTAATTAATTATAGTAACTATTTGATAATTGACCTGCTAATTACGATTTAATCTACTTTCACGGAAACAGTAGATAGTCACCATGGACGAGACGTGAATTTCCGTTATAATTTACTAAACGTGCTACAAAGATACGCGACGGTGTCCCTTTAGGAAAAAAGAGTCATATTAAAGGCACCCCCTGCCAAAGGCTAACAGGCAGCTCGCAGGGCACATATTATAGAAATGGAAAGCATATTTATTCGCTTCATTATTTTGGAATCCCGTTGGTAATAACGAGAAGAAACACTCCTTANATAATACCTCGTAAAATGGACTCCTCTTCATATATTCCATCGTTAATTCTTAGGGTAAATATTATATTAAGCTAAATTCTCAATTTTTATTATGGGACAATGCAGAAGCGCGGATTCAACAAACTCGTGGCCCTCTAGAGTTGTTTCAACTACAAAATTTTGCATAGTTTTGCACATTTAACAAAATTATCGCAATTCAGAAACGGAATATATAATCTATGACCAAGATAAAAATTTGGGTACAATTTTCTTCTTCAAGTGCTTGTTTCGATTTCGTACGACTATTCCCTCTAATTTAATTTTGCAAAGTAAAGCGTGTTAACGATGAAATTAAGTTAATGTGTATTTCTCATGGGCTCGTTTCACTCTTCTGAGATCGAATTGGGGACCTTCTGGTCAATAAAAATTAGCCCATTCTCTGCGGGTCGTGGACTTTTAATCATGTGCAAAAACTTTGAAGTTTGTGCGACTTTTGGTGTTCGAGTTTTAATATACATACACGCACCCCACACTCTGTAAAGTGAAAACTACAGAATGGTGGAAGCGGAAATAACTAAGAGCATATCATAAATAAAATTGAACACATATCCTAATAAATCAGTTTCAAATAGAAATAGAACTTGAAACATTAAGCAATTTGAAGCTGATCGATTCGGCCCTCATCAGTCAAAAAATTCTCTTTACTGATTTAACGCAATCTATTTAACGCAGATAGGTGGCAGCAAACGACACGCTGTGATGTTAGAAGAAGAAAAGATGGAAGGATGGAGTCCCAATCGGATCGAATCGGTGAGGAGGACCTTGAGGGCAGCCGAATGTGAGGCACGATATCGGCTTCGTTTAGAAAAAATTAAAACTCGTTCATTGGAAATGGCACCGACGGAGGAGGGCCTTTGAATGAAGAGAGTGACGTGAGTTCGAGAAAGGGCGTTTTATCTTAAGGCCAAGCATTTAAGAGAGAGACTTTCATGAAAGCGTCAACCTTATGGGATGATGATGGAGGATTTATTGGAGAGGAATGAAAGGTAACTGTGTCAATTATTGGATTTCAGAAAATTTTGCGAACGCCGAAACGATTAAAACTAAGAAAACATCACTACTCTTAAATACAACTCAATGCACTTGACGATCTCTTCCAATAAACTGACTATAATCGTAAGAGGCTGACAAACTGGTGATGACATTGAGGCACTGAAACTTTGCAACTATCCACATGAAAAAAACTAAACATTAATTTTTTACATATAACATATTTGTTATTTATAACAAATTAAATTTGCTGTGGAACTGTACGAGAGGCATTATTTCCATTTCGATGACCTTCCACGAGGTAGAGTCTCCGCATATTGAGTTTATTAAATTTAAGCAATTTAGAAAAAGAGGGATGTTCATAACTAATTGAAAAAGTTAATTAGTTCTCTGATGAATTCATTAACAAATAGCACTTTAGTTTACGTTCACCATGCTGATAGGGTTGCCTTGAACGGCCATCACAGTTTTGGTTTGTTTAATAAAATAGCATGGAAATGTATATCAGCGTATCACCTAAGATAGAGATATATCGCTGAATATAGTACATACTTAAGAAGATACGCTTGGAAAATTAAAGGATACTCAAATGTATAAAAAGTCTACGTGACCGGGACTCGAACCCGGATCTTCCATTCCGACCGGTAGGTGAAATCTGAGTTCGGGTCCTATCGACTTTTTCTCCTTTGCTTATTCCGGGGAAAATATATCATTTGTGCAATTAATTAACTGTTGTGTTAACGATATATTGCATGTACTTGCTTTAAAAACCGCTATATATTCTCCATATATCTTAATATACGTGATTAGTGATATCTTTTCTACGTTTTGTTTCAATAGCATGGTAATTTATGCTTCAAATTATGTAATGAGGGGATAATTTTTGTGTTATCGTAATTACTTAACTGTAATACCTTTATCCTGTTCTATTTCTTCAAGAGTACTTTGTACTTACGAATCCAGATGTGCCCATTTTTGACTTATCCTATGAATGACTGATCATACCTTTAGAGAGAAAATTAATATTATTACTCATAGAATTTAACTATAAGGGCATGCTAAATCAAGTTTATAGAACAGAATAGTCCAATTTTCCCAATAATATTACTAATTAAATTAATGAATTAGCAGACATCAAACTGAGGCATGGAATCGTATATTTTCGTCATTGCCAAAATCATCGCGCTAAGAACAACAAATCACCGTCGCTATTCATGCAGTGTTACGCAACAATGATCGACATCGGTGATATTTAATCCGAGATAAATTGTATGATTAAATGTTCTTTAAATAATATCAATTTTATGCTCTCAAATATTCACAAATCTAACATGCTTCGACACTTCAGCCCTCCATATATCATAGTAATTCACAATATTGTGGACTATAGTGTGGTAAACATTCTCCCGTTAACTTACTATGTCAGCTTTTCATATTCCTTTTCACTGATTCTATAGAATCATCCAAAGCTAGACGTTGACGCGAAGGTCAATCAGAAATATCCTTTGACAATGCTGTGTCAGGAAATCCATAGAGCAGTCATCCGACTACAAGCATGTACAAATCTGACAGATTCTTAGTCCGCTATAATATCCAGCACGGGCAGGAAAACTTCGGTTGATTAAGACGATCCTTCTAAACGGAAAGGACTCTTCAAAAGTTCTTCAAATGATCTCTTCCCGAAAGAGGAAAAAAATATCCGATTGTGGGGTATTCAAAAGGAAGCATCTTTCGACTATCTTCCTTCCAACTTATCAAATGCAATTCAGATTCTCGGAATGGAGGTCACAAGAGGAGCGACCGTTACATAGATTCCTCCCTCTCCACAAGATAAGTATAGGTGGAATGGACGTGAGGAAAGCCGTAAGAAATTCTGAGGACTATCACAACCTCATTTAATTAGGAACGGTGAACTTAAGTTCGAGTCTGCAGTGTCAAACGATAATAGAAAGGAATAAAAGAGATTTCAACATTGGCCTTCCTGCGGAGAAGGGCTCTTAGAAACCTAGATGTAGCAAAATTATAGAAAAATCAGTTTCTTCCTGACTTTCTTTGAATGAGAATTTCATGTTGACTTGGTCGCTGAGGTTGAATATTAATCTTTACGAAACCATTCATAATTTTCGAGCTTATTGTTATTTATCCATTTTGAGGTCCTTGTGCTGTTTATGTTTCATACTTGTAAGTAATTGTAAGTATATGAATAATTATTCTTCCCTCAGTAAGGGGTCACCAACGCAATAACGAGACCGCGATAATTGCTGGCCGATTGTTACTTCTCTCCTAAACTTTCAATTACCTTCTCCTCCAATGCTTTCTTCGAATGAAAACAGTTTACTCGACTGTTCCTATGCCTATGCTGTGTGAGCTCTGTTAGGTGAGCCTCACGATTTTACAGTTATACATAATTACAGATTCAATAGTTACATGTGGACTGGATTTAACGTATTTAGGAGTTACATAAATTAAACGAATTGAGCGCAAGCTCTGAATTACGGTTTAGTTGCGAAAATCTGTAAAACGTGTTACTCAGATGTTTGCTGGTATCTTAAAATTATTCTATAATGAATATCAATCAATAGAAACATTATATTATTACCTACGATTCAATGTTTTTTTATATTAAGAAAAATCCAGCCAATTATTTTCTCTCTGTCAGCAATTATAATAATGAGATAGGAATAAAACAACTTTTACTCGTTTTCCTCTCTCACGTGGAGAGCTGCCAATACGTTGAGATAAAACAGTGAATTTTGTATATTATATATATTTCATAAGAAAACAGCATTAAATTAATATTTTAGTGCGATATTTTTCCGATCTTTTCCCCTCGGGAATTCAAATAAGTAATGCCTTAATTGTAGCAAGATTAAGACTAAGGTCAAGCGAGATTTAATAATTCTAAGAATTATAAATTATCACTTTTACGTTGCAGATGCGCTCGATTTCCGTAGCATTTGATCACATAAATACATTTTTCGATGGTATTGTTACGAATGTAGATTCTGAAGTTATTAATTTCCTCTACACTATTTCGAATTTCGTATAGAATCAGGAAATGTAAGGTTTGTAGTTCCGCGAAGATGCAACCACCTTCGCTTCATCTTTGACTATGCACAATTCTGCTTTGCGAAAAGCATATCGGAACTCCGCCAAAACGATGAGGGAAATGGGGGTTGTCCAAGAGCTGATCCAGAAGGTGCCGTCCCTCCCTTGATAACGTAATCGGACCAGCAACTGGCTTTGAAACGAAGCATTAATTAAAAGCTAACAGAAGTCTTTTTCGAATGCTGTATATATATGTAACGCATTAAAAGGGTAAAAAACACTGTTATCTCTATATGGTAGAGAATCAAAGCATTAAGCCTATTGTTACTTTTGAGAAGAATATATAAGAAAATTGTCCGAATTCACTCATCCCCTTGGTTAGTTGAAGATCCGCCTCTGAGGTGATCATATATTAATCGTGCGTAAGCAGTGAAATTATTTATAGAGGAACGCCATATTAGGAATTATAGTGGTAATAATTGAGTAATACGTAATACGCAGAGCCATCCAGACTGGAGCTCGGATTCTTACGATGTCTGTCTGTAAAGTCATCAGCTCGAATGCTGGTGGGATCCTCAACTCCTTCACCTTTAGCTGCCAAGAGCTTTGGAGGGGGGAATGAAGCATCTTAGCCAGATGAGGGGTGATTTAGTTTTTCTTAGCTTTCCTTGCGGTCAGAATCACATGAATGGAAAACATCCACGTAAATGCAGCACATTGGCCTCATGCATAACACTTTTCGTATCTTTCAATAAGGAGCGATCAATAACGATGCTATTAATCTGCATAATCAGTACCTCGGTTGGTTTCATATTACAGCAATCTCGAGCAAGTCTGAGGCAAAAGTAAATTATGTATACATTATCCGTATTCGTACGATATCGACTCGCAAACGCCATTCTATTCCCATTCCGACCATTAAACACCCTCTTTTTGCTCGCGCACGTATATTCGGTCCAACTCTCCGCGGATGTGTAATAACCGAGTTAAAATGGCCGCGCAATTCACTCGTTATGGGCAATGGAGGATACAAAATGGAGGAAGGAGATGCTTCGTCTCGCGCGACCTTGGCTGTCCTCGTGTGAAGGTCCTCTCTCCCCCTCCAGACTGGTCCAACCAACAGATACACCTTTATCTCCTTATATGGACACTCTCGGCCAACCGACTTAACCTCGCTCTTTCTTCCGATTCCGTCATAGACCACTCGGATAAAACGCACTTCCTCTCGGAACCGCGGAAAGTGAATGCATCTTCTGCTAGATCTGCTTTCTCCGGAGGGACTTTTCCCTCGTGCGTCACCGCTGGACGCGACGCCTTTGAGGACACTTAGGCCGATGCACTCCGGCGACGGCCGCGGTGACGCACATTTCCACTAACTGAAGTGTTCCTCTGGAGCATTGCGTGGCTGCGACAAAATACCCATTTTCATCCCTAACCTAGTTTTCTTTGAAGTCCATTAAGAAGTTAAAGTATCATATTTCCTTAGTTGGAAGCCATAAAGGTCCGTCGAGCTAATCGTCGGTGGGAGCTAAGGGCTATCACCGGGCTAAAACATCTAATTTTCGTTGTGCGAAAATACGAAGATAAAAGGTATCATAACCATTAGTTGATTTTGGGTTGTTTGATTCACACCGGGATGGGAAATTTTTATCTATACCTGGTGGGTTTCTGATACACATAGTTTCCGCACTAGATGAAAGGTCTTGAATGAGACAAATGTATATTATCCAATGGATTCTATCGTCTTCCCCTCCTCCAATAGCTAAAAAAACATTGGAGGCGGATTGAGGCAGACTACCCAAATAGACCCAAGCATTTGTCTCCATCTTGAATTGGGGAAAGATAGTATATTCATATATAAAGATAAGGTATCATGTGATAAGATAGTACTTTACGTTATATACTTATGATATCGAATATGTATAGAAATTTTACATCAAAGAATTAAAACAAAACATTCATGAAATTCATGAAATCGTACGAGAGTAATCCATAGTGATATTTAGGTTCTGTTATCTTGATGAATGAAATATTTATCACTTGTCTTTTGGTGCGAGATAGAGAAAAATGTCTTTTATTTGCTTTTGTCTCAGTCTTGTTCATGACTATGAAGGTATGAAAGCTACTGAGCTATGAGTTTTTCTGAATAATAGCGTTAATTAAAGTTTCTCTTTATGCAATTTTACAGAAAGTGTTACTCGCAGAGTCATATGCTTCACTAACGCGGGCTTGTTTCACTTATAGTATTCTCACTCGTTGAGGTGAGCAAAGGAAAACTACCTCACTCCTCATCTTGCTTAGTAAGCCTCATTTACCTCTCTTAGTTCTTCGTAGGTGATGGTAGAGTTGTAGTCCCAACCGGCCTTTGGGCTGAGTACTTTACAGACAGACAGTGATATTTAATAACAAGTATGATTATATGAGATGAAACAAAATATGACGTAAGAATCAACAATTTCGATGCATAGTAAACCATATGGCAAATAGAAAACCCATGGTTTCGAGGTTTGAAGGATTAAGTCACTTTATGAAGCATCGCTCAGTCGAGACTGATTTCATCTATTTTTGTAACATTTCATCTATTTTTGTAATTTTTCTTCGTAGGTGATGGTAGAGTTGTAGTCCCAACCGGCCTTTGGGCTGAGTACTTTACAGACAGACAGTGATATTTAATAACAAGTATGATTATATGAGATGAAACAAAATATGACGTAAGAATCAACAATTTCGATGCATAGTAAACCATATGGCAAATAGAAAACCCATGGTTTCGAGGTTTGAAGGATTAAGTCACTTTATGAAGCATCGCTCAGTCGAGACTGATTTCATCTATTTTTGTAACATTTCATCTATTTTTGTAATTTTTCTTCGTAGGTGATGGTAGAGTTGTAGTCCCAACCGGCCTTTGGGCTGAGTACTTTACAGACAGACAGTGATATTTAATAACAAGTATGATTATATGAGATGAAACAAAATATGACATAAGAATCAACAATTTCGATGCATAGTAAACCATATGGCAAATAGAAAACCCATGGTTTCGAGGTTTGAAGGATTAAGTCACTTTATGAAGCATCGTTCAGTCGAGACTGATTTCATCTATTTTTGTAACAGATTTGCAATGCTTGGTTTGGGAATTTAATTAGTTTTTTAATTGAAAATATGAGAAGAAGATGATGAAGTAAGAAGTTTTTGAATGCCAGCTGAAAAGTACGGCAGGGATACTGAGCAAAATTTCCTGTAAACTGAAAGGGAATAATAGTTTTCAATCTACTAGAAACTTGATTTTATGCACATAATCTCGTCTCTGGAAGTAAGTTGGAGACAATTTATTCCTTTATTATTTTACATCGTTAGAATCATTTCATATCCAACAAGAATATTTTTTGCTGCGATTTCATTATCCATCACAGTTTCTAGTGGAGTTATGAACCACTAGGAAGCCATTAATAAGAGGCCTCAGAATCAAATGATTGCATTGCATGAGGGATTAGTGAGACGATCGAGTATTATTTCTTCATATCTATAGTTCATGGGTTAAGATTTTGAATGGAAGAAACTGCATTGGACATTTAAGAATGCTAAAATATTTACTCCAACGTGGAATACTTCTTTTTTTCAGAAATTAACTCTGGATCCTCGACAATCACTTTCTAGGTATACCTTAAATACACTATTAAGATCACTCTTATTCAGTAAGACGGTTTCCTAACGCAATGGACTATATTGAGGGTGGCCAGAGATACTGAATTTTTAATTATAAAACCCCATTTACTGAATCTGAATAAAAAATAGTAGTAGTTTCATTAAAATTTTGATTGGAGGACAAATAATACCCTTTCCGGGGGTTTGTAAGTCATGTAACAATTCAGTTTACTGTGCTGAGAAAATCAACTTTGAATATTGTTTTTAAGGTGAATGCCTCTAAGTCAGCCAACTCTAAACGCAACATATCGTATGAGACAAACTTTGATGAATATATAAGTTTGACCTATATAAGGAACCTCAGCTACGGGTAAGAATTTTGCAGAAACGCACCATTAAGGAGACATGAGCACTCTTAATCTTACTTCCATAGACCTTATGGGACAGAGATGGCAAATCTTACGTTTCAATATTACCGCATTTTATTAAGGGCTTGCGTGTCAATGTGATGCCAAACCATACTGTAAGATAATGGTACGATGGGATATAAGATGTTGTAAATGACGTAAATAATCATTACAGATGAACCGAATCCAAATTTATTCACTCTTGGGCTTCATGTTTTAAGTGAACAATACATAACAAGGATTGTATTTTCAGAGACTCGCGTGCCAAAAAAATATCTCGCGTTCCACGATCATCGGGCCGTGAGATGAACAGTTCAGCTTTAGTAAATAGCCTAAAAGATTCCTTACTTTCGGTGAAGTCGGAGGGAAATTTTATTCGCGAACACAAAGGATGCTATACACACGTACGTAGTGTGATTGTACAAAAATTTATGGTATTTAATTATTTTGTTCATTTGTATTTAATCCCATCTGAATTATTATAATATGCATAATACAAGGAAAACAAAACAGAATTTCCCAAAGATCAGGTTCGCTCAGGTTATTCCATTCAGCGACGCTATTTCTTCAATAACTTTGTGTTTCTTTGGTTTATAGTAGGGGTCCCCAACCCACGGCCCGCGTTCCGCTTGCGGCTCTTTCATAAATTATGTGCGGCCCTTGCCTCCTATAAATCGAACAATTTCTTTGCCTTTCAGATACGATTTTCCGTTTGAAATTAACATTTGAAATGAAAAAACGCATCCAGATCGAACTCATTCAAAAAGCTGGAAATTGGAAATAATATAAACATCTTTGTAAAACGTCCAATGAATCAGCAACCATTCATGATGAAAATTTGGTTGTATGTGGCCCCTGAAATCTTCCCAAGAGCTAATGCTACCCACACTATAAGCTAGGTAGTCCGTTCATAGAAAAAGAATTTATTCGACTAATCATAAGAATGTCTGAGAGATTATTTTCTCCAAAGGAATAAAATTATATTTGCTGAGCAAAAAACTTGGTGCGTCCAAAGAAAAAATTTAAATTCAATCGGCGATTATGGCATTTTTCATACAGCGCTATTCTGATCAGCAATTTAATCGGGGAAAGGAGATGAGCCAAGTTCTCACGCCCTCCTAACTGGCTATAGGCAATCGCTTCGATTGCCTTTCAGTAATCTCTCATTACATCCCATTAAGCATTCCATATGATTGCAGGAAAGAATTTCCTATTCATTAATTTTTTCTTCCCTTCTCATGCCCTCATTATTTACCTTACGATGTGTAATCTATTCCGATGACAAAAGCGGTGAATTTTAATTACATCGATAAAAAATTGACTGAACTCCAACGACATTCAATTATGAAATATCGATGGCACCCTCTTTTCCAACTAGTTGAAACTCAAATTGTAGTAAAGGGTACAGCTAACTCAGAATTCCTTTCCACGATTTAATTTTACTCGCTTTATCTAGATGAATACCTCAAAATTTGATATCAGATCACTGAATGTAAGATGATCATTGAGGTATATCTTCGTTATTTGAATGGAAGGAATAGAGGTGATTTCAATCGCTTAGTTCAAAATAATCATTTTATTTTTATTGGTTGTAAGAGTTACATTTATTTAACTGATATAAATTTATTTTTAGTCTTTCATAAATAACAGTTTATCATTATTATAAATATGAATTTATGGACGGCGATAAGTTCTGAACTCCGGGAAAAACGGAAATGTGGTGATTAGGTATTTATTTCGTCAATAGAAATGTTCTTGTTTACAAAGGAGAAAATCATTTCAAGTCACCATATAAGATTCATGAATAAATAAGTTTTTGTAGGTTTTTAAGTATGCATTCATTAAACAAGATACTCTCGTTTTTCCAATTTCCTTCTAATCTCTCTCTTTAAGAGCATTTTCTTTCTCTTGTGAACATTCGAAGTTATTATTTGATAGATAAACATTAGAATTCTTAGGTTTCTTTTCCCGTATCTTGATGATTTGAATATTTTCCTATTTTCTTTTGTCACGAGATAGGGGAAATGTATATTTCACTGAGATTTGTCTCATCATTTTCATGACTATAGTAATATTACAGTTACTGTGGTATGAGTGGTGAAGAACAATAGCATTAATCTTGGTAACTTCTAATTCAAAGCAATGAAAAGCATTATTAAAATGTCCATTCTGTCCACATATAACATCCCTGCTTTGTGAGGAAAGCAAGGGTAAACTACTTGCATCATAATCTTGCTTAGTTTCATCATTCCCTCTTCAAATCTTTTGGTAGCGAGTGATGTAGGTATTTAAGCCCAAACAGCCTTCTTGATGACAATTTTACACATATAAAAGGGAGTTCTTACCTTTAATGAAACTTATGTACGTTACTATGAGTAATTCTACTATGAGCTAAGTTACAGCTGTAATTGTAATCTGTCCAGAGAAAATCTATCATAATTAGAGCCAAATTGACATAGTTCGAAATGTTTCTTTTTAGCTTTTAATTAGAGATAATTGGTTTATTGTTGAACTCTGAATCAATAGGGGTCGAAAGACCTTTCCTTTATTTCAAATCATCATTAAAGGTAATTGTGATTTTACTCTTTAATGAAGATCACAATACACTCCATTTTATTCCAAAGGAGGGTAGTGAAGTTGCTAAATTACACTTTGAATGGTAATCTGAGCGTTTATAGTTTCCTCAGAATGTTTTCTCACTCCAATTATTATTGAAAGAGGAAATTATTGATATTGCTTTTTTAGCCTAAGGGTTTAATCAAGCACAGAGCAATAACGCTGTATAGTTTAATTAATCCTTGTCCTTATTTGCCATCCTTCATCTCACTGGACAGAAAGGCTCCTTGCATCCCAAGATTATTTAGTTCAGGTTATTTTATATAACATTTACAGTTTCCTTGCTGTGGTAATTTGAAAGTTAGTGAAGTATGACTGATGGGAGTAATGTCATATACGGAGGATTGAGAAATGCTGTTGATAATAGTAATAATAACCGATTATTAGGCGAATTTCAGTCTTAAGAAACCACTCTTACAAGTAACCTTCATCAAGAACACAAACAACCAAGCTAAAACTAGGATTCAAACCCGGGACCCCGGCTAGGCGAAGGATCTAAGCACTATATCAACGAGACCGGCCAGTTGAAGTACATACATCTACTTTTGTAAAGTTACCAATTATTTGTTGTTCTTCTATTTTCTATATTTTCATTCAACGTCGTACATAGCTCTAATAGGATAATCGTTCTGTTTTGTTATATAATTAATTTGCTTTTTTACTATTTCTTACTCTTATGTAAGAAGCAGTAAGAAAAGTGACTCTAACTGACTGATAACTTTAAAACTCCTTAGTCTAGGAAGGAATGTGGATGATTCTTGATCATTGTAAAGCATTGCTAGTACGTTGCAATTGGACTACTGGTCATATCTTGGTCTTGGACTACTGGTCATCATATTTTTACGAGATTTAATTAACATTCATGGATGAACCATCATTTGGAAATATCTTTTATTTTGTTCTCCCATTATTCTATTCTAATGTATTTACTTTTTACTGTGAATATTCTAGTAATTTTATTAATTTTTTAACCTAAAAGTGACGTTTCTTTTTAATTCTCAACTGGTTGGATTTAGTTCCTTAGATTTGATTAGATGCTATGGATAGTGCAAATACAATATTCGAAGTTCTTCCTACCTAGCCTGATTCGTGATGCCTTGAGTGCTATTTTTAAAACCGGGGTTTAACCTAACTTCTAAGAGATTTTCCTTCCCATAAGGACTCACTCAATCGTTGCACATTCAAAGAAATCCAAGAGCCCGGCCGACCTAAGTAGGTGATTACTTAGAATTTACATAATGCTATATCGCGTAATGCATTTGCCGACTGATTATTTATCGAAATGTCACGCATTTTAATTTGATTCAGCGGCGAAACGTTGGCGAATTGGTGAGCGGAGAAATACGCAGTTTACGACTTCCTGCGCCGTCCTCCCTCCAGAATTCCCGGTAACACCCACGCCCTCTTTCTCGGAATCGTGCATGTCTCCACGTCATGTGTGGAATAAGACCACTTAGCCAGACTCCGAAAGGCTATTTCCTCGCGCAGTTCTTTTTCAACTCGGTCACGTGACGTGCGAATATGAAGCGAACGTTAGCGAACGAAAATCTCGTTTATAAATGTGGCAACACCACCCGACCGAATGCTAGAGAGGTCAGAGACCAGCTCGACATTCTCTTCACCGAAATCTTCTCCGATAACGTTACCACAATTTCGGGAGTTGGAAAAACAGTTAATGGCGGAGGTCACCGTGGTAATTCGAAAAGATCCTCTCGCCGGCTAGGAGCGCGTTTACTGGATCATCGACCGCCGTCGAAGGCCGTCGGAGAGCCAGGCTGAAGAAAGACTCCGCTGAAATCAGGGCCGTGAAGTCGAAAAGATTTTGTATTAAGCCAGATCGGAATAAAATTTATCCACTCAATTTAGAATAGACACAAATGTCGCTAACATATATAACTGCCACGCCTCTACATCTTGTAACATTTTTGTTATTTCTCATTGATCAAATGTCTGAATATTGATCTTCGAAGTAGCCCAAATGCTTAATGGTTGAAGTGAAAGTCAAAGAAACCCATTAAAAGCCTTGTAAATTTGGCATTTTTTATGGTAATTATTCTCCGAATAAATAACAATTATAAGCGTAACATGGCTTATATTGAAAGAGTACTAACAAACGTTCCAGAAGAGAAAAGCGAAAAAGAATTCTCTATCATGTTAGTAAAGACGGTGTAAAATCAGTGCGAAGGCAGGTTGGTACCTTAACCCCTCAATCATTGGTCGTCAATAGCGTGGAGGGTAAACGATGCTTGAAAGAGAAAAAAAGGATTAAATAGCCATCCCTAGGTTTTACTAGGAGTTGAAAAAGCAAATATTAGAGCCACTCATGAATCCTATGAATAGTTCTTTTATTTTATTCGATAATGAGAGACAAGATGGATGCCATTACTCAGTATCAATCGATGCCTTTCTCATTTCTATAGCAAATCGCAAAATAGAGAGAAAACTAAAGAAAATATAGATTTCTCTCCATCTTGTACTAAAAGACAGATGGAACTACATTCATCAAGCTATAGTTGTAGGAACAGAGAAAATGTGGCAGACAAGAATTCTTATATTTTATTTTTAAAACTATTCATAACTATGTTTGATCGGTCATTGTTAATGCATCCATTATACGTCCCGAAAATGTTTTGAAGAATATTTTCAAACTTCCTAATGCTGTTTAACAAATATTTTAGAAATTCCTTTAGACTTAATTCCGTTGTAGGGAATTTAGAAAGATATACTTTTATTAACATATTTTGACATTTTCCAAGAGTATCTACCTCACGTGTATTTTTTTGAGATATATTCATCAGAGCCGGAGTTAAATTTTAAAATAATTCAGGATTTTTTTTGTCGGTAAATTTATTGTCGGCTCCAATGCAGAGATCGATTGCTTTAGCAAACCGTTATTGATTTTACCGAATCGTTTCGCATTGCCTTGTCAGACTTGAATTTTGACTGCAAACCAAATGAGATGGCACTCCTTAATGCAGAGGGGCTGAAACTAGTTCCGCGAGATTCCTCGACGACTCATATGCGGGATTTCGATGCATTTCCATCCCAGGTTCCAAAGAAATTGTTTTGGGGGAAGTCGCAGGCATTGAAATTACTCCATTTTAGAGGGGGATATTCTCGAAATTTCGAACAATTTGATTTGCCATAGAAAGAAAAACGTGCGAAAGGCCCCAATAGGTACGTGGCAGCCCCATAAATGGTATCCGTGATCTACTACTACGGAAGATCTACATTGTTTCCCCTTAGGAATTTTTCAGACAACTTTCTTTACATTCTACCATTAAAATCTCCAGTTATTGCTTCAAATACCTCTTTCTGCTGTTTCAGAATTACATGTAACTGTTGTTTCTCAAAGTATAGCATCTTATGAAAGATTAATTTTGGGTGATTGTCAACGTTCACTTAAAAACCACAACTTGAAATGTGGGTGGAACGATAAGCACCCATTTCCATAGGATTAAAACAGGTTGCGTCGAGGGAGGTTGGCATCACCATCTTCTGCTTCCATCTTTTAAGCGACGGAATGCAAAATATCAGATTGATTCATCGGTTAGTTTTGATTTGTCAGCCATTGGTATTATACGCGTAAACTGATTTCCATTAAAATAGATAGGGAGTCAAATCTTAATTCGCTTTTTAATTTTGGATGGATTAACGTCTGAAGAAATAAAAGCGAATGTAGAGGTTCTCAAGCGAAGAGGTCATCAGAGATACAAAAGCCTATTTTGAACAATTTGAGGTCGTATAGACCTCTATATTAGAGGGGTTGAAAACATGAGAGGGATTGACTTAACACTGACAACTATTGATTATCTCTCGTATTATTTGTTTGCAACCTCTAAACTATTCTTCAGAAGGTACTTATTCAGAATAGAACTACGGGAATATCAAGATACTTCTTTCTCGGTGATAGTAAAATTTTATTTACTTCATTCGAAGGGAATTCAAGAATTTCATCTTCTCAATTTAATAGTCAGTCTTCTGGCAACTAATACAAGCATCAATTGATTGTCTAAAATGATTTACGAAGAGACATTATGTAATTAGTTACTTATTTCGTCAAGTTAATTACGCTATCATGAAGAAAGGTGCAGCAAGAGGACTACAGCAACTCAGGAAATGAAACTTTGAGTACCGTTGCTAATTGCGCTGCTGTTTACGACTCCTCAAGTAACAGCTTTGTAGCTACATAAGATTACGGGTTCCCTCTCTAGCTCGGTCCCCGAGATATAAAACCTTCTTTTGGGACCAAAGGTAGGCCCAAGTACCACTCCGTTATTGCTACAGTATGTGCCTGAACAATTTGGGAACATTTTTCTTTTATTTGTCGTACAACATAGCTCGACGTTACTTTCATTATTCCGTATTTATTCAGTAGCACTTGGTTCATTAAACGAACAAATTCCGTACGAAGACCTTTATAATAGTATCGTTTCTTTGACCAATGCTATCCCATTATTTGTTGGGATGGTATTGGTCAAAGTATTGGTTATATTATTCGAGAAAGCATGACGTATATTACATTACTTAAAATGAAACCTCTGATCTTTAAAAACAATGCTCGGCTCCATCAAATTAAAGATTTTGCGATAAAATATGTGATATTATCATCACCCGTTCCTAGTAATTCAACTTAGATCTTCCACTAATCCCTCCAGCCTTTCCTTCCAATACTTTCTTCAGGAGGCTATCTCTATATCCAATCTCCTAAGGACTTCTTCATTAGTTACTCGGTTTATCAATTTTATTTTCACCATTCTCCTTTATCAGCACATTTCCATTGCGTCTAATTTTGTCCTCTCTGTTGCTTTTCATCTGCATATTTTCAAGGAAGACACACAAAAGGACTCTCCACGTATAGGTTTTCATTAACCATTTCATAATATCCTAGCTGTTACTATTGTTGTCAGCAGTCGTTTTTTCCCTTGAATGCCCTCTCTTGGGCCTTTGCATTCTATTTTTTCTTCCTAATTCCACTGCTTGTTATCCTGCTTCCTAAACCCTAGAATTCCTCGACACGTTCAATTGTCTCTGTTCCTAATCTCTTCCGGAGGGTTTCTTTGTTTCTGGTTTTCTTTGGTATTTGTCCCTCTTTCGCCTGTGGACCGTCACTTACGTTTTCGTAATCCCTAAAATCAGCCCAGTTCTGTTTAAATTCGTGCTTCTGGTCACTTCAAATATAAACTTCACGATTTATATTTGACGTTTAACGTAATGGAAGCCTAGATGAACATTCCAAGGATCCCTTGGACGCGTTCTAAAGAATCTCGTGGGAAAATAGTGTGCCTGCGATAGAAAATTAAAGAAGGAAGGATGAACCTGCGTGCAACTGAGCCTCAGGCGGCTTCCCCTCTCGGCACTGACCCTTATTTTTTATAAGGCCTCGAGCTGTTACCCTCAAATTCTCCGTTTTTCCTTTTCAAACGCTTGATTCTATAAAACCATCCCACGTCTTGTGATGGCCACTTTTTCATTGCCCTTCTAAGCTCTAAACTCGTTACCTTTTCAAAAGATTGATGCCTCGTGCCCACAGACTTTTTGTATCTTTGGAAAGCTCTACCGACGCTATAATTGTGTCTTTCCTCTAGTACTGGAGAAGAATACAGCGAATTTAACCATATATGTTTATTAAACATAAATTTCATTGTTATTTTACCTTGTATATAAAAATATCTTATAGAAAATTAGGCAAACCAACGGAAATATACCTCAAAATAATTTATTGTTCAGTGTATTCCAAAACTGCTTGGTTCATTGGTGCAGTTCTTCCCAATCGGTATGCCGCAGCACAGCGGTGTTCCGTGAATATGCTCTCGGTGCGCCGCGTACTATTGAAGAGGATAATATTCTCTTAATTTCTCATGGTATATGCAATCCACTTTGCCATACATTTATCGTTTTATAATTATCATATTTTTTTCTAGCATTTTCTTCTTTCCTCGATTTGAGTTTATGTAAACTCACAAACGCTAGGTTTATAGTGCATCGCGAATTTTGAATAAATGCGTTAGTGTGCCGTAGAATTCAAACGATTGGGAGTCACTGTGTAAGTGTGATCACGAGGGGGGGATCACGGGGGCTGCAGGAGCGCAAGAACTCCTTCAAAAACCATCGGACTTCACTCTTACGCTTTAAAAATATATCATTTACTCAGCAGTAATGTCATTTAGGTGCAGCAACAGCTGAGGTCATTTTGCAGTTATTATAGATTTAACTCCCAGTTCAGATTAACTCGTAAAAATCGATACTCCTGGTTTTCGTGAAAAAATGTCTACCAAAGATTGTTGATCCCTGTAAAAGCCTTCCAGTAGTTGGGACTATCATCTTCAAAAAATTTTCCACTCCTTTTATGATGATGTCCAGATATGGTATTGGTGTAGATTTATATAAAACTTTTAGATCATTTTATTCAATACTATTTTAACTGTTCGATGATCCCCCACGGGAAGGGTAGAAACGAGATACTATAATCTTTACATAGAAGAGGATCGAACATCTCTAATCTAAGCTTAGTTATTCGTTCTGAGAGGAAACTATCCATTTAATAGTCTCACGATAGTTAATGTTAATAATAGTAGTAGATAGTAATAGTTAATTAAATCATCATAATGATATTCTTAATCCTCCATAAAGTTCTTACTGTGCTAAACCCAATTTACTGCCGTAAAACTCGTTGTTTTTGAATATATAAAATATTGCCTTCATATGGAGATAGAAGAAACTAAATTATATTCGAATTTTGAAAGTTACCGCCTTTTGTTTTGTGTTGGCCAAAGGTAATAAATTGTCATACATCTTTATTGAAAGAATTCTCTCACTTTCTTTTGAATAAATAGGATTATAGCCATCAGATTCCCAGCGAAAAAACAACGGGAAGATGTGCAAGACGGAACGTCCGCTTAGAGAGATTGAGAATGTGAATGTCATGAATTTAGATTTTAGGAAGTAATCGCTAAGGGCTGGTTGCTTTTTCTGCAGAGCATTAGAAAAGTTAGAGTAGTTTGATGAGAGGTGAATAAAAACACAACTTTCACAAGTTAATACGTTGTGTTTTTATTCCTCTCCCGTCATGGAGAGATACCACAATATTAGGCCGAAACAATAACTTTTCAAGCAATATTACTGTATAGCTAGATGGGGATACTGGTGCTATTTAACCCGCTGTCACAGTTTCTTTACTTCTTACAGGCTAAATGTGAATGTATGTTCGTACAGGTGTAAATTTCAAAATCCTATACTTAAAATCATGAGAATAAAATGCAATCTCCAAGCCGTTTGTTTATTTAAATCTTGTGTAGGATATACGAATAAGTTTTAAAGACGCTCTTGTTTCCTTCTTCGAGGTTTGAAAATTTAAGAAGTATTAGTAATTAATATAGGGAGATCTTTATAACTAAGCAGTTAAAGTTAGTTAAGTAGAAAGTGTGAACGAAACTGCACTCAAATCTCTTTTCGTTAATATCATGCTGCCTTTGTCATGCAAATATATTAAATCAGAAGAATAAACCGTACGACCAGGGTCGACGTTTGTCAGTCGACAATTGAGGCGACGCCTCAGGGCGCAATAATCAAAGGAGGATCAATAATTATTTTTCGAATAGTGTTATAAGAGCATCAGACAAGAAATTTAAAACTCAAAACTGTTTAATATATTCAGCTATTACGAGATGCCGAATAAGTTGTAGTTTGTGAAATATTTAAGATATCCGGCAACAATGCTACCATTTCGATAAGTGGAATAAAGTATAGCATACGATTGTCGCAAGTGATTAAGCGTTTCATTAGAGTAATCGACGGTGGGAGTTAATTGTTTGTGAACAGAAGATAAAGGGAAAATCTATTGTAACAAATTCGCAACAAATATCGCGATAGGATAAGGTGATTATCTCTGGAAACGCTGAAAAGTGAATCAAATGAGGAAAAGACAACGATTAAGAAAGTAAATGGTTGCCTCAGGGTGACCACGCACCTGGAATCGGCACGTCCGATTGCAGGCTATAAATGCAGATTTAATTGAGGAGAAGTCAAGAACTGCTGTTTCGGTACAATGCGTTGTTGGGAGGTGGTAATCCTCCACGCCAGGTGTGCCACATAAATTTTTGTTGCCACGCGGAATTCTGCGGGAAGGGCTTACTTTCTCTTGTCTCCCTAAACTTGGATTAGCAGTTAGTGGTTACAATAGAGGACGTTAACGGCGAAAACGGTACATGCATACATTCGGAAGACCGCACGGAAGGGGGAAAGTGTAGTTGAAGGTGGTTTTAGGGAAAGGTACAGTTCCCTCTACTGAGAGAGCTCTTCCATCTATTCCTACTGAGAGAGCTCTTTCAAATTGTTGCCGAATGCTCCTCGACGAATTCGGTTTTTTATTTAAATGTCGGTTGCAAACAGGGCCCGTATAAACAGCAAGCAGACGTATTAACTGCCTCCAGGCGCTCCTATCAATAGAACGCCAATTGTTTAACAGCGGAGCGAATTACGAACAAAAATAAAAACGAAATAATAGAGGTTTTCTGTGCTTTAAGGCGAGACCTTCGAAACCGTAATTGTCAAAGAAAAAATTGAAACAGATAATTTCAACGATTGGATAGCTCAAGTCTATTCATCTCGCCCTCACGTCTATAGCCGGTGTTGGCCCTAAATCGTTTAATATCAAGCAGAAAGAGATTCGGAATGAAGGGCAAGTCTTTCCGTTTTCATTCATGCAGTAATCCTTTTCCAAACCCAAGAAAAACGACTTCACTCCATATTTTAAAAAGCAGTTCAAATCTGAAGGCAAAGTTCGAGTTCTCAGCTCTAGTTGATCGTCCATTGTGGTGGACTGCGGACGATGGAAATGTATGAGCTATTTTATTGCTCGGGGATCTATGACAATAAATTCTTTCTCCACCCAGCCCAAAGGAATCCTGCGCAATATTCAAATCCATCGCTTTCTATCCACGATTCCTTTTCCTCTCTCCTCCGCATGCATCCCGGTGGACCCAGCCACACTCGCGGTCCAGCGTCGACATGGCAACATTGCGGCGCCCCAAAGCCCCTCCCCCCCGATACACCTCTTGGGTCCTGTTATGTACATACCTGGCTGCTCTGTGTGCCAGGGGCGAGAGGGCGCTGTGAATTCTAAAACCTCTCTTACCGACCCACCCTCCGTCGCTTACCTACCATTCCCTTCCCCCACCATTCCTCCCTCTTCGGAAGGCAAAAATCTCCCCAGACATGATTCTTCGCAATGCTCCACTTAATCCTTTACTATGCACGCTCGGATCTCGTGTAAGAGGTCTAAATTCATAGGGGTGTTTTTCGAATGGTACCCGTGCCGGTTCGTTGCAGCTCCAAACTGTAACGGAAGGTAACACGTATGATGCCTTATTTCGTCATTCCATACTGTTTCCCCGAAGTTGTGACCGTCAATAGTTTACCAATCGCAGCGTGGCGGATATGCGCTTTGGCGAGCTTTGCAATTTGTCCCCTGGAACTCATTTTCGCCATCAATGATGAAATTGGCCAACTTGGCTTAAAAAGGAAGGTGCGCCCCGTGCAAAACCGCAACTTGATTGCTGGGCGCTCGGATTATAAGGCGCTTCTACGGCGCTTGGTTATTAAGTTCCGAATTCAATAGAGGGCAATATCTTGGCGAAAAAGGGAAAATGAACTCTTTGAAGTGTATTACAAAGGACAACTTTCTTGGTCACAAATGTATGTGCAAGCACTTACTTTTCAAACATCAATTTGCTGGTGCATTAGAAATCTTCTTACTTGTGCTTTACTTGTTCATTAGTTTTCACACCATGCCATACGCAATGCGGTGGCTTGCGGGGTACATATGTAAATGTAGTTACAGAGCATAGGAATGCGTATGGGTTTCTTCAATCTCATCGTAGATACTTTTGGAGTTAAGTTGAAAGTAGACATATGTTTGAGAAAATTGAGAAATGTTTCAATTCGACTGATGAGGTTAAGGCTTAGTTTGAGCAAGGAATTTATGATACTGCTCATAAGGAAACACATGCGTGGTTCATCGAGTTCCAGCGACAGATATTTGGACGCACCGAAGCAACATTTTATTCGGTGTATTAAATGGTGACTCATTTGACGTTTCAACAGGCGTCAGTTATTAATGCGTATCACCCATTTATTTTTCTGAATTATTTTTCATGCATCTTATTTACAGTTTCATTACACCTCACTGGTTACTGTTATGGTTATTGTTACGCTTTACAAATTACAAAAATCGTTTTTTATCTGTTACCCATTATCATCTCAAGTGCATAATTGCTGTAGAATTCCTAAGCATTTAACTACAACTTAATTTGGCATTCCGGCCCTGGTATATAAAATTTATGTTTTCAGTTTTTCCAGAATGAGGGGTTCACACCACTATCCGATGCTCATAGATCCTCACCTAAGGTAATCGCGGCTTCGGTCTCTGGGACTGCCGAATGATTTAAGATCGGTCGCAAAAAGTCGGTTACAAATGACGCTGGAGAGAAAACGAATTTACGATGGTAATGCAGTGGGAGTGGAATGATTCGTGCTTGCGAGAAAGTAACATTCATTATGTAACGCGTCCAGTGCACGAGTGGTCACGCCAACGGACGAATCTCAAAATAGCGTCGAGAAACAAATCGGCAAAAAGTAAGCGGGGAGAAATGTCGAAGCCCACGCGAGAAGAATGGCGATTATGAACAGCACGTATCGGTAGTTAAGACTCCTGCTCCTGGTCGCTTCTTCGAGCCATTAGCAATGCGAAAAGGTCATCGAATTAGCGGTGGAGTTTCACATCCTCTGACACGCGCCGGCGGCCACTTGCATGATGCGAATGCTCAATTCGCTACTATGCTAAATTAATCGCGGGGGTTCAACTCAATGAATAGCGGGAATGGATTCCAACGTACACGATTCTCTCAGGTTTTGGAATGCCTGTTCCTTTTGTGATTATCATGTAGCTCTGTCCAAAATGAGCGGATGATGAATTAAGGTGGAAGAGAAAGTGTGGTGACAAATATGAAAGGGGTGCTTCACGTCGCTTCGGACATAAGGAGAGGATGGATGGATGCAGGATGAATTCAACAGAATATGAGAAGAATCTCCATGGATATAAAGGAAGAGGAAGACCGAGAACGAGTTTCTTCAATGTAATGAGTCAGATGCTGAGGAAAAAAGATGTACTACGTAATTTTGAGGATAAAAAGGAATGTATGAAAAGACGCGTGGATGATTATAAAGGCGTGTGCAAGTACAAAGATGTATCGAAGAGTGCTGCGAATATTAGGAGAAAATTAAGTGTCTCGAAAGGGAATTATGTGTGTAAGTGCAGCGTGCTTTGAAATTCGTGCCTTAAGTGAGGATCGGACGCCTGCCGTCCTTTGTTTTTAGAAAGGTTTTTTGGACGACTTCGTGCTCGTCTGCGAAAGAATAATCAGTCAGCTGATCTCCGATCCGATGGAAAGGTTTTAAAACACCTTTCCATCTAAAACGTCGTATTTCCTTCTTAACGCCCCGAGCTATTTACTTATCTGATGATTTCGCCATCTGAATATAATTTTAAGTCCATAAAAAGTACGACGAATAAAGCATAAAAGTGCACGACGAATGAATATGCTGTTACTCATACAAAACACATTAATTTGAATAAATTGAAGCGGTGAATTAATAACTTCAGGAGATTGAATCCCGTGCTTCGTTTCATTATAGCTCATTTGACACATTTTTGACTCATAGTACGAGGAATAGGAAGTGCACGGTTATTTCTCTAAGTGCTTCTTTCTGCTTCATAGATGTCACAGAATAAAAGGAAGGTAAATCATAACAGTAATAAGAGCCATTTCGCTCGAAGTCAGTTGCCGATAGTGCAATTCTAGTGATTTAGATTTCGTGAGTCATCAGTGACTCAATCATTGGGAATCGTCAACGATTAGCGGAATCAATCAAGTGCAAATGAAACGGATTTCTCCGAAAACCATGAAATGTGCTGAATAGATCGGATAAGCGTATAAAAGTGTAAGAAATCGGATAAGTGTGTACAAAGCGAAGGTGTAGTGAATTTATTATAATTTCCGAATAAAACCTAATCACTGACAGTGCATGTATAGTTCTGATGACGTGCGATCCTGCTGGGGATTCATTATGTATAAGAGAAATTTTCTTTCGCTATATTTAGGCCTCAATGAACGATTTAGGACTCCGTAAGGTGCGTAGAGCGTTCAAAACATTTGTGGAAGACGGTCGATTGCCGCTCAAATAAATGGTATTTTTACACCTCAATGATTCGTGCGAGAGCTTTTTGAGTTTTCATTATTAAATGCTTGCAAAAATGCTGAGCGACATCTCTCAGATTTATTTAAAAAGTATTTACGCATACCTCATAGACAACCATCCATCCGATGGAAATTATAGTGAAGGGCGTGATAATGGGCAATGAGTGAAACATCCATGTTCTGGCCAGTACCTGTGCATCCGGGGCCTTGGTATATAAGGATAGTACCGCTCCTATGATTGAAAAACTTTTGTTTGAAACTAACCAAGAAGGGTTAAAGCTTGATTCCGGAATTTTTCGGACGCTCTCCGTATTTAAGGCTACGAAATTAGTCTACAAAAACTACTTAATAATGAGATTCTTTGTTAGTGTGATCTTTGTTTCGTATTTCGTTTATTATTCGTTTCAAAGAGTTCCAGTACAGTGAGGACCTGGCTAACGAATATTTTGGTGGATGCGCATGAGTGCCAATAATTACGAAAAAAATTAAAAATGGTCGAAAATTAGAAGATGCTGCCATTTTCTCATTCTCTATTTATTTCTAATGGAAGACCTAGATGATTTTTGATGGTTTCTGTGCTTATCCTAGATACGCGCGTATGCGATGAATTTTCTCACCAAAAATTTAGGTCAAAAAGCGCGGTGCTGCTTATAGGAGGACATAGAATGGTATTAATCGTTATGAAACTGTAGAATACGTTCTCAAAAACCTGACTACGTCTTTTTCGCGGGTGCGAAATATACGGTGCTTCAATAGTTGAGATCCAATGAAAAGTCGCAGTTAGTTTAACAATAGTACCTCTGGGATGGGCTGACCATATTATAAATTTTGTTTTAGGGTACACATTGTAAGGATTCGGGATATTTTCTTTTGTTCTTGGGAAAAATCACAAAATGTCCTAAGGGTAGCATTTAAAGTTTTTGTTTAGACTTTAAGAATATATTTCTACATAATGTTTACCTATGGCTAAAATGTTTTCTATATATTTCCCAAAACCTGTCATCATAGAATTTTAGCGTTTACGATTACTTAGTGACACTAATATTTATTTAGAACAGTAAGCTAAAAAACGAATAATGCGCCCGAAACACTAAGACCGAGTATTTTGTGTGCCTTTTTAAGATTTTATAAAAGTGGTCTTTCAGTAATTTTATTCATTAAAATGGGTTACTCCTGACCACTCCATCCTGAAACGATTCCTCTTCATCAGCAGATGCATTGTGATTTTTATCTTTCTAATACATCTGTCGCTGTCATCGTCTTCAGTTGATAACTATCTTACCAATCAGACGGCCTAAAAAACCACGATAACCTCTCTTTACTAAAATCGTGGCTGCACTTTTGCTAAAATTTTGGGCCGATTCGCGCGCAGACGTCATACGTTCGAATCCGACTTATGCGAACGAACATTCCGTTCGGCCTTCGCACGGCTCGTATAAAAACTCCTAAAATCCGCTTCCACGAAGGGGGAAAAAACCGAGGGAATCGGTGCGGTTGAGGTAAAGGTTGAACCAAAGGAGAAACCTAGAGACCTTGAGTTTGCCCACCGCACTTTTGCATAGGACACAAAAGCCCCTTGTGCAAAAACTCACCCTGTGCTGTCGTCGAGGCGTCCTGTCTCTGTTGGCGAAGGGGACACACACAAAGAGAGGCACAAAGAGAGGATGTGATGAACCCCTTTGCCGCGCCTGCGCGTCTCACAGACCCTTTTTGCGGAGGATTCGCTGCTCTTCCCACGCATGAAGGTTATGGGTGCGGATGCAGGTGAGCAGGCACCGGGTGCGGCCTTCAGAAGGATGCGAAACGGGCCACGGCACAAGACCTTGCATCCTCAAGGACCCCATTCCCTTATGGATGTGGAAAACAAGTAGGGACGTACTGAATGTGTCATCAAAAGCGTCAACACCCTTTTAACAAAGGAAGAAATTTATTTGGGGTAAATGAACAATTGTAATCAGAGCAACGAAGGAGCAGAAATATGCCAACATTTAAAGATTAAACTATTTCCTTATTTATTATTAGCAATTTCTTGTTTTGAGGTTAAATTATATCAACTTTGGAATACAAGACTGCCAGATATCCGCGTACCAAAATATAACTCTCGCGTGGCATTTCGGGCACGCGTGCCACGCGATTCACCAAAACCGACTCTGAAGAATAAACGAGGAAAGAAACTTGTGGAAGAAGGAAGGAGCCGTGTTTATAGCACATTTATTGGAGCATCAAGAGCCTCTAAAAGCAGTGGAATGTTCAAGGGGAATATCACGAGTGTTGAGTTGAGTTGTTGAACAGAAAATGAAAGATCTGCGATGGAGAAATTACGAATAGACGAAAAAGAAGGAGAAAAGTGAATATTAGAGAACGACCAACGACTAAAATGCCAAAATTATTCGGATTCAGTTTTTGGTCTGATCACTAAGGAGAGATGAGCAATTTTAAGTTTAGGAAATATTAATTCCTCATTCTTCGCATCGAAGTATGCTGTACATACAACAAAGACCGGTTTTTAGGTTCCCTTCACATGATTCACCCAGGGGCGGGTTTTTAGAATGAGATCCCCTGGGAACAAGGACCACTTAGAGGCCCCGCAAAGAGATAAATCACAATAAAATGCAATATGTTTCTCTTTGGGTCCCCTCTTAACGGTGAAGCCCTCAGTTAGTGCGCCTGATGGTTAATCTGTCCCTGGGTTCACCACTTTAGTCTCAAACCCAGGTCTATTCCCCAAGGATAAACAGGTGTGAGAAATAGCGACATGGTTGGGACTCGAACCAAGGCCTCCCACTTTCCAGACAACTTTTCTAACCACTAAACTACCATGTCACTATTTTTCAATTCTTATTTTTACATACATACATGGGACTTTATTTACCGAAATTGAGACTATAAAGTCCCATCTTCCATTTAACCAGTGAGAAAAAGAGTACAATTTTTGAGTTTTAACGTGCAAGCCTCCAAAGTTAAACACCTCCATTCCCCTCCGAGTCTACTCCTTTAATGCAACCTTCTTACTTGGAAAATGTATCAAATACTTCTTTTTGTTTATCCAAGTTTGATATCGAGTATTGCAGGCGAATTACTTATCAGTAATAAAGGAAGACTATTTATTATGCGTAAATTATTCTAAAGATCTTTTCTAATTGTTTTTTTTTCGATTCTATGTGAGAGGAAGAATGGACTTGAAAAAAGGCTGACGGGACCGGGAATCGAACCCGGGTCTCCCAATTGCAGGTCGGGTGCTCTGTCCGTTGAGCTACCCCGGCAGAGCATTTCTCCAAAATCACCCTTACCCGTTAACAGTAGACAAAGATAACAGTACACTAAACTGACAAGCCAAAAAGGTATGTTTAAATACTTATTTAGCGTTTTTAAATTATTGACAATTTTGTGGATTTGAAGAAAATATTTTTGAACGAAGTCAAAGATCTTAATGAGTCCGATATCATAAGAAATATATATTTCTAAACTTCAATCGTATTATGTAATATCATCGCAAAATTTTAAAGACAAAGTTAATTTAAGTTATCCTCTGATTATCTCATATCGGCCAAATTCGAAAGAGAATTCAACAACAATCTTCTGCAATCGCGGATAGTGGCCTCTATTTTTGTAGAATTCCGTAAACGAAGTCACGTCTACAATGTACATAGTACAATGTGAATTAAGATACTATAGTGTTCGCGAAACGGAATGGAAATATTAAATTCTTTCATTTTAGCGTGAAACTTACTCTAATCTCAATTGAAAAGATAATGCCTTCAAAATAAACTTTCCATTTTACTAAATATCGACTCGAGATTTGGATCGAAAGCAAATCGATGGTCTGAGAAATTGTGCCATTTTCTTATCCCCCGTTCCAGAAAGGAGTATTCAAAGTTGCCCTTTCTCTGCTTCTACGTGTTTTAGCAGATGATAGTAATTTAATGCGTAAAAATTATTTTAAAAATAAAACTCTGCGTATCGTGGTTTTAGAGATCGAATAAACAAAATTCTAGCCTAATTAGATTTTCTATGTCAATGAACCATAGCGTTTCATCAAGAAACTGTGGTTGCAACGTTGATTTTTAAAATTTTAGTTATGCCTTCTGTTAATTGAACGTAGGTGACAATATTTCTGTAAGTAGCACCCTTGTTTCCTCGTCTTGCATGAAATGATTCTTCTAAAACGGGTTTTATGAAGCTCTGATAATTCTTTACGAAGATTAAATTTCTGTTCTCTTAGCGGCTACATTTTCTTCTCAAAAGCCGTTGTGGTTACAAGTGGTACATACAACAAATTGTTACGTTTAAATATGCATATTTTTAGAAATCATCGTATTTGCGAAACGCAAACGGTAAGGAATTCACGCTTAAAAAGGTACATAGTTACTTATGATGTATTGAAATAACTAAACTAACGATTTTCTATCTGTAAATTCTGTTTGTCTGAAGAGTCATCCCAAAGGTTGGCCCTGGTTAGATGTTCCACCCCTTTACCAGTAATTATAAAAACTTTGGAGAGGGAATGAGGTAACTATATAAGATTAGGAATGCGGTAGTTTCCAATCTTTCCTTGGTATGGCAGAAAATTGGAAGAGGAAAAGTCAAAGATAGTGAAACTCAGTTACCTTATGGATTACACTTTTCAAATCATTCAATTTGGATTTACCAAAATACTTAATTAACTACTATTCAGCATTTTTCATATGACATTTATTACTAATATTGTCTCAGTAATTGAAAAGAATGAGACCTAAGTGAATGAAAAATACATTTCGCTTTATCCCTCGCCAAAAATAAAAAAAATCTTCAAGATTTAGTATTATAATAATGACATTTTATGGAGTTTGAGTAATTAGGTGCTGCATTTTAACAATTCACAATTTTAGTTTTTAGAAAGGTAGCAGAGAATTTTATTAATGCACTTGAAATATCTCAGTACTGCTAGTTTCAATTAGTCTTGCTTCGCTTCAATAATAATCCATTTTTACTTTTTATTAGCTTTTTATACATCAGTTCGTAGAATATAACAACTCCAAGGGCCGCATTCAGATGCGTGATCGTCATGTGGCAGCATTTACTTGTTGACTTAAGGTTGGCTTCAATTTAATTCTATACACATTCTAGCCATATTAACTAGTCCTCTCTACTGCTCTCTCTAGTAATTATTTAGAACATCTTTAGGAAACAGAGATTTTAAATTACCGGCGTCTTTTGTTTTTGTGATAATATCAATATTACATTAGTTGCATCCATTATACTCTGCAGAACTTCAAAGCTTCACTAATTGCAATTTGAAGTAGCTTACCGTCATTATTACGTATAATAGGATTTAAGTATGTTTTCACCTATAATAGTATAGTTTAGGATATTCGCTCCTATGTCCGATATTCTGATATCGCCTCACTTTTCTTTGATGTGTTGAGAAGTAGGCTCTTTTGGTCACCGTCTGAATCCAGCAGCTACAACTGCAACCTGTGTGTTCGAATGAAAAGTAATTCAGCGAGCGGATCCTATTCATGAAGGACTATTTTCTTCCATTTCAAATAATATCTTCCTTTTCTTGGGAGGGCAAATCATCCTTTCTCGTCGAGCGCGGAATAGAATAGTGCGGATGATACGGAATAGATGCTTCAGCGGAAAGTTACGCGTAAAATTATCCAAATACTCGGAGTCGGGAGCGAAAATACTTAGCGCTAATATTCCAATAAAGGGCCACTTAGAACTTCCAAGGCCTCCTGAGCTAAACATTAGATACGGGAATGGAACACCATTCAAAAGAGCTATCGAGACGTAGACTATCCGTGGCGTGAAAATCGAATCTGAAAGCAGGGACCTTATCCAGAGGATCCCAGTTTCAGGTCGTGCGTTAATTTCAATATTTTAATCCTGGTTATTCCAGTAACAAACATTTCGATTCTTTTTGTAACTATAGGAATGAACTATCATAATAGTCTCTTTTTAAAACCAGGAGTGGTTCATTTCGTATCACACTATCAAAAGATTTTATCACAAACTTCTTGACGATTATATGTTACTGTGATCATAACTTTACGAATAGAATAAACTCAATATGCGAAGGCGTTACCTCGTGGAAGGCCATAATAATCGAAATAAAGCCTCGTAAGTGGAAGTGTACGAGAAGTTTTATTTCTTTATTATGAATGGTATATTTTTCATTTATCATTTAATACAGAATGGAGAGAGTGTATCTTTCATTTACCCACCTCACAGTCTTGCTTGTGGCTGTGATAATATGAAAGCCATTGAGGTATGAGTGATGCTGAATGAAGAGCATTCATTTTGCTCTCTTCTTGTTGAATGATATGAAAAGTTTTATTCACTGGATCGTTTTCCCACTCTTTTTGAACTCTTTCCCCGTACAGTATTCTCACTCAGTGAGGAAAGCAATGGCAAACTACCTCACACCTCATCTATTCTAGCAATCCTCATTCCCTCACCAAGTTCTAAATATATAATTATGGAGGAGATGGGATTTTATTCAGGCTACCGAGTTGGATACTCTACTGTCTGTCAGGGGATTTATCTTCGGTCCATAAAGTAATCAATGAGTTAATATATATCGGTAAAATCTCCTATGCTCAAAGTAATAACTCTATTGGGTACAGGTGAGTATAAAGACTTCCGCATCCACTCATGAGAAGGCATGAGTTCTCGCTTTTGCATCTGTAACGATAGAGGGTTAACTGATGGCCTCACAATCTAACATGCGATCTACCATTTCGCAAAATCGTAGATCGTTCCGTGGACCTTTCCAATGCCTTTTTAAAATTCAAGCGATTAAATGAGGTTCATAATCACCAGGCTGCCTGTTGGTTTTTGGATAATGCGTTTAGCTTCAGTAAAATCGAACTAACTCCAGGGAATGAGCATGGAGTCACAAGGATTGGAATCCTCTCTTTCTCCCATAATTAAGACAACTAATGTGAGAGAATATTTTTTATTTGGTCGAAAAAATTTGGAAGTAGCTATAATTAAGTTCGAATAATAATTTGAGTATTTTGGATTCTAAGCTCTGATTATTCTTAATTAATTATTTATTTATCATGAAAACTCTTCTGTCACAAAACTTGGTGTTAATTCACTGAAAAGAAAGCATTTGGCTCATTTTCGAGTTCTTTTACTAATAAATTAAGATATGTATCCCGAAATCGCCTCCGATAATTTTTCCAAAAAAAGTCGAATAATGTTCTTTTTTGCTCCATAAGCAGCATTTTCCAGTTTCAATCTCTTCCAATATCTCACAACGTTCCTCTTTCCTACGAATTTACAGTTTATGACGTTTAATAGTAATCTCTCTTTGTCGTTTCTGTCCCAACTTTCTTTGAAAATTCAACAATTACAAGTCTGTTCTTATTATTGTGTTTCTTAATAAAGTTTTACTGTTGTCTTTCACTTTCATAAAGAAACTTGAGTCATTACTGTAGTCATTTGCTCATTATCTTTGTTTTGGCGTAAAACATTTTCTGTTGTAAAATACTTTTTAAACATCTTTTGGATACAATATAATTTTATCATTTTCTCTTATATAATAAATAAATATATTTTTCAGGTTGTGTTACATTATTTCTCATTTGTTTCTCTGCAATCTTTCGCTTAGCTCAAGAAACTCATTTCATGCACTTTGCTGTCTTCTTTCTTAGTTTTTGTCCACGTTCCTCTTCCATAAATATGTATCGTTATAGATATTTATATAGGTTAAGTAAAATTGTAACTGGGTTTTATTTAACTAATTAATTTTTTTCTGTGTCCATGTAATGGATCCCGTTTGCAGGTCAACGTCTTTAGTTTTCGTTCTGCGTACCGACTGTAGTTATATGTTAGGTATAACAGCTTAGATATTTCAAGTGTAATTTATTTCTACATAAATAGCTATTTATTTCTATTCACGATAATACGAGCTCAATTTAGATTCAGTAACTCAGCATTTATCGTTTCTTCGAAAATGTCTTACCAACGATTTTGGAATCCCAAGGTCTTCGATTCAATAATATGCGAAATGTCCACCAAATGACTCATATCCTTTTGCTCTGAAGAAAGTTGCCGACCAAAGGATGCAAACAGTGACGAAATATAAATATTCTGAGCATTCCTTCAGTCATTTATGGGCGCCGTGTAATGCTTCCTTTCTCCGCTAAAGTCTCTAAAATTTCAAGCTGGTCCCACTCATTCCCACTTATAATGCCTTGAATCTCGCTGTACTTTCTTGGTTTATTTCTCACCGTACAATGAGTTAGTCATTTGAAATTTCTCCTTATTCTCCCTTCCGTGGATCCCGGATTTCTATCGCAGTTTTTGAATCGCCTTCGTATTGGAACCGTGAAGATTAGACATGTTTTACATCTACATTAGTACAATGCCCTGCATGCCCTGCAAGCCGCCTTTCGGCGTGTGGCAGGGGGTGCAAGCACCATGAGTTTACTGAATTTACTTCGCTAATCTATTACTTTCGCGTATCTTTCGCGGNGTTTAATTTATTTCTACTTAAATAGCTATTTATTTCTATTCACGATAATACGAGCTCAATTTAGATTCACTAACTCAGCATTTATCGTTTCTTCGAAAATGTCTTACCAACGATTTTGGAATCCCAAGGTCTTCGATTCAATAATATGCGAAATGTCCACCGAATGACTCATATCCTTTTGCTCTGAAGAAAGTTGCCGACCAAAGGATGCAAACAGTGACGAAATATAAATATTCTGAGCATTCATTCAGTCATTTATGGGCGCCGTGTAATGCTTCCTTTCTCCGCTGAAGTCTCTAAAATTTCAAGCTGGTCCCACTCATTCCCACTTATAATGCCTTGAATCTCGCTGTACTTTCTTGGTTTATTTCTCACCGCACAATGAGTTAGTCATTCGAAATTTCTCCTTATTCTCCCTTCCGTTGATCCCGGATTTCTATCGCAGTTTTTGAATCACCTTCGTATTGGAACCGTGAAGATTAGACATGTTTTACTGTGTTAACAAGAAACCTTTCCGATTTACGATGGCTCACCTTAGCAACGTGAGATAAAGTAAATACACGTTCGTGTTTAGTTTAATGATGTTGTGTAAGCTCATGAAAAACGAGCTCGATTTTGCTTCTTTTTAATGTTATACCTGTATGTATTAATGTTATTGGATTCTCGACCACAAAATCACCATGTTCAAAAGCTTGAGAGGAAATGAGGCAACTAGGCAAGAAAAGAAATGAAATTATTTTCCTTTGTAAGAAAAAACGTATTTTTTCCCGGAGGTAAAAACCAAACACGAAGCAAAAAAGTTAAATTCTTGAACCTGAACCGAAACCAAAAATCGTTGTTTAATTTGTTCCGATCTTCGGTTCCGTGCTATGTAAATTTTACGTGAGTGTAGTTGGGGAAGGTTTACAAAACATGCGTAACCACGACTTGCGACTAACTACTACTGAATTTTAGTCCAAAATTTAGAGTTATGTGATTCATATGAAAAATGCTCGACATAAAAAAAGAAACTTTAAGAAGGATAAATGGTCACAGCGAATCAGGAATAGGTTTGAACCGGTCCGATATTGGTGGGAGTTGCGGAACCGGAACTGAATCGAAATTTAGGGTTTTCGTTGAACTGGAAGACATTAAATCACATAAGTGTAATAGAAAGAACCATCGTTTTGTGTTAACTCAATTCTTTAATGTTTTCCTCAGGTTTTTCTCAATTCGCGTATTTTCCTGGAATTTGTAAAAATAAGACTGAGGAGGTTTCTTCGCTTTACTGCGACCGTTTTTATTTATTTTACATAATAGTCAGGAGCCACTGTAAAAATCTTCAACTTCCGGACGGAAGGAGTATCACAAGACTGCAAATAGAAATGAGAAATCTTTACGCAGGAAAGTTTTCGGATCCAGTAAATTTTGCAAACTCAGAAAAATGACTAACGTGGTGCAGACTGTGATTCTAAAAGAGGAGACATTCGTATGATTTGAATGGCGATGGCGTTGTGACGCTTTTCAGTTATTCCGTTTCACATCGGCACATTTCCAAAACATGTCCCACAACCATATACTGTGAATAAGTAATGATTGTGTGGCCTTACACAATATTACTTCCAGAGTTTGCTCCCCTCAAATGGGACGGATTCGATCGTTCACTTCCAATTTAATTGTACTAATATTTCCATTTTTTCACATACCTATTCTAATCGCACTTTAATTAGTTCATCTAATCAATTTTTTCACGGCACGTAAGCTTACTTGATTCAGATATTGCTGTTGACATTAGTACCATTATTATCGCTTTTGAGTTATCACTTCAACGTTTTATCGTACTCTAATGATAGCATACAAATTTGTTTCAGGTCTGTTAGGTATATGCAAAGCCTGGAGGACGGTCAGAATCCAATCTCCTCTCCCATTAGCTAGCAATGGTTTTAGAGAAGCATTGAGGCTTAGTAGGCAAGATTAGGAGTATAGGTAGGAAGATAAGGCAGTTTGCTTTTGCTTTGTTCACTTAGTCAGAGTGCGAAAAATTGAGAGTCCACGAAAATGAACAATAAAACTTTACAATGGGTTAAATAAGTAGCAAGACTACTCGCCATCACGCATATCTTGATAGCCTTAATCCTATACAAGAATTAGACAATAGAAAATTAAGAGAGACACACACACACACACATATATATACCTGGTTCCAAAAGAGAAGATATAGAAGCAACAGTATTTGCTGTACTCTTTTTATATGTGCAATATTTTGAAAGATCTTGCTTTTCTGCTTAATGTTTCATTTATTTCTAAACTTCTTCACCCTCCCATCTCATTTGCGATTGTTTTTCTACTGAGGATATATATTGCTTAGAAAAATATTCGCAGTTTTTAATATTAGTCTAACTCATGATTTTTCTCATTGCTTATTCTAGGAAAAAATTTCTTATTCTAAAATTAAATTGTATTTCGAATACAAATATCATTATTCACTTCAAAAGATTGACATCGTTGAATAATATACACATCTGATGGTAGCTGTAGTTGCCGAATCCACTCGGAAATGAATGAATGTTATCGAAGTTAGTAGCATATATATGTTAGTAGTATACGAAGCAGTAGTAGTAGTTATGCATGTTATGAAGTAGTAGGCTTTTCTTTAAATTCCTCTTATATTGGAGGATAACTAGATGTCTTCTCAGCGTAGACAATCGGGTACAATTCAAACAAATAGTGGTCCCAGGCTCTATTTAAGACGAGCTAAAAGGTTTCCAAAAGGCGTACGTGTAAATCTAACTAATAAACCTTGTACACTTTATTTATTATGGAAAGTGAAATTATGAGAAATCATCATACGATGACAGGACAGCTTTCATAGGAAAGAAAACGGATAAAGATTTGTATTTATATCGTCGTTCAAAGACTTCGGGCACAAAACATGTAGAAATTGATAAAATTCACTAAATGGCCTCAAAATTTACCTCTTTTGACCGCCATCGACGAATGCCATTCTCTTAAAGTCAAGTTGCTTCACTCTCTTTCTGTTACATATGGTTACGTTCTGAAGTATTCCTGTAAGATATGAACGTTATTACGCAAAACATGAGGGAGGATGCGGTACCGTTGACTGAATAGTTAAATGCTACGTTCATCGCTATAAAAAAAACTGTTTTTTGGTCGCTTAGTAAATCTCGTAGCAGATATTAATATGCCATTCTTTTTTTTTATTTTTCCCGCAGAGAATCAACGGAAAGTTCTGCTACTGCTTACAAAAACTGTATTAGTTAAAATTCAACTCTATTTTCTTACTAGGGTTTGTAACCGGGAGCAGAACTTTGTCTTTAGTATTTTTCGTACACAAAAATATAAGTGTTTCATTTGAAACACTTTCAAAGGCCTCTTCGGCACTTCAGTGACATTGCTATTGCAATAAAAGAATAAAGATTGCAATGCAATGCAAGAACCAATGCAAACGTCTGATTGACATCCAACGTTTGCATTGTTTACCATAGAAATTGTATTAGTGAGGTGGTGAAAAAAGTTTGTAAATTCCTTCAGTTCAAGCTTCCACTAAAACCTTTTGGTAGAACAAATAGTCCTTTGTTTGGATTTGGGTTTGGTTTGGTAGCGCAAAGTAGGCACAAATTGGTTCAGTGAGTGTTTTGTAGTGTTGATCATATCAGATTAACTATTGAACTTGATTTCACGAACGTGTTCTTCACAAAGGTATGAAACGGACTTTTAATAAAAGTTGATGGCTCCCAATAGCTGAGAAGTTCGAAGCCCGAAATAGAGGTTTATGCCAAAATGTTTGGGATTTTAACCCCTTACAGGGATACTTAATCGCACTTCCCACTAAAACCTAGGAATTAACAATCTCTGGGCTCTACGGGTAACATGCATAACGATCTTCAGACCTCCAAGCCAGCTGAGAGAACAGTAGCCTGTTGTTTAAAACCAAATCTTCGCCTCTTTAAATCACGCTCCACAAATGATAAATCGATTCAGCCTTTAACACCGTATACATACGTTGCGTAGACGTTCGTCAATTTTATACCGGAATTCATTACAATTTTTTTTGCAGAATACAGCGACCTCCTTTTTATAAAGTGGAATGACTCGCCCAAGGATTTATCGATCCATATTTTCGAATCCTCAATTGACTCACATAAATTCACTCGCACAAAATTCAAACACGTATCTCGATTGTGTAAGAGCCGCGACCTTCTCATAAACTTTAATATTACATTTCATCTCATTTTGGAATGCGGCAGGTAACCTGGCAGCTGTAATCTACAGCATCCGGGAGCGATGACTAACTGGAATTAACGGTATTTTGGCTCTGATTTCTTCGATTTATTCGAGGGACGGCATCCGAAGAGCAGATGCTGTAGCATGCACTAGCGTGGGAGCTGGAAACCTCGAAATGCCAGCTTTTAAATTATCCGGGTTGTTTGTCTGTTCATTGTTATGTACTTACATGTTAGCTTTGATTCCAATTGCTATTTTACTTGGTTCTGCAGTTGATACAGGGTTTAGAAGGTGTAATACTTATCTAGCACTGAAAGAAATGTAATCAGGAAAATTATTAGAACCATCAAGGCCTGACAAGTTCAGAGCTCTTAACTGTTAAGAATTTCGAGATAATAGATAAACTATTTTTCCATTGTCGATGGTTATTGTGTGCCAGCTAATATCGATTAAGCCGTAAGATATTACGAAAGAAAGTATTCTAGCAAAAACACAGAAATGAAAAAGATATATATACATCATCGGTTAGATATCTGTAAATTGGGTTTATTTTATAAATAAAATTTATTTGTCCTACACTCACAGTTTCTTTATGAAAATACGACATTCATACTGTGTGCAAATGAGATATTTGGTAACCTGGGAGGTTATCAAACATAAAATAGAACATATGTATAAACATAAAATAGAACAATAAGGTATAGTTTTAGGAACAATAACCGAGCACTCTGAAGACGGCACAAATAAGGCCAGCTGATAACCTTGCGGCATGCTTTTTGTTAACGTGTTGTAACGTAACGTGTTGTAACGTGTGTAGGGCTCCCGGATAGCCAAGTGGGCAACACGTTCGACTTCAGTGAAAGCGGTCCCGGGTTCGATTCCCGGTGGGAGCCTACGTGCGAAATGACCTAAGCTGTCGAAGCACTTTTAACAATACTACTACTACTACTGTAACGTGTGTAACGTTTGTGTAACGTGTCCAAGGAGATGGACATCTTGATGACATAAAAAAAACTCGTGACTAAGATTTTGAATAAAAATATGTTACTGATTTTTTTATAAAATCACTACATTTTATCTATATTAGTTATCTGCCACATTTTTGCAACAAGAAAGTTTATTGGAGATGAGTGCATAAGGATATTGTCTTAAATCGCCCCTCCTGTGGTAATTATCTACATTATCTCGTGGTTAAAATTGAAATATCACTAGTACCTGCTTAGTAGCATTAATCGCGAGTTAAGAATTTTGACCAATAAATCAAATCCCTACTATTATTCTCAAGTGCTCAGTGATTATAAGAAGAACTGCCTGCATTACTCTTCCATTCAATTTCATAAGAAATTTAATTAAATAAGAAAGCAATATATTACAATAACAATATAACAATAAGCTCTATATAATAGCAATATATTTTCCTATCTCAATTTTAAATAATTTCCTCTTAAGGTTAGGATATAATATCTCTACCTCTACATATTTCTAAGATTTCTTTGCAGATTAATAAGATTAATTAATCTAATTTGTAATAATAAGATAATTAATCTTTGTAATTGATGAGATTGATTAATCTAATTGACGAGCCTAAAACAGTTCCGTTTTCCACAAGTGTTTTAAGCGGTTGAAGGAGCCTCATGGATGGAATTTTTCAAACTCAACCCTCGGCCGATGTGGTTCTCCGTTGAAGTACCCATCCGCCGGTCTCGAAAGCGCTAAAAGCAATTCGAGCGATCGTAAACGGCGAGGTGAGGGAGAGATGAGAAAGAGCAAGTTCATGGTGGCACCAGAAAGCTTCGACGGCGGTGCCACATCTCTAAGAATGTGATCGTTGAGAAAACACGCGATGGGCTCAATTTTTAGATTATGAATGCACTTAGATTGGAGGAATCATTTGTTATATATATTTAATTTATTAATACCGTAAGATTTTATAAGTCTCTGAATGCTTGACGTAAATTCTTTACGTGTTCAATATCTTCTCCTTGATCAATTTTTGATTCATACATCTAAAATTACGTTGAAATTCCGCGCTATTTAGGGATAAATATAATAATTAAAATCTTCAANTCCGTGGCGTGAAAATCGAATCTGAAAGCAGGGACCTTATCCAGAGGATCCCAGTTTCAGGTCGTGCGTTAATTTCAATATTTTAATCCTGGTTATTCCAGTAACAAACATTTCGATTCTTTTTGTAACTATAGGAATGAACTATCATAATAGTCTCTTTTTAAAACCAGGAGTGGTTCATTTCGTATCACACTATCAAAAGATTTTATCACAAACTTCTTGACGATTATATGTTACTGTGATCATAACTTTACGAATAGAATAAACTCAATATGCGAAGGCGTTACCTCGTGGAAGGCCATAATAATCGAAATAAAGCCTCGTAAGTGGAAGTGTACGAGAAGTTTTATTTCTTTATTATGAATGGTATATTTTTCATTTATCATTTAATACAGAATGGAGAGAGTGTATCTTTCATTTACCCACCTCACAGTCTTGCTTGTGGCTGTGATAATATGAAAGTTACTAAGGTATTGATTTTGAAAATTGGCATTCGTCCTGGTCATATCTCATTATATGAGAAAACTAATCCAAAGGCTATTTTGCTGTGCCTACGGGGATATTTTCGATTGTAGCATTCTGACTCTCTAAGGGAAGAAATGTCAAATTATCGCACTTCTCATTTTGCATAGTAATCCTCATCCCTTATCCAAAGGTTTTGGTAGCTAGTGGTGAGAATGTCGAGGGTGAAACCAGCCTTCGGGCCGATGACTGTCCAGGCAGATATTCATCTTAGTATCTCTTTATTATGTTAATGTATTTTACGGAAAATCTCAAGGTTACAATATACTTTCGTCGTACATTTGCATAATCTGTTTTCTCCATTTATCCTCCCTTTTAACTCAATAGGATATGCAAATACTTTTCCATTTCTAGGGATAAAAAGATAAATATTCGAACAGAGAAAAAACCTTTCAAAATCCAGTTGATTAAAGTGATGGTATGAAAACTCAATACCATCCAGATATTGATTTAAGATACTTTGGATTAAAATTGAGCTGAGTTCATGTTGAGGTTCATTCAAATCGAAACATAAGTTACGAATAAATTTCTTTTATTGGAGGAACTATAGGAAAATCATTTCCTTGATCGATTAAATAACGAGTTTCCTGTGGCTCGATGACTTCTTTGGATTTCAAAGAGCGAGATGTTTGCTTGTTTGCTGCCAGTATTAACACAATTCCAGGAAAAAGAAATATCCTCTTCTGCTGGTCGAGCAAGCGTTGAGCGCTCTTTCTTTTCCTGGTTCGCAAAGTGAACATTTCGCAGGAAATTCGTCTCCTCGTGTGGTTTTTCCGTGGAGGAGATTTTATGTGATTGAGACATAAAATTTTTCTTGTAGTACATACAAGAACTTTCTTTCCTTGCGGAGTGTTTTGGTCTCTGCTTTTAATTTCGCCGAACTCCGCGAAAGCCGCCACCGTGTGTTTTCTTTTAGCTAATAATCACTTTAAGACCGAGTGTTATGGATTGAATAATTAATGGAAAAATATTATGAATTGTGTATTTTATCATTATTAAAATACTGTACAATGAACTTGAATTCCGTTTTGCAGAATTATTTTGCGTCACACAATTCCTAACATCTTTTCATACATAACCCTATACCTGATGATGTTTACCTGTGGACGGAAATTACTAAGTAATTGTTCTTACTTCCTATTCTTCAAATTAAAAGCTCTACTGTTTTGGAATCTCTTTCAACCAGCTTTCCCTCGATATTTCTCTCGCTTTTAGATCACTGATATTCATCTAATATTGCACCTTTGTCAGCCTTCCATATTCCTCTCCATGCGTCTAAATCAACGTAAAAAATCCTTTCGCAACGATCAAGTAGACTGATTTAGTCCAGAGTCATTTATTACACCATCACCATTAACTGCCTCCGTTTTCTCTAAACATTCTCCGCAATTCTCATGAGAAGTAAGAGTTTATTCACTCACTATAATAATTTATCGTTTCCCGCAAGTGCCACCCACTTCTTCGCGACAGCACGGTTATCCTTGCGGTGACCAAGTGGATGTCTGGAGGGGCTTTTAGTAGATCGGTCAATTACAGCATCTCTCCTTTTTCCGGACCATCAACTTCCCAAACTATATTCATCGAGAATAATATTTCTCTTAAAAAACGTTGAGCGCTCATTGTTGACGGGAAAAGATTGCACTCCGCGACCTTAGTCGCAATCATCAAATATTTGCGTCCTCTTTGAATGGTGCAGAAGAAGATGAAGGAAGACTAAGCGACGGTGCCGCGGATGAGGCCGACGGAAAAAGGGATGAAAGAGGGGAACGGTGGTCGATCTATCCAGTTCGGGAGGTCGCCCACGCTCTCCGCCGTGGTATGCAGCGGTGGCCTTGGGTGCTGCCCCACCCCCTTTCCCTGCGCTACCCTTCCACCACCCACGACTCCTCCTACACCACCCACTCTCTTTCCTCGCATCTTATACAACTCGGAACTTTTCTTCAAATTGCACTGTCCCTCCTACTTTACAGCTCTCAAACACTTCCATTCATCAACTGCAAAACCTCACTCGTCTCGTCCTTCTAATTATGTGGCATCGTTTGAAACAATGAACTAGAGTTTACCAGGCTCTGAAGTGGAAAATAATTTCTTCGTAAACGACGGTTGTTAAAGAATTCGAAGTCTCTGCAAATTGAACATAATATACCCTCTTTTAAACTCATGTCAGTTATTCGATTTATAGTATGTACTTAGTAGTATGCTTAAAAATTTCCATGTTAAGCTCGCAAAACATTTATCTCTGTATACGTTAGCTCGAAACAAAAAATCACCATGGCCTAGTGCTATCAAAATTTAACGAAATTTCGATAAAAAAATCGCAAAATGCGTTACGGCTTGACGCTATTTGAGTTATGAGTGAGATGCGATGCAGGTAAAAGATCTTCTCTTAGTAAGACGTGATGAGACGTTGGGCTCAGAAGATTCACTAAAACCTATTTCCAATTTTTCAACTTACTCCGATAGCTTACTCGCAGCCTCCTTGTTCCTCAGCCTGCTGGATCTTTCGCTCCAGCGAGGAAATTTTCCTTGCATATTCTCCACTCAATGAGTCATTGAACGCAATTTTGCGTTAAGGCTTTCTGGGAAACGTTAAATGGGTGTACAGTACAAATATAGGACAATTCTCGAAAGCTTTTGACCTCCGTAGGAGACTGAAGCTGGAGTTTCGAAATCGCCGTCTATGCCCTTGGACCGAAGCCACTCGTGATCTGTGTTCCAGACGTTCCCACACTTCTCCGTCGCTTCCATAAAACTCCCAATCGAAAATATCGGCTCGTTTAATGGAGCGCCGAAGGGTGAAATCGGTCCTCATCAGGTTTCAACACGCACCATCAGGGTCTATGAGACAGCGCTGCCGCATCGACGGTTCCATTCATCCTTTATTAGTTCTGTTCCATTTGAGAATATCGAGATATCTTCTTTTTTAACGCGGTATAAATGATTGGAATAAGAATGGTGCTAATAATAATTGTAATTTATTGAACGAATACAGGTTATATCCTTAAATTTGTTATAATAGTGAAATGGAAAAACAGGAAGATAGGCGTTCCTATAACTGACACTGGTTATAAATGGAGAATATAAACATAAATTAATTTAAACAGTAAATGTAAAATTAATTTAAAGATTCCTTAAGTTTTTGCTCGCAAAAAACAGCAATTCATAGATAAATACACATTAGTTATTGAAAGTATTGCATTAGCTTCCATTGCAATGCCTGTCGGAGGCGAATAAATTGAAGTAACCATTGTAAAACGAGTCTAAATAACAGATGGAGACCTTAAGTTTGCGATTTAGCGCAGACAGTTTGTACAAATTTATAATGTGAAGGTAGTCAATGATAGAATTTTCTGCAAAATTACGCCTGCAACGTCTTCCTTTTCTGACTATTACTATTAAAATCTCTTCGAATTTTATAATGTATTGAACTGAATGGTAGTGAAAATCTCTCTCTATCGAAAGTTTTAAAATGAGCTTTAGAACGCATGAGTCAGTCAATTTTCGAAAATTGCTCAAGCATCTCAACATTCGCGACGGATGCTTCCCCATGATTTCGCAAATGTTGAAATTCGCGAATAAATAATTTGCTTTGCTCTCTTTACAGTTAATGTAAAATGATATTTTCCACTATTTAAGCATATTTACACTTTAATAACAATACGATCAAATTGCGAATGTTTGTACTCAAACGAACACTAATTATAGTAAATTCAAAGCAGTTCTATGGCAAGACTACGTAGAAATATTGTAAACGTATACTATATA
>KZ308953.1:285024-338903 GCA_000376725.2 Ladona fulva
TATATGTATATATGTATATATGTATGTATATGTATAAGTACATATTACTTCGTATTTCGTGAATGCTCAATCTTGCTGCGAATCCGTTGGTTGAGTTCACTGTTTTTGAGATGAAAATCTATGCACATCGCGATTGTTAGTTTTGGAGTGCGGTATATAGCTCCATTGCATATTGCATCCTCCCTCTGTCTGCGGATCGTGCTGCTTTAAAGGATAACATGACTTATATAACTATATTATTGAATTCACTGAATTTTGGATTTTATTTTTCATTTAGACATTTATAAATTTATATAGATAGTCCGTTTCCTTAATACTGGACGAGGGAACTGAAAATTTCAATTTGCATCTGTCGAGTGGTCTAGAAAGATGAATAGCTTAGGGAAAGAACACCGGTATTTTTGTGGTATCCATATTTATCTAGAAAGGAAAGGGTATGCAATGGAATATTCACTTTAGAAGAGAGACCATGTTTACTTATTCTTTATTTCTATAAAGAGGATATGTGAAGGACAGTTTCACGTGTTTACTCATAAATCCAGAGATTCCCATTAAAATGTATAGTAAAACTCTTACGAATGGAAATACGTTCTTTAGTTATGAGAGTATCACCATCTTGTTCTTTCACAAGTGGGACAAAGGAACTTTTTAAGTAATGAAGCTGACGGAATAGTGATAAGAAAGTGACTTTTCGCTGTATTTGAATGTTATAAAGAAATGAAGACCAATTTGGATAAGACAAACAGGCATATTAATATTCGAAAAGCTCAATGATGGATTCATAAGGAAAGAAATACAAATTACATAACCATAGTCGGCGATCAAATTATAAAATACAGAATCTGCAAAATAATATTCGAGACTATATCGAGCGTAGAATAATAGCGCAGCATCATCTGCACAGTCTGAATGATATTCATGAAAATAAGAAGATGGAGCATTGGAGGAGATATCCTCGAGAAAAAAAACATTCTCTAAGAAAAGTGAAAGATGCTAGAAAAAGACAAAGGCAGAAGTTTGAGTGCTTAGAGGAACCCATAATCAGGAGATAAACATGTAGGAAGAGAGAGAATTTTAGGACAAATCAGGACCTACCGCAAGATAGAATTGTGATGATGCTACAATGAAAAGAATTGTGTCAGGATGTACCTTCTAATACTGGAAAATTCCTCACCCGTGTTACTTCGATTACCATCTTTTGAAATCGTATTCTATAATTTAACTTTCCCTCCTCAAACCATTGCGTCATTTCCTTGATAGGGTGGAAACCTTGTCTCCTTAGCGAGCATTGAAATCTCCGGATTTATCCGGCACCAACCGACACATTTAATAAAACTTTAACGAAAAAATCACTAAGAGTCGTCACAAGAGCGTAGCTGATCAGTAATACTTAACATAACCGTCGTAACCTAAAATAGCCGCTAAGTCTTCATCATTACACTGTTCGATATTGTGCACCTCTAAAAATCATACTAGTCAGGAATGTTCCTGAAAACTCACGCAGAAATCGAAACCATTGCCTCGAACACCTAACTTGCATGTTTATCCAGTGTCCAGAGCACTACCGCATAATGTATTCGTGCATTGTTGCCTCTTCTGCGGGCGGACAAAATGCAATTGGAGGAAATTGAACATTTGAGGGGACACAAAAGCAGAGAAAAATAGGAGAACAAAGAAGAGAGAAAAATGGAGGAAGGATGGGGAAAGAGAGATTGGAGGGAATGCGAGAGGGAGGCTGTGCCGGATCTACTCCTCCGACCGCCGCGCCAAACCGGTTATGATAATGCGATACAGGTAATGGCCGATGACGCACGATTCCGACTGAGTGGTGAGGCACTGCTACCAACATGAATGATTTTACGATATCGCTTACATGTACCAAGAACTGAGCAAAATGAATGCGCAGCAGTGTTGCCTAAACCTTTCCATTCCATCCCAACTATTTCTCGCAGAAAATTTGAAATTATAAGCTGTCGGTTAAATTTAAAAGAATTTTTTAATATATCTGGTAGGCACAACTGATAATTGATTCATATATTTAATTTGGATTTCGTCATTCCGTATTAGAAGTTCCATTTATGTTTCTACGATAATTAATAAAATTTTGCCAGATGGTATGCACATACAAAAATTTCCAAGAGATTCGTTTATTGCCACTTTAAACGGACTGAAACAAGGTTGTGGTACAATTCGATCAGAGGCGGATGCTCAACTTTATCCGATATTTGATTAAATATTATTACAAAAATTATAGCTGTCGATAAATCATCTAAAGAGAGCGGTTGTGAATTCCTATGTCAGGATTGGTTCCTAATCCTTTGAACTTTACTTTTCTACGTCAGATGCGATTGTTTAATTTAATTTTGCAACTGCGATGCTGGGCAAACAATACCTTTCGTTTCCAAATTGGGAAGTTGGATATAGTCTCTCAGAGCTAACTATTCTGCGATAATTTTCTAATGAGAAACACAGTTGGAGCATTGTTTGTTAAGTAGAATGCACTTCAGCTCATGCCGCTCCCTTTGAAGTTCGTTGCAATAATCAATCTTATCTCTGGTAACGTACAATTTGAACATTGCATTACTTTTGGAGCACACTCTTCAACCAAAAATTTTAAGTTTCTGGTTTTACTATTTCTTAATATCTTTTAAAAGAGATGAACTAAAAACGCATCTTCTACTTGATAGATAGATAACATTGCTGTCCTCAGTTTGAATACATCTCTGTTGAAACGCGCCAGACGAAAATTGTTAGTCAACATATGGCGAATAAAAAGTATTAAGAATCATCTACTCAGTTTGAAATCGGCATCTGTTTTGCGGTAGTTATAGCTCTCATTAAGCTACAGATAGGGTAATTGATGGTATTATGAGAGTTGAAGATCGGTGGTAATGAGCAAGTAAGTCTTTGAAGAAATTTCCGCTTCATCTCTTATTCTTAAATCGGTGTTTATTTATCGTAGGATAACGTAATATATGAAATAAATAATACGTGATAAGAGGCGGATGCTGAGTCCCAAACTGAAAAGGTCCCAAAAATTAGAAATAAAATCGCCCCTCAAACAGTTCCCCTGATAACTTTACAATTATTCTGATACATACATATAGGATGAAATGCAGCTCAACAAAGCAATGTCAACTCTGATCTTGAGAAAAAATTTTATCCGCCCGTTTCGTTGGCCATATACTGTTGAAACTATTTTACAATAGACATTGAAACGATTGCTTCTCCTGAAATCTAGGAATACGGTATCGCTTTGAATCCTGATTAGCTGCTCTAATGATTGGAAAGAGGTCATAATTTATAAATAAGTCTCTCCGAGCAAAACGAACCTGGCTGACGATATGGCGAATTTTATCCATTGTTTCCTGCTCCGAGTTGCGTGTCGAAGATTGGGAAATAGTTAAAAATATCGCCTCACATTCTTGCCCTCTCTCTTCTCCTTCGGTTTCAGCCTTTTGGATTCGCCGCCGATCTCCAATCCCCCGCACTATCTACATCTAAACCCCACCCCTATCACTGGCCCCTCCCCCAATCTCCACCCCCAACCGATGAATTCCATCCCGAGAGAGCCCGTTTTCGTACTACCCTCACAAAAGAGGATTCCGAAAATTTCAGCGAAGGAATTTCTGCTCCGGCGAAACAGTTTCCCGAATCCCAAGAAGAATCAGACACACTTGCGTGTGTTCTATCGCTAAGGACTACTTTGGAATCAAACATCGAAGAGGCGCGTGGATGCGTTGTATGCAGAGCTGAGATTTGAATGACTCACTTTTCATCCAACAATTTACTTAAAGGAGTTAATTGGAAAATGAATAATTCGATAAAATAACCCTTCTTTTAAGAAAACGCTAAGATATGAGGAAGGGTAGATTAATGATTATTCAGCCACAAAAGCAGTCAACTAGAAAAAATATAAGAATTCATGATAATAATACTACGAGAAACCTTATCAGCGATACCCGAGATTGCGGAAAATGGCCAAATCTGTACGATGGGAGATCGATTGCGGTTGGCGTGTCCGATTAGTTATAGACGTGAAAATCATGAATAGGATGCACATGAATGAATCCAATGTATTCTATCAAAATGACAAATTTTAAAATATATACTAAAGTCAAATACTTTTTACTAATCGCTTAAAATTTAATTTTAAATTGTAAATAATTATTAGAGCTTGGAAAACTTTCTAACTATTCACATTTTAAAATGCCGACTAAGCAACTCATATCAGAAAAATTACGAATTATTCATATGAGAAAATATCTGAACTTTCCATTACTAACATTTGAACAGCCAATTTAATCACCAAAACCGAAAAAAGTGATTTTTTTGCTCAGATTCTGTTTCATTGTTAAGGTACGGAAGGTGTATAAAATAGAAATTCCATCTTAATTCTGGTGAGGCTGATATGTCTCCACTTCCTTCTAACTCACATATTACATTAGAACTAAGGAGAAAAAGGTTTTCAACTAAATTGTGACTTGAATTACCACAACGAGGTTTAAGTATTAAAATAGAAAGAAACTGTAAGAAAAAACCGTAACAGCCAATTACACAGTTTTCGTGGATGATTTTTTGTGAAACCAATTAATTGTAAAAGTCAATAAATGCAAAAGGAATGCTTGGAATATAAATAGAGAGAAGAGTTAATAGCAGTTAATACTACATTCTGACTAAAATATAGTCAAATTATGCTGCGTTTTTGAAGATTCTTGCGCTTAAGGATGAATATACTGCAATTCATTGAATTTTAGAACGTCTTTTAAAAATAGGAACTTATCATATTTATCAATATTTTTTTTCAAATGTTGGCTTTGGGTAAATCGTAGAATTGTTCATGCTATTCAGTTTTATTCGTAATTAAAATTATGATCCATGGTCTACTTTCTTGAAAATGTTGCGAATAGCAAATCATAATAGGTTATGCTAACAAACATAGATATCACTAAGTGTTTCGTAAATAGTATTCCCAAGGGTTTTCCATTATAAAAGATTCTATATGCTGCAGATTATATTATCGATTAAATTTTTTTATCTAAAAAATTAGGTAAAATTTCGTGAAAGTTATACCTTTGATAGGTCTGCTGGTTTTAGAGTGTGATATAAAAGTTCGTTAATGGAGAAGAACCTCCTTATATCTTCATCTGCCCTTTCAATTTATTTTCGTCAAAGAAAAAACTAAAAATCAGAGTGGTTATATAAATTACAGACAATGACCAATTCAAAATAAGTGGAAACGTTTTACCGAAGGGTAATCTTTTTTATTTTCTGTTCTGCCCAGGTGGTTCATTCAGACACTGGAATAATAAAGGAGGCCCCTCATTAGTCATCCCAATAATTTACATGTTTTCTTCAATTATTAATAATAGTTTTTTACCAACACTATCGTCTGTTAAAAGGCATAGTTTCACATAGCAATGAGAAATTACATATATTCTTTATCATTTAATGTGATTTATGATAAGAAGGGTAATTATTGGCAACTGATTCACCTAAATTTCCAATGATTTGAAATTTTTAAAACGTTAGAAATACTTAATTATGTTTTTAGTGGTAGAAATCACTAAACGAAATTGAATGAGAAATACAAATTATCAGCTACGTTTTCATTATCAGTTACGTTTGGTTTATTCGTCATTACGGAACTCATCGTCTTAAAAGCATTTAACCCGAAATCCAGTCTGAAACCCTTTCACCGCTAACTAAAATAAGTATTGGGAGAGCATGAGGCGCACTACGTCAGATGAGGAGTGAGGTGGTTTTCCCTTGTCTTCCTCTCTGAGCCAGAATGGAATGAGTGGAAGACGTAAGCACTCATGGATACTACTTTTTATAGCGATCAAAAGGGGAAAACTAAGTGAAAGGTATTCTTCAGTATCATTCTTACCTCAATTGCTATGTTACAGACATGAACAAGACTGAGGCATAAGCAAAAGAGAAAGAGGTTTTCCTGTCTTATGCTCTTTCTATCAAAAGACATGAAAAACATTCAAGTCAGGGTAATCCGAGCAATGGAGCCTAATATCTATCCTCCAAGAGAGAAAGAGTTGGTATCTGCTCATAATCGCCAATTTTAATCGTAAATTGCACAAAAACATTATGTTATGATGTGATCGGAAAAAATTAGAATTGGTAAAAGCGTAAACTCTAGCTTTTAAGGGGTAGAGAGCGACGCAAGAATTTCTAGTTTCGTTACTCGGAAGAACTTAAGATATTTTGTTCTTGTTCAATAGTCGAAATTTTAAGTTAATCCGATTCCTCATATGCGGCTTCATAATTATTTATGCTGGATATTTTAATTACACTTTTAAAAAATCAGCCTTTCCGTTCAGCAGATTATTCTTCAAATAGGCCCCGAATGAGCTGACTGTAAAATCACCTCTCGTGAAAATCCTGGCTTCAAGGTATTGCGAGCAGAGGAACGAATCGATAAGTATTGTCTGCATGATCATGTGAAGGTGGTGTGGTAACTAACGATTAATTTATCTATCAATCACGATTCGTGCATTAAAGAAAGCTCATAAATATTTGCGATCTATATTTTAATTGTGAGTCATTACAAATTTCTCCTCAATCTAGACAATGGCGGAACACAATCAACTTGGCAGGCCCCTCCTTGTTTAAAGTCCCGCTCTGTGGCTTTTATGTTCCGCTTCCAAAGATACGAGACTGCCCCATCCGAAGATGAGATTCTGGTTATGATAAATATTCAGCTGAGAACTTTTCGCAGGAGACTCCTTATGTAATAAACTCCTTCGGATCAGGAACCGTTTGTTTATTCCTCGAGCCATTTTTACTACCAGCAGACGTCTAAGCAATTCGGATTTCAAGCCCATTCTCATTCCACATATCTGAGAGCAGAGCATCTGTCACTAGAAAAGGGAGCGTATAGCTAAGGTAACAGTCGGATGGTGAAAGGGGGGGAGGGAGAGCGTGGTCGCCTCCAAGAGGTGGATGACCTGTGCTCGAGTGAGTGGGAGGCGGAGGTCGCCGGGGAGAGTTTAGTGGCGGGAAAAAGAAGCTGAGATTGATTATGGGAAGGTGCAAGGCGGAGAGCAGAGAAAGATTAGGGAAAGGAGGATGGCGCCTGCGGTCTTCGACTCGGATGTTGGTTGAAAGAAGGTCCTGCCGCAGTGGCGCTTGAGTCGTTCCTTTGGCGGGACACTCGATGTGACCTCACTCTTCTCGATGCATCGTCTATTGGTGGACGCGTTGAGAGAATGGAAAATGGCGGGCGACCAACGGTCATGAATAATGTAGACAATCTGTGGTACGACGCATATTCCAAGGAGAGTCACCCACCTGCGTATGGATGGGATATTCCCGCGGCTGAGTGGTCCCGCGGGAGAAGGCGTGTTTCGTGATGAGGAGAGGTGCGAAATAATGCTCCGTTCCGGAGATCGCTGACCGGAAAAATGGTCTACAATTTGTAGTAGTGCTGTTGGTGAGTGTGAAATGAGACTTCCGCCGCGACAATTCCATCTAAATTGCCGTGAAGACTGGCGCTTCATTAGGCATGTATAGAATCCAGTTTATCGTGCATCATTAGTATATATCATTTCCGTAAATTTATCTTTATTCGAGATAAAATCATGCTCATTAAACTGGTGATATTTTAGTTATGGTTTCAGAATTGATCATTTCAAAGCCTTTTCACCGAAAAATGTATCAGTTTGATCGGATCAGGCATGGAGTAAAATTTCTCGTTCCTGACAAAAACGAAATTACGATTCCGTTTATCGTAAACATCACTTTCATTTAGTACAAATTTTATTATTGAGCCTCCCAAAATTCAGTTTCCGCGGTTACGCAAGGATATTTATTGTTTCCATCCGAAAGTCACCCCTCTTGAGCATTGAAATCTCCGTTTCGGCCGTTAAAGTCTCTCAAGGATAACGTATTCTCAGCGAAGTTTCCAGATGTTTCCAATTTTCTTTAGAATTCAATAAATTCAAGCCCTCAGATAAAAGTTTTAAGAGAAGAAAATTTGGTAGAAAGAAAAAAGCCTTTGCTTCCGAAAAGGTGTCGGTGAAGTTTCATTGCACAGTTGAGAAGAATAATACAAGAGAAGGGGGGTAAAAGAAATATCTCGGGATAAGTCATTCGTTGAGTGGTAGAGGGTCTCGACTTCAACACTGTTGGACAACCAGCAGCAATGGGTAAAATTTTCGTATGCATTTGATAAAAACGATATTTCTTCTCATTTTTATATTTCATCTAAAGTAAAAGTCTGATAATTACAACCCTTTAGATAACAGAGGCATTAGTCTACTATGAAAATCCCGCGTTTTAAGATGAGATGCTTAATGTTATAATATAATCGATAAAACTCTTAAAGTTTTGTCGATGAGAGAGAGAGAGTCTGAAGGGAGAAGAGCCACGATTGCCTCTCATTCGAAACCAGGATTTCCATTAAAGATGCTGGAGAAATTTGAAGAAGAATCTCCCCAGAAGTTGAAGCAACAGCACGTACCTGCTGCGTCGGCTATCTCGACTTGATAGCAAAAGCAATAAGCAAAATAAAACGGAGAACGAGTCGATTTATTAATTTTTTTATTATTGGTACCCGACATTAAAAATCGACAGGGAAAACTACTGCATTTCATCCCCAAACGTGAATCGTTGGAAGGCCACATAGGCACGATGCATACATTGATGTGAATTAATTTAAAAATATAATTTCAAAATATGAATACGGATCGAAACGATTAAGAACACGGATTCTATTATTTTTACAGAAAACAACGCCGTACATCGTAATAACAGCACGTCGATACTCAATTCGCCGTAAAATTTTGTCAGGTGATCGCACGTGTTCAACGTAATGATAACTCGATGATCGTCGAAAGACACGTCTCTTTCCTCTCCCGACCGTCTTCTCCCCTCTGAAACCCCTCTTTCTCTTATAATTGGGACTCTTCGTACGCTCCACACTCAAGCATTGACGCGGGCACGGCTCACTTCTTGTTCGCTATCCTTCTTCCAAAAGATTTGGCTCTCAATCTGAAATACTTTGCCAATGCTGGTCATCGGAAAAGCGCTCCATTACGTCACGGAATGGAAGACGTTAGCCTCCAGACAGCGCCATACGGAAAACTTCGAACGGACCAATAGGATTCTCTCGGCGGGCAAAGTGGAGGAATTTATAAGAGGTGGCGCGGGTGGGCAGTTCGGCAGTCGTCGTGAGGTAGAGGTAGGGTGAAATCCTTTGGAAGTGGTTTCCCAGAGTGGTGTTTAGTTGGAATTGTGATGTGTGAGCAGTGCAGTGGGAAAGGGTGGGGCAGAGGTTGTGCGTGGACGACGTGGGAGGAAAGAGGTGAGTGTCCACTCGGCTCACCACGTGGCTAGATAATAAGTGCTGTGCTCTCGTGGTGTTCCCTTTACGCTCGGAGCTTTCGGGGAAGACCACACTATTCTTGGCGGAGATTCCTCGAGTTTATCTTTCTTCAACTTCGCTAGGATGTCCCGAGGAGGCATGTCGAACATGTGTCTCTCTAGCTGAATCGGATTATAACGGATTTAGTATGGATATCCTGGGTCGAATTGAGCTTTCTTCCATAGGTGTTCGATTTAATTCCATTTCTCTCGGAAATTTTGCCAGCGGATGATTCATTCTTAATTTTTTACACTTTCCTGATCGATGATGCTCAGCCACCTGAAGATTTCTCTTTACCGATTTTCCATGTCACCTAACAATTTTAGACGCCTGTTCATCGCCAATTCTTGAGACGGATACTTAAATTTTGGAGGAATATGGAAGTTTGAGCGAGATACGGTGCTGTGTGATTACAATGTTACGCACATATGGAAAGAATTTTTCTCACGCGTACGTGTCAGGTGGAGAGCGAGCCTCTGATCACGTGACTCGGTGCGCTCTAACGATCGGCTAAGTATTCGTGGGTATCGACGCTCGCTCGCACGTTTTACCAATAATTTTATGTATGACTAAGGAAATGCTTGAGTGAGTCTGCGGTGTGTTACTTGCCGTTCTAGCCATGAATTCTACCGCCTTTATTATCTTGGTTTACTTGAAAATTATACCCGCTTTATAATTGCATACCATTGAGTAATTCAAGCCCTCGGATTTCTCTCCAATTAGAGCAATTTTGAACGTATACCCACGTGCTATGCACAGTTTATTACTGGAACTGAATCTTCCAAATGGAGTACTTGTTGAATTCTGGAGAGATAATTTAAACTGTGAATGAAATCAGTTTGAGGATAAAAATGGGAGATAATGGTGGATGGTTTAATTCACCGCGGTAGAATTATTCCTAATAGGCATCTTGATATCTTCATTAGTATAATTGATATGAATAATTTTTCTCACTAAAGTGCATTCTTTTAATTCGGTTAATCGCTCAAGGCGTAGACATCGAATTAAATATAGATCTAAAGAATTATTCAAAATATAGCTACAAATAATTTGTGTTATTTCGGCACGGCATTGTAAGAGCTAAATTCTGTTGGAACCTTTGAGATTTCAGCTTCAACAATAGGAAATATAAAATATAACGTTATTTTTACATTATTTTCTCGTGAGGATCGTCTTGAGACAAAAATGCTTTGCTTCTGAAGTAGTTGAGCCAACAACCAGTTCTTGATAATGTGAAATTCTTTACGAAGGGATAAGTTTTGCAAATATTTGCTGGTATGAGTTGTGCAATCTAGCTAAAAATACAGCAGCGTAGTTAACTGCGCCAATATTCATTGTGAAAACTAAAATCTTTTAATAACAATTTCAAACGATTGTGATCATAATGGCCTAAATAAGTTCTCGCGTTTAACGATAATCAAAATATCCTTTTTTATTTTGCGGCATCGCGAGCTGTGCAATCGCCAATGAAAGGAGGAATGCAATGCACATATTGCTCGGAATGACGTGTTATGTTGGATGAAAATAGCGATAAATCTCCTCGATAACGAAAATGACTGAAGTACTGACGGCAATCGAATTTCGACAATTACTGAAACTGAAAAACCAATGATTTATCTGCTATGATTTCGAGTAGTGACAATTACTGAAACTGAAAAATTCACGATTAATATCTCTTCATTGGTACTTGTATGGATTCTGTTTGAAGGAGATTTGTCATTTTATCGACTAAAAGCCTTAGAATTAAAAACTATGGAGAACCGCATTAGTCCTTGGAAACAGCAGTTTTTCCGTTGGATCTGCCAATACTCGGGTAATCACGTACCGCTATTTGTCAAACTTTTTGATTTACCACCCTATTTACTTTTATTTCCACTAATCCCATCTTCTAGCATCAATTAACTAGTAATTTTCCTTTGCTACATATACTCCGTTTGCTTACATAATTAATTAAAGGTACTTCTTCATTTGCATTGCGCGCAAATAGTGAATTATTAAATTTGTTCAAACCTATAAGAATTGTAATGAAATAATCGGGTAGTAAAACCTGAGAACCCGTGAAGCACAAAATCACGGACCCCAAGGCACGTGCGGACCATTGGTTAAGAGTCACTTTCAACATGTAAAGGGTTCAAATTCTTCCCAGGCGAAACTCAGTCGTTCACAGGAAAGATATTGTTACATTTCACTGTCATGCTCCCATTTGCGGAGACTTTTCTTAGCGATTCTGCGTTGTAAGATCACTTTAAGTTTGAAATCATCCCAGACTTGGTTACATTTTGAACATCCCATCAATATACCACTCAACTTTCATGTTCAATTTTACATAATATGCTTTGATGATGAACAATCTCTCTAAAACCGCCGGTTGATTGCCTATCTAAAAATGGTGCCTCATTTCTGCAGCCGTAACACAGTTGTTGCAGTAGGGATTTATAGAGAAATATCCCAACGTAATCATTTATTCTCCAATGAGAGGTGGAAAGACCAGTGAGGATGTGCATTCTCCCGCCCAGTTTTTTCCTCTTAGATTCTCTTCCTGTGAACCTTTTCATTCTTGAGGAAGTTTCTAGACTTAAGGGTGTCTAAGTTGGCCCAAATGAGCAGTTTGGCTCCTCCTTCACAAACGGCTCCCCTCCGTCGCAGAAGTCTTTTGTGTGCACTCCGCAGGGACGAGGAAGGGATTTTTGTCGAGGATTTTCACCTCTGCGAAAAAAATAAAACAAGTTCCCTTCAGACTGTCCAACAAATGGCATCTCTCTTCTGTCTGTCCACGTGAGTGGACCTCCCCCACTCCTTAGGATGCTCTCACAATTGAGGAGCGATGCTCCACGAGAACCAGTTTCCCGGGATCGGACGCTTTCCTAAATCCCTAAATCACCCTCTGCCCCTCCCAAAATCTTACCTCCGCCGTATCAGATCGCCTGCCAACTCTTTCCCCTCTGCCCTTTGCATCCTCATTATCCCCGTCCCTCCCCAGCACCCGCTTTCTCTCTTCACAACGAGCATCCGAAATCGGGACGAGTTTGATGCTGTGCCTTGGAACGCATGTGCGGGAAGTGCTGGAGTAAATTCGTGAGAGAAATCCCCGTGAATGCCAAAGGTCATCGCGGAGTTTATACAAATTCGTACTCTTCGAGGCTGAATGTAATGTGCCTGTGTAACAGCAGAATCACGAGGGTCCGGCAATTTCCTTTCGCGACTTGTTCGGTCGTCGCATATTTTGGGGACCTCTGTAGGCACGACAACTGCTGTAATCGGTCAGCAGATCTCTCTCTGAAATGGAAATGGAAGATCTATGTCCGATTGGATTGGGTTTCGCATTTTACAGACGTAGACAGTTTCTCTTCGTTTGTCTGACTTAAAAAATTCGTTCTGAAGGAAACTGCAATGAATCCTCTCCGAAAGAACTACGCGCCTTTGTCTGTAAGAAATGAGATTTTGACTGATTTTTATCTTGTAATCCATTCGCTCTACTTGGTATCCCGTCGAGGATACCGAGAGCATGGGCTCGATGAATTGTGTTGCGACAATTTTCAACCGCGAACATTTGAGAATATGATGCTTTCCGGTTTTCTGCCGTCGCTTTCTCTTTGCCCTCGAGGTAAACCATGGCAATGGCGGTCGCAGCCCTCGGAGTGGAGCAGTTTCCGAAAGGCGGTAAGAGGGGCTCTTTGCGGTCGGTTGAGTTCCTCTTTACACATTCCTTTGAGCGGTTCAAACTGTTCCTAAAAAGTAAAGTATGGGTAAAATATTTTTAAGTGGAAGCAAATCAGTCAGTCGGTCCGTATTCAAAGGAGAAGAACCTTTCTCGATTAAATTATTCGTTGAATGAATAGAAAAGCATAACTGAAAGAGTCACTGTTCCAGAAGAGACTTTAAGTTGCAATTATGCCAAGTGCGCGCGAGATAAGTAGGATCGTTGAAGGAATAGTTGTAGGAAAAGGGGATTAAGGGTCCTAAGTTCCACAATGGTGTGACAATTTCATTGAAGGTTTAAGAAAATATGCTCCATTTTGGAAAAAAGAAAATTGCATAGCTAATGACTTAGTTGGCAATAATTGTCAAAGAACTGGAATTAGAAAATATTATAAGCAATAATCAATCCGTCTCTTAAACCCTAATTTTATTCGTATATACGGTCACGGATGAAGGTCGTAGCATGAAGAATACTATAATGATGTAATCTATGGGGTCACGGGCATAACCTTTCGCAGGTCAGATTTTGCCCATGGGCCGGTTTGGAGATTCCTGCGGTAAAGGTTACGCACCTACCTGCAGTCGTCCATCTGCGTCTATCGAATCGTAAAAGGATGCGCGCTCATACTATTTCAGTTTGTACTAAGACGTGTACCTTGTGTCTATTGGTCGTCATTATTAAGTTCAGATAGAACTTGATAAGAATGCCTCCCGTTGCCAAGAGAATCTTCGCCTTGATTCCTTAGCATTCGTCAGCAGAGAGCTTTACATAGGAATGAGTGTCCGATTAAAGCCAGATAAGGGTCGCGTGGCTTCCTCTTACGCCCTCCCATTAAAATAAGCGTAAACAACAAGTGATTCCGGAAGCGCGATGGCATGCGTTGCTCCGATTCTTATCCTCATGGGCGCGTTGGGCCGAATCGACCTTTCCTCTTTGTCACGGGCGCTTGCTCCTCCAACGAAGCGGCGGGCGTCGGAATGGGATACACCACCCAGTCATCCGTCTAACATACGTAGAGCAGTACATGATCTTAAGTACACTTTTAAATAGCCCTATATCCGCCCACTCTGTTGAATGTAGTCATCGAGTAACATTGGAATTGTAGTTCTTCCTGATCAACGTGCAGCGTTTTGCTAAGTTGGCTATTCGGAATAAAACCCATGCATGCGACGGCGACAAAATGTTTTTTTGAAACTATTACTGAAACTTTAGCAGTATAATTTTCCTCATGCGTCGTTGAAATTACTTGATATAGAAACTCAATCAGTACTCGCTGAACTATGAAATTCTGTTTAGGTGCCTATAACCTCATAGCCCATTTGTATATGATTGAATAAATTATTTTAAATCATGTAATAGTTTATAATCATCCTGACTTCACGGGATGGAAGATTCCGCTGAATTCGGCGGGTATTTAATAGAGCATGCGCCATATTTTCTTTCTTTAGAGGGAAATATTTCGAGGTGAAACGTGAAAATCATGTGCAGCAATTCTGAACGAATTGTAAAAATACCGGTAATTTTTATTTTTAGATCCTTCGCTGATATTACTTTTCTTCCTTAGGATAAGACGCAATCAAATGGGAGATCTTAAATGCCCAGATTTGAATTGATTTTGAGCCCTTCTAATGGAAAATATAGAACCATTCGCCTTATCTCTTCTCCTAAGAAAGAGGATAATAGTGAAAAACTGAAAATTAGTGCAACAATATCTGTTTAACGGACAAACAAGAACTTAATCCTACAGCTGAAAGATACGTTAAAATCCCTGACGATTAATAATAGATATTTTTAGTTGAAACAGATTGACGTTACATGAACAATATTAATCAAATATTCAATGTATAAACTTTCGTTTCGGTTCCGAAAACCTGCGCTCCATATTTTTTTCTCATGATAACTGCTTGTGATATCAAATGACTGCATAGTCTTCGTTTCATCCAAACTTTCCTTGAGTTAAACCGTTCAATTTCCTTAATTTACTCACTGGATCGGAATGTGTTGCGAAACATTTACCCACGTTCTCTTCACTGTGATACTGACGGTTTTACATCAGTCACCACAGCTAAAAATATGCTCTGGAATACTTTGTATGTCTATTACTTCTTTGCGTAAGTATTGTGGTATCCTTCCCAAGGCCTACAAATTGTCTTAAAATTTTCTTTCATCGTATACATTCCTGCAGATCCTTCACCCTCGAGAATACAATTTATTCAGGAACTGGTAGGTTTTAGTTCGGTATCTGATGTTTAATTTGAAGAATTTCTATGTCGTTTGCATAAGAACAAAGTGAGATGATTCAAAATCCATCGATCTGCATTTAGAGTGATCATCTGAGAGTTCTCCGCGAATGTTTCGGTTTTCTTAATTTTCATTCGGAACTGTTTGCAAAACCCAGTCCTTGTCGTATAATTAAATTTGGCCTGTATAGACATTCTTATTGGTATTTTTATCGCTAAATGTATCGGAGACTAGAATGTCAGGCAATACACTTAAGTCACCAAATTTTAGAAACTTACGTCATGGAGCCGTGGTTCTATTATTTGTTGTAACTTAGTCAGGAGCGGTTAAAATGAACTAAGTTACCTAAGTTTAAATGAACTGAGTTATCGAACCAGATATATCTGTCAGTATCTTGCGACAGCGGGAACAAATTGTGAAGAAAATGTTTCGTTTACTATGTATGTATACATTTATCTTTTTGCGGCAGAATGTTTTTCTTCAATGGTTTCAAGTCCTTCTTCAACAGTGGCGCAGGAAGCAAGTTAAGATTTAAGAAATTATTTAATTTTATTATTGCTCACATTTTGTATGTACAGTTTAAAAAGTAAGCTTGATTTCCAATCCTAATGGACTATGAATCGGTTCGGAATTCAACATCTGAATTGATTCTTAAATTAATGCTCGAGGATATTGATTCATCTTTCAAATCGAGGATTTCATACGTAATATGTAGAAGTCTCAGACAGATAATTACTTCGCACGTAGTCATTACAAGATAGTTCCTCAAAGCTCTGTCGGATTTGAATCTAATTGTCAGTATTAATCTGGTGGTTAATCCTCCAATGGCTTTGCAGTAGTTTCGTCGCGTCCTGAAGCACAATAGCACATCCTAAAGAACATCGCCGCTTCTGAAGGAGCACCCCCAGAAGGGCCAATGGAAGGGCTGTCGCAAGGTGTTCTCGGGGGGAGGGATGGAATACCTTCCTTCACGAAAACCGGTCGCCGAGACCGACCTCTTCCCTCCCTCCACACCTCTCCAATTTCTCCTCCGACTGCGTCCTCTTAGCAGTCCGGCCCGCGTGCGGCCATGGAAGCAGCCTCATCGGAGGAGTTCTGATTATTAAACGCGAATCCGGCAAAAGACGCTTTGGATTACTACGTTGCAGATAAAGTGCAATCGGGGACTTCTCTGGGTATTTTCCGAGGGTATTCGTGTCTTGCCGCCAAACACGTGTACAAATCGAATCTTCACGAAGCTGCTCTGCGTCTCATTGACGCTTCGCTTTGCCCTTCATTCTGTAGCGGAAAATCGGTGTTGAATATGTCTTCAATGCGTTGGAAGCGGGTTCGGAGGCCGTCGCGGCTGATTGCCATACGCATCTCTGGCTCCGGACGCCGATAGGTCTAAAAAGAGCTCTTCCCGGCGCGGAAGTCTTCGTTCATCGAATGGATAGATGTCGACCTGGTGGAGGTTAGTGCGCGGAATTAGCATCGAGCGCGTGTTGGGAAGGGTGGTGTGGGAGTGTCGACTGCCCTCTTTTCGGCCGATCGAATGCAATGAATGCGACGCGATCACTTCCTGGATTTGCCTTCCTTTATTACGTTCGAGATCCAAGGAGGAGAATTTCGTCCGGTAGACTTAAGTTTCCGATCGAGCTTTCCCAGCCCTCTCCGCCTTCAGATCGGCTCTATTCCTCGAGGTTATTTAGTGATCGAGTCTACCTGGGTGCATTCGTAACCCGTCTTGATTCTTGATTCTTCTCCTTTCGGAAAGAAAATGGTGTCTACCTGGACATTACGATTTCGAAGTGGAGAAAGTGTTGCTTGCGGCCACACTTGGCTGTTTACTCATACCAATACATAGGAATTAACTCTGAACTCTTGTCTGTTTTCCAGGTTGCGGTCTCTTCACCGGCAGATGGCGGCCCTCGGAAATGGCGCTGATTTTTTCTTTGGTTATCTAGCTGTATGAGTGAAACTGACGTCATAAAGCTAGGTTACCGAAGTTAAGAACAGCACCCCATCATCGTGTCTGAGGTGTAATTCGAGTGAAAGAGGATTTTTATCCTTCCGTCGGTGGTTATATAATACTCTCGTCGCTTTGGCAATAGTGCTAACGGATTGAGCTTCGGAAGAATCTGCGTCGCCGGCGTAAATGAATGACGATTGCCGTACACGAAGTGAAAATTGAGAGAATTTACAAGTGCGTCGCAACAGCCATTTCCATACGGAAGGACTTTTCCTCGGTGGTCATTTACATTCGATCCTGCCATTCTTGGCGGCACCTTGCCTTTGCGATTCCTTCAAATAAATCCCTTCCAGCCAGCACCATTGTGTAATAAAGACTTTGCAATGATGGAAAGCACGTTGCGAAGACATGTCGCAGAGAACCTAGGCACATTAAATTTTTTCTGAATCTCTCATGGTTTAATTTATTTCCTAACATGACAATCTTTTAAGAATTTTCCTGTGAATAAAAATAATCGTCGTTCATTACTGCGGAGAAATTGTGCAACGAATAAGTTTAGATATTAGAGGAGCAAATAGAAGAAAAGTGAAAGTAATGCATAGACTTTTCTTTGAGGAAGTGTTCAAGGAATGTAAATTTTATCATGCAGCATTTTCAAGGAACTGGTTACCACTTCTAGTCAATGAGCAACAGCCCCTGAATGCCAATGGTGTTAGTGATTGCTGTGTTCTTAAAGATTTATTTTCATAGAATTCTACATATTTCTTCTATAATACTGCTTAAAATTGATATTTTAGTTTAAACACAAAGAAAACTTGAGTTTTCTCACCTCAGGAATTCTTACCTTTCACAAAAATGAGGAATTAGCCTCAACATAATTAATTTTGTTTTTATTCCTTTCTTCCTCTTGCTTTAAAGTCATTCCTAGAATCACTCACTAATCAACTTTAAAGGATCACTTCAAAGGTTTGAAATCTCAGAATAAAACCTCGAGTGATGTGCCCTTAATATAAGTTTTACTTCGTTTTTTTCCTCCTCCATTCCAGTAATTAAACTTTAAGTGTAAATTATCTTTCGAAATCACTTACGTTCCTTACGTGGTTAAGAGATGAAGAAATGCAGTAAGAATGGTAATACGACACTCCTACGTAATGCAAGCAGTTCTAATTGGTTTCCGTAGGAGTGCTATAGATCACCTACAATAATTTTTCCTCGCCATTTATCTGTAATCTGCCTCATTCGGTAACCAGACTCCACGTCAGGTACATACATTACTTTCTACGGTGGCGAGTTAAAGATTTCCAAAATTTCATGTGTTTCAACGACTTTCAAAGTTTTACATTTTCCATCCGGCTAGAGATGATGATGATAATTCAATTTTCCCTACAGCAGATACAACTCTGTTTATGCAATTTTCAATCTGAAATTTTGATCATTGTATCGCTGCGATACGCTATTTGTCTTCTGCAGAAGAGGGAACCTTTTGGTCTCATCTGGCCCAGGTGAAATAAAAATGAAGTCAATTCACGTTTAGGTACATCCCGTGAAAAACTTCTCGAAAAAACATTTAGTTGATGTAAGGTAGGTGTCTGCTCATACCGTTCTCTAAAATGAGTAAAGAATGACAGTGATTTGTCCTTTTAAACTTTGTTCCAGGTACATACAATGTGTACATCAATGTGTACTTAGTGGAGTTTCCGTATACCATATCTCTTTCTATATCATACGTTTTGCCATCAAAACTGAAACATTTTTTTCAGACATTAGTTTTAGAGAATGTCTTTAATTCTTTGAAATATTTTCTCTTTTAAGAATGTTCTGATTTCTTACTTGACCACTTTTGGATGGTCCTTAAGATGTTACATTTGCGAGGCGTACTTGGGTTGCATCCCTAGAGTATTCAGGGATGTGAGACTTACGCTGCACACGGGACAATCTCGCGTAGAAACGAATTGTCCCGTGAAATGCACGAAATTTCATGAGTCCCGTCCGACCATTTTCAAGAAAATTGTCTCCTCGATAAACATGTTAATATCGTTAATAAACGGACGTATTGTAATGATGAAATATTTCTGAAGATTCTCTTATTTTGTAGTGTATAATTTTTCGACACTGCACAGACTCCATATTTTATGAAGATTGTTTCAATTTTTGTTTTGCTCTACTTATAAGCTCTCTGATGGCTCTAGAGATGCGCGGTGCGGGACTCTCAGATCCCAGCCGGGTGGGTTTGTCTTTAGTTCAGCTCTTAGTGGGGGCCCCGAAGATGTCGAAGCACATTTAAAAAATGCCATTAAGATGCACGGTGATTTTAAACATACCACTCTGGTTAAATGGATTCCTCTATCCGATTAAAAAAATTAAGATGATCCGCGAAAAATATTGAAATTCTATCGTTCGCTGAATTGCTTTAATCAAGGGTTTCCCAAAGTGTGTTCCGCGGAATACTGGTGTTCCACGAAGAGTTTTTAAGTGTTCCGTGGAAACTTACGAAGAATAATATTTCTTGTATGAATTTCAGTTTTGAATTAAGTTATAATACATTTTAAAAATCAGGGGCTCTTGATTATATGAGAAGATTGTGCTTTCACTGAACCCTTGACTCTTACTTTAATGAAATCAATTATTACTAATATTTATCGACAGAAAAAGTAACCCAGGTGTTCCGCTGATATCATAAAATTGATAGTGTTCCGCCGTAGGAAAAGTTTGGGAAAGTCTGCTTTAATCATTTCCATTAAGGTAGTAACAAAAGCTTTCATTCTGAAAATTTAGTTTCTTCGTTATATCTTGAAGATTTTATTTTTAAATATAAAAATATTATAATTAAAAGGTTAACATAATTTTGAGAAGATAGTATATGAAGCATCTCATAGTGAGGAAGACTAAAAAGTTTTCCTCAAGAATTCCTGGAATTACTCGATTCTATACTTCATGTTACATGAAAGTTCAAATTAGTATACGATGGTTATGTATATGTCGATATGTCGGCACTAAAATGTAGCAAAAATTCACAAGTCTGGAAATTGATGGTGAAGAAATGATTTCGTATATATCAATGCGAAAAGACTAATGGAAAAGGAGTTGAATTGTTTGGTATGAAAGATTTATCTATTTAGCGATTATAGCCTAGAGCAGATTCAGTTCTTATATGTTGAGAATTTTAACGTAAGATCGGGTTGTTTGGCGTTAATGATTTAAAATACAAATTCAATTTTCGAGGAAGGAAAACTATTTGCACGGGCATCTTCTTTATTTAAGAACCACAAGAAAAGAATTGCCGCTGTCTTAAAAATTCAAAATATTCCGATGATAATCTCAATTGACTATGTCTATGTGAGTACCCTGCAAGCTGCCTTTCTTTGGTGATTTCCTGAAAGTGACTGAATAAAATATTTGAAAAATCAGGTGAACTAAAGATATCTTCCGCAAACAAATGATAGAGCTGGTCTCTCAGAGGAATCGCCTTGCATGAATGTCTCAAACGATGGATTTTCTGGTTCCAGTAGACCAACATTCTGTCACAACTTTCCTTTTTTATTTTTCACTGTATTTGACATCCTGTCTGATACACGTAATCTATCTGTGCTATCATATCTTAGTGAATGAATTCATTCATCTTCTGGTTCAGGATAGAAAAACCATGAAATTCGTTTAATTTTTCCTCAGTCTTGTCCATGGATATGATAATATGAAAGCTGGTAAGGGATGAGTGATCCTGAATAACAGCATTCATTTTGGTAACTTCCTTTAGAATGGGAAACCTTTATTTATAGGGTATTGCGGAGCACTTGGATGAACTTTTCCTTCCCATAGCATTCTGTCAGAGTGAGGAGAGAGAAGGGAAATTGCTTTAACCCTTATCTTACTTGGTATACCTCATTCCCTCTCCTAATTTTGCAGAACCAAATGGTGGAGTTGTGGATCCACCCAGTCCTCTCTCTACTACAGACCAACACGAACTCTTTCATAATCATAAATCTTTTATTGCATTATTCATTTGCCGATTTCACGAGTCACTACATTCTAAGGACTTGACCCATCTTTCTAATCCGTCTCCTTTTTCTCTTTATCGTAACGCCTCAATTCTTCATGTTTAATTTTTTGTTCCATGAGAAATTTGATATTCTATTACATGAAGTTAACTCACTGTGTTCGAAAATCCTGCATTAACATTTCATTCCTATGAAGCGCGAGTCAATGCCCTTTCGTAACCTAACTGAAGTAACAGAAATGTATTCCTGATTATCAAAATTCACCGATAGTCTCATCTTGCGAAAATAGTAAGATGGTACAATGAAAATTTGATGAACCTAATCAATATACGAAATAACAGCAAAAGCATTTCCTTTTCATCTTTTAAATGATAATCTATTATTAGCCACGATTTAATTCGATATTTTTAATGTTTATTAAATGAGAGAAATTTCATATAAATATTGAAACATCCATATTGATGATGATAGCCGGGCTCCCGGATAGCCAAGGAGGCAACGAGTTCGACTTCGGCGAAAGCGGTCCCAGGTTCGATTCCCGGTGGGGGCCTACGTGCATTACCTCCATCTCATCACAATTTTCATCCTCATCTTAGGAGCCACCTCTATCAACAAAAACAAGTTCGACCATGCAATCAATACCAATATCTTGGTAAAGTGCAATCAAGGAGTCCGACCTTTTTTTGATGATTGTAGTCACATCGGTCGAGGGAACAGTGTGGTGCTCGCCCCTCTCCCATTAGATTTTGTTGGCACAGCGATTTTCTATGTTTATTGCTGGGAATGTAAACTAGAAACTGAAGGCAAATTTTTTATATGATTACTGTAAGTTAGGATTGTCTAAGCGTTATCTTCTTCGGATAACGTTACAATAGAATGAAATCAAAATGTAAACAATAATTAAATCTAATCTAAGCGAGTATAGTGGTTCATTGTTTAGAGTAGATTCCAATTAGTGTTTGCTTTTCTAATCTATGTTTATGAAGGGTTTGCATAGGGTAGAGGTGGAGAATCTGTCTCTTCTCACTTCCTAAAAAAATACCCTTACTCAAATCATTTCGCTAATGACACCAAGTGAAAATATTCTGTTTCACTTCAGTTAGCGAATGAATTCGTTTTCTCATAGTTCCAAGGTTCCTAACTCCTGGGATGGGGCATCGTTTAAAACATTCAGGGAAGTACGATCTACTAATGGAATTGGTTAAAGGGCCATATGCCAGCCACAGCTTTGACTCTCCTCTTGATAATACTACGCATTTAACCCGACACAATGGCAATTTAAACGCTTTCTGGTTGAGAAGTAAGGCAGTGATATTTTTGTCACTTTAGAATGAGTACATATGAGAAATTGTCTGAAGCTGTTCCTTCCCTGGCAAGTTTCTACAATCGCCCCTAACAGAACATCAAATATACATGTAAATTATTTCCGTGGAGAAGAAAAAAGTTATCAAAAACTAGAAAAATCATTTTAAGTTCTCGTTGAGTGGATTTACTCGGAAAGCTTGCATCCCTGAAGGTTAACTTAGGCTACATTATGTTTGAGTTAGAAAAGATAAATCACGGCGATAAAGATAGCAGACCTGCAATAAGAGAGGGCGAATTTGTGACTGGAGAAAGCGGACCGAAAAAGGGTTGGTGAGAAAAGGAAAGTGGCGAACGAGTCTGTGGCGCCACAAAGTCGCCATTTATTTATTCGCGATTCCCAATGCGTCTCTTTCGCATGAAATGAAAATTTTGGATTTTCTCGGAGAAATTTGCTTTCCGATTTTTCTATCGATTTGAGCGAATAAACTTTGTCTGGGGTCATCAAGAAAAGACTCAAGGAACTGCTGTCAAATCAACATTACTTACACCATTACGTTGCCACTAGGCCAAGTAGTAGCCATTTAAAGTTATGAGAAAAATTGCTCCATGGTGTTCACCCTACGTCGAATGTGATACCCTTTCAGAAACTCCTGCTGGTAAAATAGTGTGCAGTTCAATAAATCATGGCAAGAACATTTCGACATTTCAGTTATTTTTTCGAGGTCATAACAACCAGGACCCGGGAGAGGAAAGGGCAGTCGGTTCAGATTCCCAGGGCCCAAACTTATGAGAGGTTAAAACATTTTACTAGACTGAAGTTGAGGGATGGGGACCAAGAGCGGATATAAGTGACGAGGCCCAGAATTTCTCTTCCGGGCCTTGACAGCAAAATAATAGTATGTTTATTTTGCTTTTCGATGCAAGTTAGCGGCATATATGAAATTCGTTTAATTTTGCTATAGTATTGCTCATGACTACGATAAAACGAAAACTACTTGAATCAGTAATTACTTGGATATTTGATTACTTGGCTTCAGCAAATTGAGTTGTTAAAGCACATTCCGCGGTCTTCTTGAATTTTAAGAAATTATCCTTTGGTTTACCACATGGTGAAATCAAGCAAATTTCTCATTTCCCTGAATAAATTTGTCGATTCATGTTCGTATTTAGCAGCACCGTATCTGAGCTGAGGTATACACCTCCAAATTCGACAGTATTGACAGTTGTCAAACCATTGATCAATGAAGTTCTAGGGAGATTCTTCAGTTCCATTTCATATTCTGTTTTGTAGACTGAAAATATCAGCCATTTAAACGCTAAGGCATCTTTTAGTATATTTGCATTCACGCACTACTACTACAGTAAGCATTCTTTCAGTCCTAACGACACTGCGACCGAGCTTCCAATAGATTAGCGAACGAGATGATGTTAGACTTCGAGAAAAGCTCCGAATAGCCGTTGTTTGCGAGAAAACTAACCGCTGAAGAATTCCAACCAGCAGGGGTTGGGGTTCTCATTGGTCGCGCTTTGTATGTATTGTTCTCAATACATATTTCGGCAACTATGTTGCCATCTTCAAGAGAGAAGAATAATTGAATTGTAACAGATTTATATTTATTATAATATATTACAGTTATAATTAAGAGGAAAAATATCCACAACTCAAAGTTAATAATAGATTGAATAACTCACGTTGCGGGAAAACACCCACTCAGGGGTGAAATGGTCCCCTAAAGCCAAGTCCTTCCTTATGTATTTTCATGACAAACACTGATGTAAAATAACATCGAGGTTGGGGGGAAAATAAGCCCACTTGGGCCAAACCTCCCAAATAAAGGGTCAAATAATAATATTTAGCATATCTTTCGAAATTTCTTTCTTCTCTAGACTTAGTTATGCCTAATATATCCATGAATTGAAGTAAGCGACGATTTGTGAAGGATAATGGATAATAGTATACTTTATAAAATTTGTAATCGTTTAATGATCCCGATTACAATACACTGATGTCTTTGCGGGTCGAATTAAACTGTTCGGCCGGATTAACCCGGACACCGTAGTTGGCGCGCAATTTGCTTAGACCCCTTTATAAACTGATGCCACTTCTCAGACACCGAGTATCTAAGTTAAGCAAGGAATAGATTCAGGCCGAAGCCATTTTAGTTCTCTTAGAAGAGGGAAAACACGATCACTTTAGGCATTGAAGATAAATTTAACAGATTGATCGAAGGCACGGTCTAATTTAGAAGAGGCTGAGGTAAGCAATTCATATCTTATAATATCGCAATAGTCGAAAATTGGGAGAGTGAGGGATTTTTAATTGGATGGGTATTGTTTCAATCTATCACGTAAAGATGGAAGACTAATGATCTGATGTGATCTCTAATCCTGATTTCACCCAATAAAGATGTATTGTATTGCATTTTTATTAAATGCTGATTCATCCAGATACCTAACTGATGAGCTGTCCATTTTTCTGTATATATATTTTTATAGATGTTTATTTGTGATACATTTAAGTGGTTAACGTTTTGAAGAACCTGCGGGAGTCCTTAGACGCTGGAAAGCTTCAAAGGCTTAGGAATAGTTTGGAAAAATGTCATGTTTTTGAAATACAGTTGCATTATTGCAACCTGTAGACCCCTCAGTAATATTTTATCTACCCTGCCGAATAAAAAGTTTGGTCTAGACGATACACTCTATTCCCTATTTATCTCGAGTACACTTTAAAAATACATTTCAGCAAATTATTTACCAGCTGACGGATAGAATACCATGTACAGACTTTTACTCTCCTCCTGCAAATTGAAAAGCGACTGCAGTGAATCGCCTAACACATGCAGGAATCCAAGGGATTTCCCGCATGTGTTAGGGTATCGATATTGGTGATATCGATTTCAGAATAAAAAACAGAATTTCCAAGCTTTCGGGCCATTTCTCGAATACTTGTTACAGAAAAGAAGTTATGAGCGCAACTAGTTTGAATCTACGACGCAGAAACGAAAGAATAATATCGGCTCGAAATTCGCTCTTAAGAGACATCAGTGCCGACAAAGGGTTCGACGAAATTGTTCGAAAATCTCCACGGCGTCTAATTGTACTCCCGAAAAATAAATCGATTATCCCAGAAAATGATGAGTTGGGTCTGCAGCGCATTCCCCAAGAACTCAGCAGTGACAGCAAAAAGGCCTTTCTAACCCTTTGCCGACTAACAGTCAGTTTTTTGTGCCGGGACAAGTTTATCGTTACGGTGTTACGAAAAATGCTCCCGCAAAAAGGGCGGTCGGAGAAAAAGAGGCAGAAAAAAGCGAACCGTGAATTGAAACCGGTGGGACCGGATCATAAATAAACGAGTGAAGGGGAGGAAAAGAGGGAAGGAAAAGGACGAAAGAGACGGCGAAGAGGGTCGCGAATTGTGAGAGAGAATTTGGCAGCTAAAGAGGGAAATGTTGAGTCGAAATTGGATGGTTGTTCCTTAGCATAGTTGAATACTAGGTTGGAGAGGCTCCCTTTCGCGATTATTCTCTGGCATTGAAATCTCCGAAACAGTCTTCAAAAGTTAAGAATCCGGATGCGCAAATTAGATATGACAATGTACATTGAGTTGAATAACGTTATCAAAACAGCAATTAATTATAAGCAAATACTGCACCCGAAGATATTCCAAAAGCAGTCCGCGAGAGACACCGATTTATAGCGAAATCAAATCGATTCACATGTAAAGAATGTCTTTCTTTCAAAGGTAGCTTATATTTTGCGCAGTCATGGTCGGATAGCTATTTATTAGTACGTAAAATAAGCAAGATTGGATGATGTTTTGCTAAGGCACCGTTGACGAATTTATTAAGGCCCTCAGTGACCTTTATTAATTTTCTCTTTTCTCCAATATTCGGCCTTTTTCATGCGACCGAATGGAAATGTGGCCATCCAATACATTATTCCCCAACCGTGTATTTGGCTTAGAACGAAATAATAATGAGGTTAAGCATTATATCAATTAAAATATAGCAATATAGTGGTAATAAAATTATCGATGCCAACTGTAAAGGCGATACATTAAACGAATTTGTTGCATGCATCTTGTTAATAATTAACAACGATTGCAAGTAATTAAAGTAACGAAACTCAAATTCGTGATTATATGAAACCGCTAATCAAGAGAAAATGAGTCTTGCGGAGCTTTCTCCAGTGTCTTACAGGAGTGCCCGTACTTTATGAATAAGTTTTCATAATGTTCATACTTTTGACTGAAATTTCCGTGGCAAACTTTCTTTATGAGTTCGTTTCATGTATGTACTTTTGCAACATTCCGATCGGTGGTTATCAATGCATAGATGCTCTTATTTAAATTAATTGGGGTTAAAACTCGGGAAATGAAGTAATTAAAAAATCGAATTTGCTATTAGGCGAACCATTTTATATAACATCAAAATGCCGGTGAAGGCTCTCATAGGGCATTACTGCTATTCGCTTCAATATCTTATTTATTTCGCGGACGATACACGACAGTGACAATTCAGAGAAACATGTTTAAGTTGCGTTTACTCCCTTTCATAAGCAAAAAGCTGCTCTATGTTGCGTGCGTAAATGTGTAAAAATATTAGTTGAATCGTTAGTTTCTTCATTAGTTATTCCTAGGTAGTAAGAAACTTACCATTGCTCATACGTATTTTTCTAGGCATATGATATTAGTAATTTATTCGTAACTCATAGATACATACACCAATATTCCATTACTTCGTAGTATAATAGTACTACTTCGTGTACTATAAGCCCGGAAATCCTCTATTCAACGCCCTTGAAAATAAATAATGTGCCCCAACCGTAGTATCTGTGCCGTTCAGATTGAAATTAGAGAAATTGATGCAATGGCAAATCAAAGGTTCATTTATTCTGCGGACGATGGTTGCGAGTGGTAGATTGGAAAAATATACTTTTGGTGCCTGCATCCCCTGTCATTGAAGGGTTTTGTTTTTTATGTTATTGCTGAATAAGAGATTTACCATTACCCTTTCATAATGCACTGCGCCAAAGATATTGCGAACGTGCCCATAATCCATAAATACATACATGACTCTTCAACAATATCTAAGTCTATATTTCCTGAACTTTCCAAATTAAAGCCCTCTCCTTGACTTATAGATATGCAGTACCACCCTTTAAGTCATCCAAAACTTTTTCTTTTCTACCCCCTTATCGCTAGAATCCCTCCTTCAATTCAGTTAACAACGCCTTCTTTCAACTAATACATATATAAAGTAATCTAAAAGTGTACCATGGAGTATGTTAAACCCTAAAAACTCATTTCTAAACCGGCAGGATACGATCTCCGAAAGCGGATTTCTTTACTCCTTGCTATTGAAAAGGAATAGAATTCCATACAAATGCATTTAAACAATCCTTTTCTCACTAACTACTTATTCTAAAATTTACTAACGCCCAATTTAGACGCCTGTAGGATTTTGCTGATGTTGACCATATTTTAGCGGTTGTATTAGAATAAATTACGATAAGAGTTAAGATGAGAATAAATTACGAGATGATACATGATCTGAAGACGTAATTTATGTCTTACGTACTCGCTGATTTGTCTGCGGAAAACGAGGTGAGCAGAAGTTAGAGCAAGTCGCTCCGATGATTAATTTATTTCGCGAACTATACACGGTAGGATACAGAAATCAGGGAGGATAGATTTTCCTTAATCAATATTCAGAGAATTAAAATCAATTGACGAAGCTGTCACTGTGTGGAACTCCATAACGTTAGTAAGGAAAAGAACACTGTGTCTTAGTTCCACAAGATATCTAACATTCAGAGAATTCTTAAAAGGCTAGAATATCGGTATATAGCAAACAATACCAAACTAAAATATTGGTATTCAGCAAACCAGTAAGAATTATCATTAAACTCATTTTGCTTTATTTATTAAAACTTACTTGTCAAATATCCAGAGGAAGCAAGGAAGGGGGCCAAGTTTGCATGTGCACTCAGGACCCCTTATGCAGGTCCTAAGCATGATGTAGGACTCCCGGATAGCCAAGTGGACAACGCGGTCGACTTCAGCGAAAGCTGTTCCGGGTTCGATTCCCGGTGGGGACTCACGTGCGAAATGACATTATCGTAGGATCTACACCACCTTAACATAAGTGTAAGTGCTAAAAATATGCTAGGTCTTGAGAATAGTTAGCTAGAGCGAATCTAAAGTCCGTTAATTGAACAGGAAGACGTTGCCAATATTGTGCGTCCTCCCTGTTACATGAGTCGATCTGATTCAGCGAGAAAAATCAGGATAATCTTTCTTAGGACTTGTCACTTCCGAATTTGAAATTTGACGCATTGAAAGATTAGGAAATTAGGCTTATGGTGCATGCACCACCGAGCACACTCCGAAAAGTGACTCGCAAATTACTCATGTAGTTGTAACTCTCTGGTACAGAGGGTGCGAAGCTTATAGTTATAAAGGGCCGCATTAGCATTTGGAAATTATTCGAGGGCCACAGGTCTTCTATTTCAGTTCAACCTACTGAAATTTCGTGATGAGTTGTACTGAATATATCCTTAATTTTACAACATTAACCTTCATTAGTTACGCTTTTCTGCTTAATTTGACAAGGATACGCTTTAACTGTATCAGCAAAATCTCTTAAATGCAAAAACCTATAAAAGGGGCTATGGAAAGATACGTTTCTCGGAGGCTAGGGCCGCGGGTTGGAGACCTCTGCTATAGGGACTGTTCTTACGTAGTGAACCTCTGGCATGCATGCCCAATGCGGCACGCAATAGAATTTTTTTTTCACTCTGAGCTCTTACAGTACTATCCTTGTTATGTACGCTTTACTTCAAAGACGTAGCTACAGAGTAAATAAATGTGATTTCTGTATGTTATTAGTGATAACTAATAACAAAACAACTTAAAGTACCTAACATTGAAGGCCTCTTTTTGCACTGCATTTATCTCATACTAGAAATTGATGACCTTTTTTGATTCTTTAAAGTTTTTTCTTACAGCACTCTAGTTTTCCTATGATAACTCTCTCTCTCTCTTAATATTCCTTCTTTACGTTTGGTTTTAATCAAATATATGAGAACGCAAGATAAATTCTGTCACATATTGAATACAATTGACTAAATTGGTAAATTTGAGGTTAATTCAAACTTAATATTAGCTGGGTGTGCAGAAGAGTCTCTTCTCTGTGAATGGCTCTGCCACAGATTCACATCACTAGTGCAGGGTTTCCCAAAGTGTGTTCCGCAGAACACTGGTGTTCCACGAAGAGTTTTTAAGTGTTCCGCGGAAACTTACGAAGAATGATAATTCTTGTATAAATTTCAGTTTTGAATTAAGAAAAGTAACCTATGTGTTCCGCTGATATCATAGGATTTAAAATAAAATTTCCGCCGGAGGAAAAGTTTGGGAAACTGCACTAGTGGAAGTGCTGGCAACAGTGATAATCCTGTAAATTTGGAGTGAAAAGTGCTTCCTCAATGTTGAGTGGTTGTATGTAGCTTTTAAGTGACTTACAATCTTCAACAAAAATTCTTTACCTACAGTTTTTTATTCTTGGTACCAGATCTTGATGAGTGAAATATTTTCAATTTTTTTTTATAAAAAGACAGAGAAAAATGTATTTTTTATTTGCATTTGTCTCAGTATTGTTTATGGCTGTATCAACATTAAAGTTAATGAATAATACTGAGCAATTACTTCCACCATAATGGCTCCTTAAATGCTATAGAAAGCAGTAGTCATTGTGCTGCACTCATGTGAAATTACTCTAATTACAGCATCACTGAGGCTCACTGAGGAAGGCAGTGATGTACCACCTTACTCCTTGTAATGTCTTGTGAGCCTCATTCCCTCTCTATGCCTTTTGGTGGCTAGTGATGTGATGTTTAGGTTAAAATTTGCCTTCAGGCTGATATAATATTTCACAGACTCTTTCTACATATATAAAATCTATAATTTTCACTTGTTATATTGATATATATATTTTTTCCTCCTATGTAATATGTTAGTATATTGATGCCATGAAACATTTAAGTTGATTAGTATTTGCAGTTACTTTCAAGATGTCGATTTATAATAGGTAATTTACGTTTCAGTGAAATCAAATCTGGCACACACCTACTTCTTACTAACTAGTACATACTATTTCTATTTGTTCTTAATTTTGCAAGTGACATAAAAGTGAATGAGAAATAAATACTGACATTTTTTAAAAATAAGGAATGTATAATACCATACAGTAAGATGTTAATAATTATAAAAATATTGTCACATTAAAATAAATTATAAAAATATTGTCACAACAGTCAGTCTCTAGCACCTTAGCACCAAAGACCTGATCTCAACACTACCACCTTGAGATGAAGTTCATGTATTTTATCAATGCTTCAAAGTGAATCATCATTATGCTAGGGAAAAATAAGTTATTTTATACTTTTCAATTTCTGTCATCTACTGTCTTTATGATAAGAACAAAAGGATATAGAATTAAAAAGAAAAGAAGTAGTTGGTGGAGTAAATACTCTTTTATGATGGTCTCAGCAGTATAAAACTTACAGGACACCTAGAAGATGAAGTAAAACAATTGTGACTAGAATCCAGGTTTTTACATTTTCTAGATAGATGTTTTAGCCACTGAACTAAAAATAAGGTGACTAACTTTTTTCCAATGAAAAGGAGGGTGTAAATAAATTAAAGAAACAAATATTGGAAATAAAAAATTATTTTTTGCAACAATAACCAAACAGAAAGCATTATAATATAGTAAAGTTTTTATAACAAAATATTAGTACAAGAACTATTTTTGGTATTGAATTTCACTGCAAGTGCTGCAGCTAGAGTATTAAAATTCTGTCTTGATTTTTCAGTTGTCCAAAAATCATTAGAAATTGAAAATACCCTTTCAACTGCTGGGTTAGTGCCAGAGCAGCACAATGTAAATTTGACTAGAAGTAAATTTTCATATGGTATAGTGCATTTTGAAATGGTTGAATATTTCCATCCATATTTTATCAACTTCAACATGTTCATTTTCCCACTTGACCAATTCTTTAGAATTTAAATAAATATTCAGTTTTCTAATTTCTTCAAATAGACAATTGTTGTCTCTTTTAATGTCTAGTAGCTCTGTGGATAAAAACTGAACAAAATATTCAATATCTTTCCAATGCACCAGAGACAAATTCAAAAAGCACCATTGAAAACTGCTACTTCCCGTAATGTTTGCTTCAGACCATTCTTCAGTGCATTCAAAACATATTTTATAATAATTCTGGAGTTCTTTGACAAATTTATCTATTGTCCCTGGATTTGATTCTTCTAACTCTGATTACTTTCCTTTTATAGTTAAAGGAAGAAAGTTTTCTTCAAACTTAACTTAGAATTATATTGAAGGATAAACTCATTTAAAATATGACACTTCCGTAGCTGAAATCTGTTCACCTTCAATCTTTTAAATTGTTTTGTGAATAATAGATGCTAGAAATAAGACTAAATGCATTAATACTTCAGATATTCCATTATTGAAGCCATCTAACTTTTGAATATCCTTCAACTTTTTGGTATTCATTATTTACTTCTTCATAAAATTGTTTAAAACTGGGCACATGAATGGTAGAACGACTAAAATACAAATAAATTGTTGTTATAATTAATGCTACATCATCTGGCATGGCACAAGATGCAGTGTTGATTGCATTTGATAAAATATGTGCATTACAACCTATTAAAATATTAGGAATATTACTAATATTTTATTGTGGATTAAATCTTGTAACTTTACACACCTGTTATTCACCCCTTTGCATCTTTGGCCTCCAAAATTGGTGTTTTGCATTTTCAGCTGTTAGTGCAGCAACTTTAGATTTTAAATTGTTTTCACTTATTATTCTATATAGATGGTTTGACAAAATTTCAGCTGTTTCACCTTCAATGGATTCTGAATTAAAAATTTTTACTTGAATGCCATTGGTTACATTAAAATATCTTACTAGTATTAAACAAGGAAAATGGGTTAGATGACTTGGCACGATAAAGTCGTGCATCTCGGAAAATTCCCAAGGAGAAACGGACATGAAAAAAGTCTGACAGAACCGGGACTCGAACCCGGGTCTCCCAATTGCCGGTTGGTTGCTCTATTACAATTTAGTTTTGTGATTTGAAATATTAGATAAAATCATTAAAAATGATTCCAAGTCTTCTGTTAGTATTTTGTCTAAGTAATTTTTAAATACTGATTTAATAAAGCAATAATGGTCTCGAATTTGGTCCTGGTGTATAAAAATTTAGCACTGTGAATTTTTTTCAATTATTTAGCTGTATAATCCATACTACAAAAACTTTGATTGTGAATTATGGTATGAAATGAAAATGTTCCCTCCATTGCAGCTAGCTGCTTTTCATCTTCAGAATAATTTGAAGTTTTAAACAAACCTTTTAATTTACTACTAGAAGTTGATGCATCTAATGATTACTTATGTTTGTTGGTGGACCAGAATTCCTTATTGGATCTGACTCCAACTGAAATACAAAATTCTTCATAGCAAATATTGCAGAAAACAATAGTATATTTTATTGATATGATGAATGTAAATTCCTTTTTCAATTTATCATTGAGCTGACATTTCCTCTTTCTTGATTTTCCACCCTTAAATGAAATTTAAAATTAATTATAAAAACTGGAACTTGACAGTATAAGGGAATAGGAATAAACATTAAATTTTATTATCAAATTATTTTACAGTTCTATGACAACAGAGTTGTATAAAATTGTAAATAAAATAATATTTGAAAATAAATTTATAATTTTCAAATATTATCATATTTAATTGATAAAACTTGAATTGTGCTTACCTATGTCTATAATTCGAAGATTCACAAGGAAAGAAATAATTACTGTCAAGTTTCAGTTCAGCAAGAATTGTAAGAAATCAATAAGACTACTAATTTATCAAAGGATATGGCTAGTTTATTATAATCAAATAATAAACTAACACAATAAAAAATCGCAACTGTTGTATTATTGAGAAGTATTACTTTCTCTCCCTGATTGTAGTTGCAAAAAATTGCTGCTTACATGAAATTAAATAAGCAGTTTTTTCATCATTATGGGAAATTTTTGCTATAAAATAATTAGAGATTTACTAGATATGTAATTAGTTTTTACATATCGAGAAGGAGTACACTTTTTGAGGGAGGACAGAACTTCCAAAAGGAGGATGGTTGGTCACTTTACTATAAATTACCAGGCCAAGCCTGCTCTACTTTTTATTGGGTTATTTTTTAAACATAGTAGGGATTATATTCTCTTGGTAGTACTTAAATTTCTGCAAAAGGTCCTTACAATTCAATATTTTAAAGTTCTACCCAAGAAGTGGAGGATTTAGGTTTAAGTACCTGTAAAGCCAAAATTTGTCAGCTAACAACATTTATCAGCTAAGGTAGCTTGAATGAGTAACTCACCTTGTTATACTATAATACTGATACGAGGTTCATGAAAGATATTGAAAATCCTGCAGGGTGACAATCATAATTGTCAAATATTTTGGCCAGATTTTGCTAAATAAATAAATAATTAATAAATTTTAATTGACAAATATTGCTTAATATTTTTGCCAAATTTAATTATTGGTTTATGAACTCTGAGGATTAAATGTCTGTCCTAAATTGTTAGCATTAAAGAAAAGATTCATCCAAGCTGAAATTAATTCCAACAAACAGTATAATACCTTACACAATGGATGCTGGCAACCAATGGTTACAATTACAGTCATAAGCTTTTGAGCAGTTATACTTGAATCATAGTAAAGTTTTGCAGATTGGTGATGTAATTAGAACCACTGCTCATAAAATCAATGAATTTCATACCTTACCTAAGATTTTTTTCAGTTTCCCAAATGAACTGGTTGTACAATAGAAATGTGTTATAAGGTAACTATTCTTATTTATCATGATCACAATTAATTCAAGGCCATATCTTTGGATTGATTCTCCAGAAATACTTGAAAATGGTTCACCTCTACATATTTTTCATTGAAATAATTATGTTGCAATTGATAGGACATTGAATGTCAAATAATAATATGTTAAACTTGCACATGCATCAGACTACCTTAGTAGAAACTAATTGCTGATAGACTCAGTGTAAGTATAGCATGAAAAATCCACCTATGTATTAAAAAAATATTTTATGCTGTTACTAATGTAAAATAAATTAATCAGGAAAAAGGAAATATCCAAGTCTGTTTACATTGAAATTTATAATTTTCAAATATTATCATATTTAATTGATAAAACTTGAATTGTGCTTACCTATGTCTATAATTCGAAGATTCACAAGGAAAGAAATAATTACTGTCAAGTTTCAGTTCAGCAAGAATTGTAAGAAATCAATAAGACTACTAATTTATCAAAGGATATGGCTAGTTTATTATAATCAAATAATAAACTAACACAATAAAAAATCGCAACTGTTGTATTATTGAGAAGTATTACTTTCTCTCCCTGATTGTAGTTGCAAAAAATTGCTGCTTACATGAAATTAAATAAGCAGTTTTTTCATCATTATGGGAAATTTTTGCTATAAAATAATTAGAGATTTACTAGATATGTAATTAGTTNTCGGATGCTAGAAAACAAAGTTAAAAAATTGGCAATAAAAAAGATTTACTCTTCTAGAATAACTTCTTCTCCTCCTTGCTGGCGTAAATTTAAGCTTCTGTGGGCCCTTATCATATAAAATCGCCAAACTTTTTCCTAAGAGTCGCATTCGCCCAGTATTTTACAATAATTTTTGCCTTAAAAATTTTCTCTGCAATGGCAAAGATGTGGTTGATCCGTATTTGAAGTCCGGCATTTATCAACTTTCTTGCCTTGATTGTGATAGTATTTACATTGGTCAGAGTGGTAGATGTTTTAATTTAAGGGCAAAAGAACATAAAAAATGGTTCTCAACATTCGCATTTTGCGAATCATCTTTTATCTGCTAATCATTCCTCCTATTTTAAACCTAAAATCCTACACTTAGCAGAGAAAGGGAGTCGACTTAATATCCTTGAAAAAATGGAGATAATTCAAAAAAAGCCTCAATCCAAAATATACCCTTACCAATGAATATATTTTTCCTTCCTCCTCTCCGTTACTAACCGCAACTCTTCCTCACCTTCCTATGTTTCCTATTTCTAGTTTTCCTCCAAGCTAATGTTTTTCTGGGAATACTGCCTTTCACCCATTCTGTCCTTTGTCTTCCTCCCCCACCTTTCCCCCCCTTTTTACTGGCTCTGGAATGTGTTGCTTAGGATGGCCTGTCACTTGAAGATGTTGCTTAAGCAATGAAACATGTCGTGTATCTATTAGTGTGTGTGTAATATGCAAAGTTGTTATTAAACACGGAATTAGTTTCCTAGTGAAAAGTTGTTCCTGTTTTTTCTTCCTGGTATGGATTACCACAAAGTAACTCGCAGTTCGGTGGATTTTACACATAGCTTCTAGTTTATCTAGATGGTGGAAATCCATTGTCATCCTGTGAATGTCATTTCTGAGCATCTCTACCATATGTAAATCCATGAAGGAAGAGAGGTTTCAATCTCGAGAGCAACAACCTTTGTCTTTCACATCATTGAGTGGTGGTAAGACAAGCCATTCTGAAGTTGTTTAACCACAACCATGCAGAGGTCATTAAACTGCTAGTATGCCAATCTTCAAGCACCTGTTGCAAGAACAGTACCTAAAGTTCTTCTGTATGCACAATTTCCAGCGTCAATGAGGGCAATGCATTAGTTTCTGATGATGGAGTTGAGGATTTTCTTAACTAAATGCCTTGGATGGTGCTGATTTAAAAAAACGTTTCTTGTGTTTCCCACTTGTCAAAGTTGTGTGAAGGCAATTTTATATTTTGAGAAACACTCCAATATACATCATGAGAGTGAGACATCATTAGTAGTGGATTTAAATTCTCTGCATATCAATTGAATGGCTGTATTTCATCCATTGACTCAAATTCTTTCTCATAGGTCTCTCCATGCTCTGCTACTCCTTTTACCAAGAGGTCAATAGTTGTTTCCAGCACTTCTTTAACAAGAGAGTGGATTCCACTTAAGGAGTCTCTTCCCACTATGGAAGATGGCTTAGGCTGCAAGAGTGGGATAAGATGGAATTTCAGCTGGAAGAAAATGTAATAGCAACATTTAAAATGATTAAAAGTTGGGAAGAGTGGATAACTCCACATTACCCTTCATGATGCTCTGTTCAGAATCTTGAGTTTTCCAAAAGAAATATGAATCATTTAATGAGCCTAAAGCATGTCCTTTGTGGTAGTTACTTTAATGAGTTAGCCTAATCTCTGTTAAAAAAGTTAATATTCATAATAATACAATTCCATAATAAAAGGTATTAACATATGGAAGAGGGGGGCTTCAACCTCATATAACGTTTACAGAGAAATAATTCATATAGGGTGACCATAGATCCAAGTTTGTCCTCATTCATGAGATATAATTGTGGGTTATAAAAACTTGTTTTTTGTATCCACAAGTATTTCAACAGCCCAAGATTTATACTCACTCTACTTGTTTAGACCCTCTGCAATCATGTATTAGACTATAAGGTGTTACATCATAAGTGCTACTAACGGAGGTTTAGTACCTTTTAATTGATATTCGTAAAAGATGTAGCTAATGTTTTCAAAAGAGAGTTTGTATGTTTTTTAAATATTGCTGCACAAATATGGGAAAAATGTTTCATGTACGTAACTGATAAAGTTAGTAGTACTTTTTGGCTTCATTACTTCGTATATCCATATAAATGATAATAGCTACGTTTTTTAAATAGTAGTGTCAATTAAACTGGCTTGAATGCACATTATTTAGCTGAAATTAAACAGAAATAAGGATGAGAGCTAATATTAATAATAATTTATTAACAGGTAGAGCCCTATTGCATGTTCGAAATGCAAGATTTATAATAATTCAAAAAGTAAATAAGTATATATAAGTTGAAATAATTCTCAATTAAAAATAAAATCAATAGTAAAATAGGTATAGATACAACATTAAAAAAAGAAAAAAAATTGACAGATAAATATATAGACATTTCCAGAGATAAATAGTATATAGATTTGAAAAATAACATAAAGACTTGAATAAAATTCAGAGCTTAAATTAAATAGACAGAATACAATAAATTATCAAGCAATTAACCAAAACAATCACAGATACAAAGAAATTTCCATAAATATAAAGTAAGATCTGTAATAAAATTACAATAGAATAATTAAATAAAGGATAAAGTATATAAAATAAAGAGGAAACGGAAACTTCAGGTCACTAATACAGAATGGTTATAATTATGACAAGGATACACAACTATAGACCAAACAAATTTTTTGTACATACATATATGTAATTTGAAGTATTAAAATAATCCGTACCATTACAGAACTTGTCAGCCTTTCTCAAGATACGATAGAATGGTAAATTAAACATATAATTTCTTGAATAATTTCAGATTACACTGTAAAACTGTGTAATAAAATCAAAATTCACAACCCCGGAGAAAGAATGACCAAACGCGGAGAACGGAGATAAATAATCTCAACCCGTATACTCCAGGACAAACCCTGATAGGTGGAAGCTCTACCTAATTTACGATAAAGGATTTTAGATCGCGAATCTAAGACGCTCTGGAATGTAAACGCACTCGTTTTTTGGAGGCTCTAAATTGAAGAAAAGGTGTGTCTTAGATTCGAGACTATACGGTGTATTGAATATTTTTTTATAATTTCGTATTGCTTAGGTGTTGTAAGCATCGTGACGAAGCTTAAAACACCTAAGCAAGAATGTAAGACATTCATTTATTGCTTTTGATGATAATACTAGCGATTCCATAATTACGAGTTTTGCAGAAGCTTCGTCGTTGTCTTTGAGTTGGCGGCATAAACGTATGGTGAAATGCAGAGCTGAATGCGCATCAGTGCATGATTTGCACAACGTGCTTAACATATTAGTGCATAAATTGTACTTGTTTGTTTCCTATGGTTGTTTCACGTGGTGTGGTAGTGGGGTAGTGGGAAATCACGATCGTGGTAGCAGTAGGATTACGGTATTTGTTTGGGTGTGATATCACTGCCTCATTTGTTATAATTTCTATTTATTATAATTGTTTACATTTAGCAATATTTATGCTGTTAATTCATGTTTGTTATGTATTCGTTTAACATCCTTCTTAGTGACTTACGATGTGCATTCGAAAGTTTTGCTGAGCGTATAGACTAAGAAGTCATCATTAGTAGTTTTTAATTATAAAGAATAAGCCATGAACTCTTGGGTTCGACGGAAGAAAAAATTATATCGTTTACCCCTTATCGTAATATCTTGTTCAATGTCTGCCAAGTACACTGTTTAGGTAGCTCACATTACTTATACTTTTAACTTGCTCAGAGTTGATCAATATTTTACATACAACTGTATTTTTGCATACAAATTTTTCTACTTTGTGCAGCTATTTTTCAAAGCAATACTTTGTTAGTAATTGACCATCTAAAAATATTTTCTCCAATATGTGGCCATCCTTAGTTTTAGTATATGACTTTCGTTATGTACATGTATAGGGGTACAGGTAAAAATAATAGCAATGACAAAGTTTGTTATTTTACTCAGTAATTATTGTTTTAATACAATATCATCAACACAAATGGTATTTATTATCAATAAAAATAAGTTACAACATTTTATTACATACAAAATTATGAGTAAAAGTTCATATTGGATATATAGTATGTCCCTTGGCGAGTGCATAAGTTTGGATGAAGGATTTTCCTTTTTATTTGTTCCCTCACGTGAAAAAGCTAATTTTTTTATCAGACCCCCTGTAAGAAGAATGGCCACTTAACCATAGTAGCTAACTCAGCTAACATCCACAACTTTCTCTATTTTTCCTGGAAAATGTATAATATTACAAAAATATCCTTTTTTTAGAGTACTTTATATTCATTCAGGGGCAGAACTGGGAAGACCAAGCCTAAACCAAACTTTGGAAACCAAGATGCTGGGGCGGCGGCAGTGAAAGATTGCTTCAAGTGTCATCAACCTGGACATATAGTAATAATAATATTTATTAAACGGACGAATGTCCTTTTACAAGTTGAAAAATACAGATGGTTACAATAGAGTAAAGTTTAAAATACTGCATACAAAATGAATTGGTTAAAATTGCACAATTGAGGTCATACCGCACATATGGACCCCCTATAGTAATAATAATATTTATTAAACGGACGAATGTCCTTTTACAAGTTGAAAAATACAGATGGTTACATTAGAGTACATTAGTTTAAAGTACTACATACGAAATGAATTGGTCAAAATTGGCACAATAATATTGTATAAGTACTGTCTTACAGTTGATTGTAAAAGGTGTGGGAAGTATGGTCACTGGGCGAAAGACTGCAGGAGTGAGCGGATGGAGGTTCAGAATGGTGGCAAAGGTGTAAGCGTGAGGTCCCAAATATCGAAAGGGGAAAGTATTTCTTGGGTTGGTGTTTGTGCCCTACTATCGGCTAGTGACTGCTACCAGTGATTACTACTCCTTGATTTGGCCGCGACCGAACACCAGACTCCACGAAAGGAATTATTTGAATCATTCGTTCCTCTACAGAGCCATGTCAGTTTTGGAAAGGGATCATCTGCCGTGGAAGGGAAGGGAGCATTATCAGTGAGATTGTCGGACAAGAATGGGGGGTGTGAGTTGCAAATGAAGAATGTATTATATGTTCCTGAACTGAAGTTTAATCTTGTGTCTGTGGGGAAATTGACTGAAAACGATGTGACTGTGTCGTTCATGACAGATAGGGCGGAGGGACTAAAGAACGATGTGTTGGTTTTCACCGCATATCAGCGGAGTGGATTGTTCGTCCTGGAGAGCGCAGATGTTATGCCGACGGATAAGAAAGAAGATGGAATGGCTATGATGACCAAGTTAGAGACTGAAGACGATGACATGATGGAGGCGGTTGCTTTGAAAAGTGTTAGCAATGGCACCTTGGCATCGTAGGCTAGAACATATTCATGGACGAGCTAACGATAAAATCCCTGGTTTCGAAAACAGAAGGGTGAGTTGCGTGTTCTGAATGCATTCAGGGCAAATTTAGCATTGCATTTATTGGGATATGGTAGAGAGACATACAGATCAGAGGTTTGTTGGATGTTAGTGGGTTTTCAAAGTGAAGTTAGATGATGGTGAAAATGTGGGAAGGTTTAAAGCCAGACTGGTAGGTCAGGGGTTTAAAACACAGATGGGTTTTTCCTGGGAAGATACCTTTAGCCCCCTAATTCGCAAGAAAAGTGTAAAATGCTGTCACCTCGCTCTCCGATGCAATATGTTGCTGCTGTCTCTGCTCCTCATCAAGCGTGCATCCCTTAACAAGCCTTGTTGTGAGAATAGGCTCCTTGAGTATGTTTTGCACAAAAATCTCATACTCATCGGTGGGCAGACAAGCAAGAAAAAGATTCGCGAGCAGTTGGTCTGTAAATTGGATTTCTCCTTTTGCTACCTTTTCATTCAGGCGTTGAATTCTAGCAGTGTATTCCTGCATTGACATATCATCCACTTCACTGACATTCACCATCTCCTTAAGCGCCTGCAGGGTGTGGAATTTCGTGGAAGAATTGTAAATCTCTTCCAAGATTTCCCATGCCTCTCTTGCGCTCTTGCAAGCATTGATGTCTTATAGGAATTCATCTCCCACACTCCTGTACAGAATCGACGGGGCCTTTCTATTGATTCTGTCTTGGTTGCTATTAAATGGTATTCTAAATCCTGGGTCAACAGCATTCCAGCAAATGTCATCTACCAAGTATGCCTTCACTCGCAGATGCTACGCAAAGTAGTTCCCATTCTCCAACTTCGGGATATTCACAGTGGAACCATCCCAGTTTCTGTCAGCCATCATTCAACACCACGTGGTCTCAATCTTTTGGTCAGGAAAATCCACTCTCAATCTAATCTAATCTAAAACAATCTGCATTCTCTTCCTTGCGATCATTTGTGGATTTGAAATAATTCTCTGACCACCAGTCTAAGTAGAAATGGGTTCATTGCACATCACCATACAACGTTCAGCAACAGACAGAGGAAAAAAAAAACAAGTTGTGTGTACATTAACGGAAACAAATAAAAAGCAAAGAACAAGTATACCCTAGGTGGAAGCTGTATCGCTGAAATAGAAAATTTGAGCATAGGTCAATACATTCCAACACACTTATGGATATCTTGCTTCCAGTTTTCTTTTAAAATCTGAAACACAGCAACATCTTTTGGCTGTAGTAGGTGTAGCATTAGCATGTTAAGCCACCAAAATAATTCCATTTTGTTCAAAGACTTGCAATTGACGTGCAAGGCAAAGTATTGACTTATCAACTCAAATGGGAAGCATGGCCATCAATAAATAATATAACAGGAAGTAATATATTATTTTCTTTTAGACAAGGGTGGAAGAAGTTTGCTAAGTATTCATTAAATGATTCAGAGTGCATCCAACCTGAATTACTTTTTCCATGTGCCCAATCAGGAAGAAAATGAAGTGTACTTCAGGAGGCAGGCACTCACACTTGTAGATTTTAAGGGATTACTAACTACAACAATACCAGTAGCATTGCCAGTCAGAAGCACTGTGAGACCCTCCCTTGCATCTGAATAAACTTTTTGATGTATTGTCTTATCTCCTTTTCTTGCAAGGACTTTATTTCATTTTGGATTAAGAAAGAATGTGGTTTCATCACAATTAAATAGTCGGGTAGAAATAACTTCATTTTCAAGTAAATTGCTACTTCTGTTAACCAGCTGAAAATATTTTCCTCTGTCACTGATGCCCTAGATATTGTTAGGTTTTGGCTTATTGGTTGAGAGATATTACTATTCCTCCTCAAAAAGCCTTGGATCCATGTCCTCCCTGGATTATTGTCATGAAAAGGATTGTGTTTTTTATGGTCTTTCTTCAAATTTTGAACACTCTTGAAGTTGCTTTGCAGTCACTGAAAACCCTGATTTTGCCATTTTCAACAAAATACAAACATTTTGAAAGCAACAAGAAACGTTTGTAAGGCATTACTTTCCCAAAAAAGGGGTTTAAGTCACTTCAGTTCAGTCACTGTGGGCTGCAATATTTTTGGATTTTATTCTTTTTTACTTGTGCCATCAATACATGCAATGAAAAATATGCCCTCATTTCATCCGCTGTTGTATCAAACGACTTATTTGTAAAATCTGTCTTGGACATCGTGGGAGATTTTTGATATGCATTGCAAATTTATTGGTTTCCTCTCTAAGAAGATTCCAAAAATAATCTTCCAAAAACTAAAAAAATATAATCTCTTTCCTCACCACTCTTCTCCAATTTTCTCAAAACTTGAGAATTTATACCTGGTGTAACAGTGAAGTTGAATTCCTTCACTGTGTTAGAATTATGAGTCCATTTCCATTCATTCCTTCTTGACTTCTTTGAAGAAGGCTCCTGTAATTCCAATTTGTCCTCGCTCGAACTTTTGCTGAACCTTTCAACACTATATATGTCTGAGTTATTATCATTGTCTTCACTGCTGTCACTAATACTTTCACTCTTGTAAAGAACTGAATTTTCATTAAAATCCTTTTCCATCTTCTTTGGTGAAAATGAAGGTGAATTTTTTGAGACGTGTTACATAGCTTTGAAGATGAACTGAACATTACATTCTTATCTCATCAGAGCATCTAAAGAGAGATCATTACACAATGCAGTGTATCATAAAGAGGATGTATATCTAATAGGAAGGTTTTAGCTGTGTTAATATTTCTAAATATATATATATATATATATAGAGCGGGTTGTTTACGACTGTCGTCGTTTTCCCGCACTCAGCTTCCATTTCTCTCTATCGTGGCACTCCTCTTCTCTCATTTCTCTTCCTCTCATTGCCTCCTCTATTCCCTCTCTCCAATTCCTTCTTGGTCTTCCTCTTTTTAACTTTCCTGGAGGTTTCCATTTTAATATTTGTTTGGGCCATCTGGTATCATCCATTCTGTAAGTGTGGCCAAACCACATCAGTTGTTTCCTTTGCACCTCGTCAAATATGTCTGTTTCCATTTTCATCATTTCCCTTATTTTTTCATTTTTAACTCTATCGAGTCTACTCTTCCTGCAACTCCGTCTCAGGTAATCCCTCTCAGTTGTCAGTAGCTTATTTTTGTTCCTTTCCTTTATGTCCCATACCTCTGCCCCGTATGTGATCACACTTTCTACCATTGATTTGTATATTCTTACTTTTGTTTTTCTGGTAATATGTTTATCCCATAGTATAGGATTTAGAGCTTTTATGATAGTTCTTCCCCTCATAATTCTGTTATCAATCTCTTGGTTGCTACTTCCGCTTTTATCCAATATCACTCCCAAGTATTTGGTTGTTCTCACTCCTTTTATGTAGTCATTTTCTAACGGTAGATCTGGTGTTTCATCACTTCCAATCACTAGATATTCCGTTTTGTTTTTATTTATAGTGAGTCCAAACTGTTGATATGCATCTTGAAGTTTTCTAACCATGTAGCTCAGATCATCCATGTCTTCTGAGATTACAATTTGGTCATCTGCAAAATATAATGAATATAAAATGTTTTCTCCTACATGTAATCCTAGACTTCTACATTTTTTCTGCCACCCTTGAAGGGCTCTGTCAAGATATATTTTAAAAAGTGTAGGAGATAAACCACATCCCTGTCTCAGACCTTTCGTTGTTTTTATTTCTTCTGTCAGTTGGCCTCCTATTTTTATTTTTGTGGTGTTATTTTCATAAAGTAGCATCACCGCGTTAATTAAGGTTGGGTTAATTTCAAAATTTTCCATTTCCTCCCATAATTTTTGTATTGGTACACTATCATAAGCTTTTTCGAGATCTATCAGTGCCATATGTGTCTCAAGGTTTCTTTGGCTTCTCTTCTCTGCAGCAATTTTAATTGTAAAAATATTGTCTACTGTAGATCTACCTGCTCTAAATCCAGATTGTTCCTCGGGTTGTTTATCTTTAATTTCTTTTTCAATCAGGTCTTTTACTATCCTAGAGTAGATTCTACCAATTGTGGGTATTACTGCTATTCCACGGTAATTCTTTGGATCTTTCCTGGAACCTTTTTTAAATATTGGAGTAATATACGAGCTTCGCCATTCCATGGGGGTAGGTTCTCCATTTAAACATCTTTCAAATATTTGTTTAAGCATTTCTTTTAACTTATACGTGCCACATTTGACTAATTCCGGGTTTATATTCCCAGGTCCAGGCGATTTTTTGTTCTTTGTTGCTCGTATGGCACTTTCAATTTGTTTCATTTCTAACTTTATGGTTGTCTTCCCTGTATTTTTTAAAATTGTTTTTCCCAAAAATTGTTAAATTGAAAATTTATTTAAAGCAGAAGGGGTTATCTTCCTTCGTTTTGTTGCAGTCTTGGGTAGGGTGAGGCCCTCCACATTTCACATAGATAAAGCTTAAGTTGCAAAAATTTTTTGTGTGGCCGATTCTTTGGCACCTTGTGCATTGGACTGGGGCTTTTGGTTTGACAAAATCTTGAATGGTTACTTTTAGATGGAAGATGGAGTTTATGGCTTTGAATGCATCTACGCCACTGAGATGATCTAGGGTGACTTTGAAAACTGGACATGCTCGTTTTGTTCCGGTTGTTTTTCCCTCTGCTTTTTCGGTTGGGGTCGGGCGGCTAGTGGTGAGTTGAATGATACTGATGATGTTGAGCCCTTTTTTGGTAAGTTCAGCCTGAAGGGCATTGATGTCAGTGTCAACAGGTAGGTGGCGAATGACCAGATCATGGTTTCTTAGTGATGGTACTTGATAGGTGTAATACTCAATATTACCCTCTTTTAACACATGGATGCATTTAAAATAAACTTTGATGGTTTGGGCTTTTACCAGAATTAAATTTGTACCAACCATTTGGCATATTGGGGGAAGGGAGGTTGCCTTGATGAGGCTATTGAGTAGATGCGGCCAAGTTTTGCTTGATGGAAGGAATCTTGGGTTTATTGGTAGGTTGGGTAGGGTTAGACGTGGGTTGATGGTTAGAAGGGATATAATTGTTGGAGATTGAATCAAATCTGTTTTTACTAGGAATGTGGTGGTCTGGAGAGGTACGAGACATTGCAGAAGATTTGCGTTTGTGCGACACAGTAACAAAATCACTTTGAACATTAGCACTGGTACCACTTGTTACACTACTAACACTGGGTATATTTACATTATTTACATTAGAAGTTGAAGTTTGGGAACTGGCTTGGGGAACAGAAAGACTTGTAATGCCATTTACCAGTCGAGTAGAGAGAAGTTGGTTCCATCTTTCTGGGGTGACCTTCTCACGCAGGAGGTTGAGGCCCCGAAGGATGACTGCTTCGGCGTTGTCAGGGTTCTCGAACGCGTTGGCTGCTGCCCGGATGTCGGGGTCGAAATCTAGGTCATCCATTTCGGATGAAGATGACTCCTTGGTATAGGTTGGTGAGGCTGGTGATGCTGAATCGATGTTTTCTGCCATCTTAGATTAACCTCCCCTCCCAAGGAGACGCCTGGATGCTGTTTTCACTTGCACAAGTTTTAAGGGCCAAATGTATGGGGAGATGCCTATCAGCCCTACCAAGTGGACCCAGCCGGGTTTCTCTGAGTGCCTTGAAGGTCCCCCAAGTCAAAGTTAGGGGAAGATCCCTTCTTCAGAGATTCCACGGTTAACTGCGGATTGCAAACTTAGAGTTAGACAGAGCAAGTGAGGCAGTTAGAATGCTCACAGAAGAAGGTGAAAGCGTTCTGGTCGGACCTTTTAAGGGCCAAATGGCCTTTGCAGGGCCAAGATTTTTACAGCACATCTTTGTCCTTAATCGAGATTGTAAATATTTGGTAGAGATAATATTTACTGTTAGTAGGACTATTGATCGATGTCGATGATGATGTATGATCGATGATCGATGTCGAACCGGTCGGTCGGACAATGATCGAGATCGCATTATGCTGGTATGGCACATTATGCGTGGTCAAACTGGTGAAGGGTTAACAATAGGGGAAGGAATAATATGCGGATAGGTAAGGATAGGTTAATTGATGATGCTCCATTGTAGCCATTGCTACCTCCAGGGGAATTTTAGGTTATTGGAGAAGTATTGGATGAAGGTAAGATGAATGATGGTGTGAAGATGATAATGAAAAGATTGGCAGAATTATTTTTAATTTGAATATTAATTAGTTATTAGTTTACATTTTTCTTTTTAACGAGTTTTTTGTTTTTATACGGAGTAAATTTAAACTTGGTTGTGATTAATTTTGGCTGATTGAATTGAGCTTTTCTTCGTCGTACTTTTGGTTCATAGTTCCAGATGGTATTTAGCAGAGGATTATCAATGTTATTTAAGTTGAGTTGAAATTTTTCAATACTTTTTGCCACAAGATTGGAGACGGAAGTTAGCTGGTGAAACTTTTTAATTTCTGAGATCTTGACTAATTTGTTGGTGGAGGTTGCTAATCTAATACAATTATTATAGAAGGTTTCAGTTAATTTTATGTTCTTTTTGAGGGTATTGAAGGTAATGGTGGCAGCATATGTTAGGTGAGGCAAAATGATTGAGTTGATAAGTCTAATTTTAGTTTCTGGCAGTAGTGGGCTTTTCTTGTTCAAGAGAGGTAGTAGTCTAAATTTTGCAGCATGGGCTTTTTGCAGGTTGTATTTGATTTGGGGTGTCCATGAAAGTTTATTATTGAAAATGACTCCTAAGAATTTTGCTTTAGTTACTGTGGGGATAATTGTGTTATTGAAGATAACAGGTTCGGTAGATTCCCTATTTTTATTGATTTTAAAAATGATATGATTGCATTTGGTTGGGTTTACTGTAAGATGCCATTTGTTGAGCCAGATGAGAAGTTTTTCGTTAAATAAGTTAATTCTTTGAATGGCCAAGTTAGGAGACATACTTTGGGATGATATTGTTATATCATCAGCATAGAGATACCTAGTGATATGGGGATCGTTGGGGATGTCATTGATATATAGATTGAACAGAGTTGGACTTAAGCAACTCCCCTGTGGGACGCCTGCAGATATTTGGTGGGGATTGGATGTGAAGTTATCAATTTTGACCTGGATTGCTCGATTGGTAAGGAAGGACTGTAAAATTTTAAGTAAGGAAAGGGGGAATGAAAGCTGTGCTAATTTGAAAATAATTCCTTGATGCCAAGTTTTGTCAAATGCTTTTTCGAGATCGAAGAAGACTACTTGGGTGGTAGAGTTCCTGGTATGAAAGCCTTTAATTATGTGTTCTACAAGTCTTAAAATTTGATGAGAGGTGGAATGGTGCTTTCTAAATCCCATTTGTTCTGCTAGAAGGATATTATTCTGATTAATGTGAAGGGTAAGAAATTTAAGAATAATTTTTTCGAAGACTTTAGAGAGTGACGAGAGTAAAGTGATTGGGCGATGGTTGTTGATTTGTAAGGGGTCTTTTTGTGGTTTGGGGATTAAAATGATCGTTCCTAATTTCCAGTCCTTGGGGAAGTAATGATTTTGTAAACAGGCATTGAAAAGATTAGTGAGGATTTTTATGAAGTGCGAACTTTTTGCTAAGAGTTGGAGTATTTTATTCGAAAAGGCATCTGGTCCAGGGGCTTTGTTAGCTTTTAAAGAAAGAAGAATTTCGGTTACCTCTTGACAGGAGGTAGTCAGTGGTGGGTCTTCAGCAGGAGTGGTAGATATTAATTGATAAGTAATGTTTATTGAATCATCGAAAGGTTGATGCGGGAAATTGTTGGTCATTGCATTGCTTAAATATTGTGCTGCATAGTTGGCTTTTTCGCTCGGGTTGTTGTTAAGAGAATTGTTGATAAGTAGTGGTTGAGAGAATTTGTTGTTATTTTTGTTTAATTTTTTACAGATTTTCCATAATGAGTTATCCTTGAATGATAAAGTTGAAACAAATTCCAGCCAATTCTTATTTTGGAGTGATTTGATTAGATTCCTGATTTTGTTGTTGAGTTTTTTGAGAAGATAGTGGTCGTATTGATTATGGTATGTGAGGTATTGTCTGTGGATTCTATTTCTGAGTGTGATGAAGTCAAGAATTGCCTGTGGAAGAGAGATAAATTTGGGAGTTATAATTGGAGAGGAAGTGGTAGCATGAGTTTTGGCGGTGTTGATCAAGTTGTTAAGAAGAAGAATTTGTGTGTCAATTGATTCTATGGAGGAGGGAAATTCAAGAAGTGGATATTTATAAATTCTATTGGCAATGACGGTCGTAAATTGTTTTCAGTTGATTTTGTCTAAAGTTTTCGGGCTAGAAGGAAGAGTTGAGCCAGATAGTGAGCAGGTAATTGGAAAGTGGTCAGATGCGATTTCATGAGTTACAATCGGTGGAGAAATATTATTAACTTGACTGGTGATGATGAAGTCTAAGAGGTCTTGAGATCTTGAGTTGGAGAATGTAATGGAGAATGGAGAGTGGATTTCGAGATAAGAATTTTGCAGAAATTTTTGAAGAACTGTTCCTTTGGTATTTGTTGATGATGAGCCCCACAGAGGGTGTTTACAATTCCAGTCTCCCAAGAAGATTGATGGGATGTTGAATGATTTTAGAATCTGAAGCTCAGTAGCAAAACCAGGTTGATTATGTTTAACATAAATGCAGAAGATGTTTAAAGGTTTGTTATTGACTTGAATTTGAATGCCAAGGATGGCTATATATTTAAGTTTCGGGATCGGAAGAATGGAATAAGAAATATTTTTGCTGATTAGAATTGCAATTCCTGGAGAAGCAATATTGGCATCTAGTCGAACTATGTTGTAATGAGGGGAGAAAAATTTGGATGATGATTTCAGCCGGGTTTCCTGGATACAAGCAATATGAATATCGGATCTGAGACAATAATCAAGAAATTCAGATGAATATTTGGTGAAACTTCTACAATTCCATGAAAGTAAATTGATTTTGGAATAATCCTTTAACAAAGTGGGAAACTTCAGTGAAAAAGATTAGAATTTTTGACTGAATGGTAGGAGCAGCTGAGATTTTATTCCAGGTATTTAATACAAAGTTGATGAATTGACTGCCAGGGAATTCGAAGGGTAGGGAGGAGCTGGGAGATGGAGTAGGTTCGTTAGGTAGAGGTTGAATGGAAGGGTTAGGTTGGTTTGGAGCAGGTTTGGGTATTTGGGTGACTGAGGCAAAGGTATTTTGAGGGTTTGGAAGATTAGGAAAGGTTTGTTGGGATTGGAGGTCAGGAGAGGTATTGGTTGCTGTTCCAGCTTTTTCACGGTTGGTATGCACTTTTTGGAGGATTGATTTAAACTTTGGACAGCCTTTGTACGTAGCAGTGTGGTCTCCACCACAATTAGCACATTTGGGAGTAGAAAGGTTGTGATGGGGGCAATTTTGGATTGGATGGGGTTCACCACAGCGGGAACAGTTAGGAGAAAGCTTACAATCATTTTTAGTATGGCCAAATGCGAAACAATTGTAACATTGAGGGGGAGCTATTGGTTTAATGTAATTTTTTACCTCAACATTTAAACCTGCAAGAGAAGTGATGGTCTTAAATTTATCAATATCATTTAGTGAAATTTTCAGTCCAGTATATATACCAAGCGACAATCCGGGGGGGGTCTCTTCTGATTGGTCAATCCAGGGGTCTCTTCTGATTAGTTGAATTTCCTCTCTCCAATTTTTCCTGTATCATCTTCTCCCAAGCCTTGCTGAGTATGTAGCTATTGTCTTTGTTGATGTTATTTTTCTCTAATCGTATTTCAATGGCTTCCTTGGTGATGCACTTCCAGTAGCCATTTGCCAGTAGTCGTTTGGTGGCCTCGAAATTGATTTTGTGCCTCTTCTCCAGGCTATGTTCGGCCACAGCTGACTTTTCTGGTTGGCCTAGGGGAAAGTACCTGGAGTGTTCCTTTAGACGGGTGGTGGTTGTTCTGGAGGTTTCTCCGATGTATGATGCCCCACATTCACATGGAATTTTTTTTTATTTCGGGTGTTCTCAGTCCCAGGTCATCCTTTACATGCACCAAGCATTGAATCATGTCAGAATCTTGTGGTGACTTTGCCTTTTTCAATGCTGCATCAATGTCTCTTCTGTTGTAGCCATTCTGCTGGAAGGTAGTGCGTAGATGTGCCAATTCTGGCCTGAGATTGTCCTTATCTGAAATGGTTTTTGCCTGGTGGACCAGAGTGGAAAGTACAGCTTTCCGCTGTGAGGGGTGGTGGTGGCTGTTGTAGTTGAGATAGAGATCCGTGTGTGTGGGTTTTCGATACACACTGTGTACCACACTGCCGTCAGGTTTTCTGTGGATCTTGACGTCCAGCAAGGGGAGTCTTCCATCCTTTTCCACTTCCATCGTGAATTTTATGTTTTGATGGATGCTGTTTAGGTGCTCTAAAAACTGGTCGAGTGTCTGGCGTCTGTGGGGCCGCGAGGAAGATGGCAGAGTCAGCCGTCGAAACGTTGCTGACATGGTCACCGGAATTCACCTGGATGATAACCCGAGAGCTTTTTACCCAAGATTGATGATGACCAAAAACAATGCAAAATTACTAATTACAAAGACTGGTTCTTTGCACGGTAAAAATTGATTTCCAGATGCATAATTGAGTACAAACCATTTTCTCATCATTAGGAAAAAGAAAATTATTAAATATTCAATTTATGTAGCAAGGAGAGGAGAAGGAATAGAGAAAAAGAACAGAAGAAAAACAAAACCGGCGAATCACCAGCTCTTTAATTAATGGCTCAAAACATTATTCCTTATTATTATAACTTATTCTCATTCCCATCAACGATGAAACCCTCTGGCTGGTGCATGTAAATTTCTTCCTTTAGTTCACCATGCAAGAAAGCTGAACTAACATCTAAGTGGTACATCTCAAGACCAATTTCTGCAGACTTAGGTAAAAGAAGTGTAATTGTAGAACATCTGGCAACAGGCGAAAAAGTCTCATCATAATTGATTCCAGGCTCTTGGTCACATCCCTTAGCCACTAATCGTGCTTTGAAACAAAGAATATTTCCCTTAGCATCCCTTCTGATTTTAAAAATCCATTCACACTTGACAGTATCTTTGTCCTTGGGTCTATTTACAAAAACCCAGCCATTTTACTCAAACGATTTTATCTGAGCTTCCATGACCTTCCTCCGCACAGGAACATCTTTGCCTGATAAGGCTTTCTGTACTGTCACAGGCTCCTGGAATTCACATGTTGCATGGTACAGCACAAAACCAGGGAACTCCTTTGGATACCTCTCCCTCAATGGGTACTTTGGCCCTACCCTTTCCTCTCCTTGAAGTCCTTCCTGAGGTTCCATTGGTGGGCATACATCTTGATATCTACCTTCATGAAGACTACTTTCAAGTAAGTCCTCACCAGATAAAGGTGTCCGAAATTCTTGTTCCAGAGATACAAACTCCTCTTTGCTGAAACTGAAGATTTCCTCTAAATGGACAACATCACAGGCCCTACAAATCTTACTTGGGTTATCAGGATCAAAGAGTGTATCCTTTTGATGACTCATAATAGCAAACAAAAATGTCTCTTACATTTAGCATCCAGCTTCCTTCTTTTTACACTTGGTATATGAGCATATACTTCGCAACCAAAAACACTTAAATATGACAAATCCACTTTCTTACCTGTCAATTTTTCTCTAGGAGTGGTACCTGATAAGGCCCTGTGAGGAGATCTGTTTATCCAATAATACAGAACTCTTCTTCAGAAAACCTTCTCAGCAACTTCATATGTAGTTAGATGGCATGGTCCATTCTAACTTCTTAGGTCTTGATCAAAGAGACTAGTACTAACAAGAGCAGCAACCGACGTTTCAAAAGATGACAGCGTGTTTCAGCGCACCAAGCGGAGAGTTTCCTACTTGAAAATTTCGGCGTGTAAAATTCGAAAGTTCGCTTCTTTTAGTACCACGCTTTTTGGAAGTTATGTATTTCCTTCAAATACATAGAAATACGCGATTTGAGCACAATATCAGTTAATCTTAATGAAATTTTTGTATTTCTCATGCAATGAAAAAAAAACGTATGTTCCAGTCTAAGAAATGAAACGGCAAGATGAAAAAAATTAAAAAGGATTAAAAGAAATTTACAAGGATAAGTTTGCTACCAAGTACATAATCACTGCCACGTTTGCATAATACATGAGAGTTAAGGAAAAACAAGGTTATATTATTACGGAAGGATAAAACAAATGCAAAGTTCACAACAATGTTTTATTAAGTAAAAATTATTCGCAAGATACACATACATAAATTATTGCTTCTATTTTTGGGAGGCACATCTTAAAGCAGTTACTTTTCGAGTTTCCCTCCGACAATGATCGTGCAACGATATTTTAGATACTAAATTCACAATTTTAGTCTTTAGAGCATCATGGTGGTCTGCACTGCCAACCCCAACAAACCAATCCCTATGACCAAAACAAACACTATTTGTAATGGTTTCCCTCACTTGGTCCTGCCAATTGAGTTTTGCTACCACCCCCTCTATGTAAGAGGCAATTTTTCCCACAACGGTTGCCAAAGTTACACTGGGATAGGTTAATAGTTCTGTTGTGTTCTCCCGCAGAAGAAGAAGAATAACTGCACGAGGTCTCCTATGGTACTTCTTTATTTACAGAAAGACGACTGCCCCTGTTAAAGGACAGCCTGCTTATATATACAAAGGAAAGAAAGAAAGGGAAACTTCTGGAATATTCGAGGTTCTCCCGCACATTCCAATGCGTGGTCATTTGACTCGTCCCATAAAGTAACCGTGTTTCCTTGCAGTCGTGGACTCTGTAACACCTCCCCACCAGCTGAGGGTTCATCCGAAGCGTCTCCTTATGCTATTTTCATCTTGAGTCACTCGGATCTCCTAGGGTTATCTGGACCGAATTGGTCATCCGCTGGCCAACGCCGCTTGCGCCGTCTCGTACGTGGGTCCTCCCTAAGCTTTCCTGGAAAGAGATGGGATGGGGAGGAAGAATGGTTGTTGGTAGTATTAGCCACCGAGCCTGCAGAATATATCTCGCCAGGATCATCGTCCTGATCTGCACCAAAGCGAGGTCTTAGTTGATCAATGTGTCGCCGCCAAATAGGTCCTCGCGGCAGAACTCTAACTTGGACGCTCCGAGTGCCAAGCATCTTAACCACGATTGCAGGGATCCACCGTGGCTCCTTGTTACGTCTCGGCCCACAGTAAAGTGCATAGCATGGGGTTCCCACGGTATACCGGTGCGTAGATACGGCGACTACTTTCATTTTAGA